>JACGCM010001311.1:792500-1392500 GCA_014058105.1 Kingdonia uniflora | reverse complement strand
TGGTGAGGGAGAAAGACGTACCGTGAGGACTGTGACGGTTGCGCCATTAGGTACCTCATTTGTAACTAGTTTAGTAGAGATGAATTAATTTGTAATCAGTATCTTGTGGAATAAATTGCTTTATCCATTTTTCTGATTTTGCATCAATCTTTTTCTAAGGTGTAGGTTGGGGCTCGAATTTACGATAGTTCTCAAACTTGCGATGTTTGTAAATCTATGTCTTCTCGAACATGCATGATTGGTCAAATTACCCGTGTGCTAAATGGAAAATATCTACAGGATGAGTTGTCCCGAAAATATCTAGAGAAAGAGTTTCCCTGATGCGTGGCATGATCATAGAGCTAATATATATATATATATATCAGTTAGGATGTTCTTTTATAAATAGTCACGTCTTTTTTTAAGGATTGGCAGAAGGTGGAGGAAGGTCGTCTGGCGATTAAGATAGCTGAAGCAGAGGAACGGTACTGTGGTCGGTTTGTGGTGACCGATGAGTTTCCTGATGTAGGTATGCTAAATATTATAGGTATGTCTCAGGAAAAAATTGATGTTGAGACTTATCGCTAGTTCTGGTACGGTATCTTCGCAGATGAAGTTCGGGAAGCTGATGAACGTCGTAATCTGTTAAGGCTCATTAGGGAGGATGAAATTTGGCAAAAAGATATACTTCCTGCAGGAGGATTGTTGATCCCATGTGGTTAAATGAACCATGCTCCTTGTTTCAAATATAACTACATGTGGGCATGTGATCTAATACACTCAATGATTAATAAAAAGGGTTATTTGAATATTTGAATTATGATTTCTTCTCGATGTGTGGGTAGTTATATTGTCGAATATTTTTTGATTTTTGAATTGTGGTTACAACTGTCCCTAAAGTATATGAGGTGAATAAAAAGGGAAATATGTGTTTTAGGTCTTTATAGAACCATGGCCAGGTGTGCTCCTGTAGGTGATGCCTTAAGGTATAAGAAAGCGGAGATACAATCATTTTTTATTAACATAAAAGATGCCTTGGTGAAGATGGATAGAACAGAGGAGATAGAGGAGTATACGGACGGCTTGGAGCAGTAATGCAAGGGCTTGTTGGCAGTTAGGAGGCGAAGGGTTAAAGACTTTGAGAAGAGACATGCGAGGCGTTACGCGGGGTTAATCGAGCGGTTGCGAAGGGGTGCGATGAATAATCGCGTGGGGCCTATAAATAGCCCGGTGGTCGGTGACTATTCACACTCCATTGATTCTGGAAAAAAAATGAGCTCTAATTTGTTTCGTTCCTCTTTTATATCGTTGTCCACCATTGGTAATGAGAAGATTGGTATTTTTATCAAGAGAGAAAAACTTGCGAAAGAGAGGGATTTAGAAGTGTCACGAATCCAAGGTCAATTTTCTATTTTGAGAATTTGTTCTTTGATTCAATGCTCATTTTCGTATGTATCATGATTTTCTTTAAACCCATTGTAGGTAAGAGGTGTAGTAGTTGATTATATGAAGTAATTGGACCAGGAATGAGTAATTGTTGATAATTAATAAATAAAAAATTGGCTTTAGGGTTTGAACAAAAAAAGCTATTTTTCTGTGAAGTGGAGATGATCGAGGGAATGTTATCATTTAGATGAGATGAATTGGTGATATGGGGTTATGTAATTGTTTGATTTTGATGTGGCTTAACGTGAGACGGAGAGAGGATGAGGTTTGGTCACCGTCGGTGCTACGGTGGGATTTGGGGTTCCCTTTGGTACGATTTTGTGACATAGGATGTGTGGAGATATTTTTCCATATATCCTGCTGATTTGGGCTAGATTTTGTGCCGAAGAAAGCACAAAATCAAAAAATTTGTATTTGGTTCCATTTTGGCAGGAATCTGAATGGCAGATAAATTGTCTTCATGAAGTTTCATAGTTCATGTACACTCGATAAAAATACGTTAGGGAAATAAAATAGTTTTCGATGTTAGGGCTTCAGTATCATATATGTTAAACTTGAATCGGTAACTAATGTAATAATGTCGAACTAGATAGTAATAGATAGAATGACTGGTTGGAAAATAATACTCGACAATAGTATCGATACTAACATATGAACATATATAATTTATGATATATGATATTATACTAATTTAAAACAGGGAATATGATTTTCAAGTTAAAAAATGGTTGAACCAGTTCAAAACGCTAACTTCCATGATGCTGATAGAGAAAAAATCTTTAATAACCTTGTTGACGTAGAACTACTAGTAATCGATGTGACCACTTGTGTCTAAGAACTGGGTGGTAGATATAGGGAGGGGAAAATAGTGTGGAGGTTGCCATTAGGAATCGTGCTGATTTTGAGGCTAGGTTTATCGTAGTCTCGGATGGGGAGAAGATAGACCCTGATCTGGATCATGAACCTCAGGCAAGTGCTCGAGAAGAGCGCTCTGGTAGAGCGGTAATGGAGATGAGGCAGAAGTTATGGAGGAGGAAGAGGTAGAGTGTTATGGGGAGGCACCAGAGGCCAGTGAGATATTGAATTTCAAGTCGAAGTATAATATCCTCGAAGACATTAGGTTGGAGATGTACCTCTGGGAAATGATTAATCAAGATATCCCACTTAATGGTATACTGGTGCATCGAGAACATATTAAGAAGGGGTTAAAGCTTCCTCTTCGAGTTGATCAGATTTTTTTGAATTTCTTCAATGTGGCCCCTGGACAGTTCAACCCAGACGTGTATGACTTTTTTAGGGTTGAAGGGGTGATAAACTGCCGATTAAGGGAGAAGGGGGAAGAGTTAATAAGTTTGGACGATCTCTGTGTATATTGCACACTTAAACAAAATCTGCAAAAAGTGGGTTATAGGTACTTGGCAAGGTTCTTGAAGAAGCCTCTCTTTTATGAGATGGTGTCTACAGGGGGCAATACTTTGCTGATTGCCTCCTTGTGTCTGGGAATTATAAATTTGACCAAAAAGTTCCAGAGGAGCCTCAAAAAAGGAAGTGTTTTCATCTAGGTGTATTTCTAGATAACATGTTTGTCAAAGTTTTGACTTGTTTGTTGTTTCGGGTGCTGCGTTAATTGTCTTTTGTTTTGTCATCGTGCAACTTTGAAGGAGGTCAATAGAAATTTAAAGATCCATAAATAATTATACAACATCAGGACCAATTATTATGTTCGAATTGACTCGTTGGTTGCAGATCATTAGAAGTTTGATGGTCTATTCCATTAGGTAGAGATTAAAAGAACCCAAGCCAAAGGAGTGAATATTCATCTGATCGACGAAAAAATGCTTGCCAATAATAAGAGGCCTGATGTGGCAAGTTTACCCCACGAGAACCCAGCTCTGAGTGGGTATACTACTGATTCTGCTACAGCACAGAGAGAGGTTCTACTGAGTGGGAGTTCGGGAAGAATAAGAGGAAGAGGGTTGCCAACCCTCCTGCTGTTCTGACTCCTCCGTCAAAGAGGTCACCTCGACAATCTTGTATTAAGGAAGGAAGGAATGTTGACACCTCAGGTTCTGGGGCTGCGACTGCTATGTAGGGTCGACCAGTGAAGGTGGTCACCAGCCTGTAGCAAAAAATTCTTGGGAAGAAGGTTTCCCAAGGCTTGACAAAGAACCAGGCTGGCAAGGAATCTGATGCTGAGGTCCAGCGGACCATTGAATCTTATGTTGTCGGGACGACTTCTCTTGAGGAAGAGTTCTCTGACTGCTTAGTGGGAGCAAAAAGTTTGTCAACTTTCTTCATCGAAGGTCACAAAACAATGACCAAGGTTAGAAATTTTCCTGTTTTGCTTCGACTAAAGAATTTTCTCCCGTAGTCGGGAACTCATATTATGACTACTATAAAGATCAAGAAGATGTTGGCCGTGGGTAAGCCTCATATTCTTGGTACTGGGACTCTGGAAAATCAATTTCTTACTTACAAAAACATTGAGAAGGAGCTGATTGCAGGAGGATGAAAGCTTGGAGGTAAAACTGAAAAAACTGAAGCTGGAAGCGGGGAAGGCGAAGGTGGCAGCTATCCACGGGGCGAAGAAGGTCTGGGAGATGGATAAGAGGAAAGAGGTCTAGCAGATAAAGGCTGACCTGGGAAAGGAAAGAGATGAGGCATTGGCCCTTCAAAAGGCTAATTTCGAGAGAGATATTCTAGAACAGATCCTGTCTGCTCATAGGTCGATGGAGGTGGAGCATGCCAAGGTCCTCGACGAAATTAAAGTAGAGGTTGATCGAATCAATATTGACTCCCTCAAGCGTATGAAGACCGACTTCTTTGGGGAGTTTAATGAGCTGGAAGAGATAAAAGACTTCTACAAAAGATTGATTGTTACTGCTGGGGTGATCTTTTCTGATTCCGGTGCGGAGGATGAAGTTCCCAACGTACCTGTGCCTATTCTTCCTGAAGGTACCATTCAAGAAGAAGTGTTGGATGACCTTACTCCGGGTCTGCCAGTGAAAGATGCTAGCGTAACTCCTCTTCCCGAGAACTAAAATAGTATAAGTTAATTTGTTTTTGCTGAGTTATTAATTGGACCGTGACAATTTCTTGGATATCTGATAATTTACTTTGTTGTTTATGTTTGAAGCAATTTTATCGAGTGACGTGTTTTTGAAGTATAGATGTTTAATAACGAAGTACCTTTTATAGAAAAAATATGCTAAGTGTTTAATTCGATATGATGGATAGTATGACATACTATCTTATAGAGGTATGTAGGATCTTTGCTTCTTACTATTTGATCTGTAGAGATAGATAGATAGATAGCCATGTAATGGCTTTATTATTTAAGAAATGTCACCAGATGTTTTTCCTCGATGGGAAATCTGGCCTGATGGAAAAGATAAGCAGGTTATGCAATTGTCAAAGTAGTAATGATTGGCAAACAGTGTGTCTTATAATTGGATACTGGTTTGTTGAAGAAATAAAATATCATTTGAACAAATACTTGTAAGTTTTGTCGATAGAGAGTATGTAGAATAGATAATGTAATGATGTGGGAGAAAAAATTCCTTTATTGGATCGTAAAAAATAATATAACTTTTATGGGTAGAATATCTTTAGATTGGCTGTGTTCCATTGGAACTTGAGTTGTACTTCATTCTCAGTCATTAACCCATAGGTACCATTGTCGGTCTTGTCACTGACAATATAAGGTCATTCCCAATTTTTTGATAATTTACCAAAGTTTTTAGGTCAAGTACGATCTTGAATTCGTCAAAGTACAAGGTCGCCGATGTTAAATTGTCATTTTCTTACTTTCTTATTGTAAGCTTATCGCAGAATATCGTGGTATTGCCCCAAGTGTGTGATTGGTTGATCTCGAGTTTCTTCGATCCAATTGAGATTACATAGAAGTCCAAGCTCATTTTCTTCATCTATCACCATTCTTCTTGCAGTTGAAAAGTCAAGGTCTGAATGGATGACAGCTTCGGTACCGAAGGCCATCATAAATGGTGTACAACCTATAAATGTTCAAGGAGTTGTTATGTATGCCCACAAAACATTGAGTAGCTCTTCCAGCTATCTTCCTTTCTTTTCATCGTGGTGCTTACGTAGCCCTGACTTGATGCTTTTGTTGATAACCTCTGCTTGGCAATTTCCTTGAGGGTAATAGGGTATCAAAGTTGTCAGTTGGATCTTTTATTTGTGGAGGAATTTGAGAACTTTGTTACTGATGAATTGTTTTCCATTATCGGATCGTATCATTTGTGGACAGCCAAATCGACTGATGATGTGTTCCTAGAGGAATTTGATTACTACATTTTCATCGGTGTGACAAAGTGGTACAGCTTCGACCAATTTGGTGAAAAAGTCTATGGCTACAAGAATGAACCTTTTGTTACCCGATGCTGGGTGGAATGGACCAATGATGTCGATTGCCATCTTTTGAATTCCCATAGGACATTACTGACGTGTAAATCGAGGGCTGGACTCTTAATGTCTTGAGCATGTATTTGGCACTTATAGCATTGTCGGACAAAGTATTTGCAGTCTTGCCTTATCTTTAGCCAGTATAACCCTGGTGTAAATGTTCGTTGTGCTAGTGATCGACCTGAGATGTGTGCAGCACAGATCCCTTGGTAAAGCTCCTTGATTTTGATGTGGGTTTCTCATTGTGAAATACATTCCATAAGAGGTCCTCCCCCATTGATTATGTATAGCATCCCAGCTTGAACTTTGAACCGTGGACATTTTGCTAACAAGGACCGGGCTTCTTCCTTGTTGTCTGGGAGGATGTTAGAGTTTAAGTATGTAAGAAAGGGCTTTCTTCAATCTTCAGGATCTTTATCTTTGGTAACCTAGATTTGCATGGAGTAGCTTGTATCGAGAATGGAATGTTCGAGTACTTTTATGTCCAAGGTTCTCTTCTCACTGTCTTCAAGCATTGTGGCGATATAAACTAGTGCATCAGCATGGCGGTTTTCGTCTCTTGGAAGATAATAAATTATTATTGTCTTGAATTTGTTAATTTTTTCTTCGACTAATGTTGCGTAGTCAACCATTTTTCCAGATGTTTTGAATGTCTTGTTGTAGTGGTTAGCCACTAGTAAAGAATCCACATACACAGCTATTTCTTCTGTTACAAGTGCTAATACGAATTTGAGGCCATGTAAGATAGCTTCGCACTCCATTTCATTATTGGTGGTATAGAATTTGAGTTTGATAGCTTTTTTAATTCGGTAATTGGATAGTGCTATGAAACTATGCCAATTCTCGATCCTCGTAGTCCGGAAGATCCATCCGTAAAGAGTCTTCGTCCTGTACTTTTGGACCACGCGTCTGGTTCTACAATGGAGTCATCGGTGAGTACTTCTTTAAGTTTTGCCCATTCAGGGTCCTCGACGAGAAAGTTTGCCAGGAAATACACTACTGCTTGTCCTTTGATTGATATATGTATTTCAAAGAAGATATCATATTCCCCTAGGAAAACAGACCATTGTTGTACTCTTCGAGACTTCTGCTTTTGGGATAGTACTAGTTTGAGGGGAAATTTGGAAATGATTTTGATTGGGTATGCCTTGAAGTAAGGTCAAAGTTTTTGTGAAGTATACACAAGTGCTAGAAGTTGCTTATTTGTGGTGATGTATGTTTTTTCTACAAGCATGAGAGTTTTGTTGATGAAGTAAATTGATTTTTCCACTCCTTCATCTTCCCAAATAAGAACGGAACTGATTAAATATTCTATTGTTGATAGGTACATTGTCAATACTTTGCCATCTACAGGGGTACTCATTATGGAAGAATGCCCCAAGTATCTTTTGAGATCTTGGAAGGCCAATTTACAGTCTAGGGTCTAGATTATTTCTTTGAATTGTCTCTAGGATGTTGAAGCTGAATTCCCATGAAGAATGAGGTAAAGGAGTTTACATCGATCAGATGACTTTGAGATGAACCTATAAAGAGCTACAATCTTGCCAGCAAGTTTTTTTAAGTCTTTTTTAATTCGCGGTGATGGCATTGCCTTGAGTGCTTTGATTTGTGTTGAGTCTATTTGTATGGCCCTTTTACTAACCAGATGTCTCAGAAACTTCCCCGATGCAACACCAAATTGGCATTTTTTTGGTTTTAGTTTCATTTGGTAAACACGAAGGATATCGAAGATGGTTTGTAGATTGCTGTAATGATCCTCTCGCTTTAAGATTTTGCAGATCATATCATCGATATATACCTTCATGATTTTTCCTAAGTGATCTTTAAACATTTGAGTGACAAGTCACTAGTAAGTGGCTCCTGTGTTTCATAATCCAAAAGGCATAGCTATATAATAGTAGAGCCCTTTTTCCGTAACAAATATTGTCTTTTCTTGGTCTTCTTCGGCAAAAGACACTTGATTATATCCTGAAGCTGCATCCATCATTAAAAGAAGTTCGTACCCTGCTACAGAGTCGAGGAGATGAGAAATCAAAGGAAGGGGGTCAGTTTTCTTTTGGTATGAATTTGTTGGGCTCAGTAAAATCTACACAGACCCTGATTTTCTTATTTCTCTTTGGGACAACTACGATATTTGGGGCCCATTTTGGATATTTGGCTTCTCGAATAAACCCGATGCGAAGTAGTTTGTCTAACTCTTCGTTGACTACCTCTCAAAGATGGGGAGCTTAATTGTGATACTTTTGCACAGCGGCTTTACTGTCTGGATGGAGGTTGAGCTTGTGGCATACAATCAATAGATTGATGTCTGGCATCTCCTGAAAAGACCATGCAAAGATATCAACATTTTTTCTTTAAGAGTTGCATCATGATTTCATTCTCATTGGATGATAGTTTTTAGCCAATAAAGGTATTTCTTCATGGTCCATCAAGCTCTATGGATTCAGCCACTTCAGTGTCGTGTTGCTCGAACGTTGGAGGTAGTTCATTCTCTAATTGTTATACCTTTAGAAGTTTTGCTACGTGAGAGTTTGTGGTGGTATTTTTGCACATTTGCGCTACAGCTTGACTTCCTTTAATTTCATAAATACTGTGACATATGCCAGGAAGCGTAAGGCCAGATGATATGTTGATGGTGTTTCCTTGATAGAATAAAGCCAACTCCTTCCCAAGATACCTAAATATTTTGATTCCGCATCGATAACAATGAATTTAACAAAGGTGGTTTCCGGTCCTACTTGAACAAGCAGCGTAATTTTGCCCAAGGATAATTCTTTGAACCCATTGAACCCTGTGATAGTTATTATCAAAGCTTTAACTGAATCCTTGAGGCCTAGAATGTCATTAGCTCTTTTGAATAGTACGTCTGTTGTACTTCCTATATCGACAAGAAGTGTGTGTAAGTAGTCATGTCCTACTTTGAGCATTATGACTAGTGGATCGTCATAAGGGTATGCTAAAGTTTGGTAGCTTGGCTTCAAAGGAAATGTGATATGGGCGCTTGGCTTTGCTAAAGTTTGGTAGAAGTTTTGTAAATTTTTCTAATGATGTCATCCTGCAACAGGATATAATTATGTAATCTTTCTTTCTCTTTTTTCCCTTCTCAATTTCGATCATATAAAGATGGCGAGCTTAACCTTGTCCTTGCTCTTGTTCGACTCCCTTTTTTTTCGTTTCGTCTTTGAGAAATTCTAGACATCAACAACATATTGTCAGAATGTATAACTTGAATCCTATTATTCAGATCATCCAAGGTGATAAATTGTTAAAGAGTATTTGGTACAACTGCAACTTGAGGATCAAAGTCACCTTGTCCTTTGGGTCCCAACCTCTCTCTCACTGGTCGCCTCACAAGAGGTGGTGGGGTCCGGCGACGTATGCGTTGACTTCCTTGGGTGGTCATTACTAATGAAGTAAGACCAAAGTGCCAAGAAGCTCAATCTGGGTTCCTTGATCGAGATCTAGATGTTTGAACTCGTTCTTCCCTTGGAAAGTTCCCTCTCTGGTAACTCTAGATTGATGATCACTTCGGGCTTGGGATGGTGATGTCAAACGGATAGTGAATCGATTTTGATGTCTTTACAATTTTTCTATTTCCTTCTTATGAGATCGGCTCTGCTGTTCTGGGGCTTTCCTCCTCTCGTCTCTTTCAACTTAAAGAACTTGGGCATGGATTCACTGATCTTCGAGTCGCTGGACCCTGTCAGATTTCATCTACTTTTGAAGTTCGACCACTACATTATGCAGATCGATGGCTTCTGTAAAGTTGGGTATGGGGTTGATCTCGTGGTTTCTCTAAGTACTAGAGGCACTTCTGAGGTTCATATTTCTCATGGGAGTGTCTAGAATCACAGTTGGTAAAGAAAAAGTATTGTATTACCACAGATAGCTCTAATTGTAATGGCGTGCTTTCTAGATGGTAAACCTCGCTAATACTTCTGTAAGGAGATTGCAATTTAATACTAAGACACACTAGATTTTACATGGAAACTCAGTAAAACTTGAGAAAACCAATGACCTCGAGGGGGATTTTGTAGTGAAATCTAATTTGTGCTAGTTATTACAATTCCTGATGGATAATAAAGATGTGAATGACAGAAAAATAGTAAAGTCTCGGAGAGGATAAACATATGTTCTACCTGTGTTTATAATGGATACAGGCAATTATAAAAATAAATGGTTTCCTATTTCCGTGGGCAGTGGGTGAACTTCATGGATCTTCTTGTAAGGACTATATTTGACAAAGCGTAATGGCTACTGTAGTGGGTCGAGCTCTGTAGTTACAGATGTGACATCTTCTCAAATGACAGAATATCTTTGATTAAGTTTTGTTGGCTTCTCCTTGTCGAATATGGGGATTATGGTACTACACCGAGTTTGCATGAATTTCACAGATCTAAACAAACACACTCCTAAGGACAGTTTTCCTCTTCCAATCATTCATCAAATTCAAGATTCAACGGAAAGCTACGAGCTCTTATCAATGATGGATGTTGCTTCCGGATACAATCAGATACCCCTTCTGGAAGACGATCGGGAGAAGACCATTTTCATCACTGAAAGAAGGCTTTACTACTACAGAGTCATACCTTTCGGACTGAAGAATGTCAGAGTGACTTATCAAAGGATAATGACAACAATGTTCAAAGCACACTTGGGAAAGATCATTAAAGTATATCGATGATCTACTCTGAAAAATCTTATAGAAGAAGAATCATATCACAGATCTCGATACGGTCTTCCACATTTTACGTCATACAGGATGAGGCTCAACCTCGATAAATGTCAATTCAAAATACACTCGGGAAAGTCCTTAGGGCATCTCATAAACAAGAAAGGGATTGAGGCCAACCCAAACCAATTTTGAGCTCTACTCATCATGTCGTCTCCACCAACAAAGAAAGAAGTTTGGAAGCTCACTGGCAAGATCACTGCTATCAATAGGTTCATCTCTAAGTCTTTGAATCGATGTCGATGGCTGCTTTTGTTACTTCGAGGATATACCAAAACGGGAAAATTTTAACCCAATAAAGAGATCGATTACACAGAAGAATGCAAAGTAACTTTTCAAGAAATTAAAACATATTTGGTGATCGATGTCTCCCATAATGAGCACCCCGATAGATAATGAGGAATTAATCATCTACCTCGTAGTTCAGAAAATTTTCTTAGCTCGGTTCTTATTCGACTTGAAGGGAAGGTCGAGAAGCTGGTATATTTCATCAGCAAATCCCTAACTCCAGCAGAGACAAGATATTCCAAGATTGAGCTAACCCTTGCTTACACTTCATAGAAGCCCGAGTACTACTTCCAAGCTCATTCAGTCAAGGTTATGATGAATTACCCACTCCGGGAAGTTTTATCTAAAAAAGAAATGTCGAGGCGAGTGCAACAGTGGTCCATCAGTTTGGGAGAACATAATATCAAATTCAAATAGTGTCATTCAGAAAAAGGCTATACGATTGCTAATTTTTTAGTAAATTTCCCTGTATAACATCCAGACTGGGAGGAACACGATCCTGATTTTACAGACGAACTCACAGAAGATCTACCTATCGAGCCCTTTGATGAACGAGTTAAATAGGTTACAAGAAAGGGATGGAGACTTCGGATAGATGGCTCAGCAGGCCCCATAGGGTCAGGTATTATAATCATACTGATTACTCCATCAAACGATAGGATCGATAAATCAATCCATTTAGATTTTGCGGCCTCGAATAATGTCACAGGGTATAAAACCTTGATCCATGGGCTCGATTTTGTACTGGAACTTAGGATTTCCAAGTTGTAAGTCTAAACATATTTATTACTAATAGTCCACCATTGCTCTTAACATTACAAGAAGAATGGCAAAATGGTCGACTATGTAGCCCCTCATTGCTGATAGGATGAGCAGATTCATAAAAGCTACTCTCAACTATTTACTATCAGGAGAAAATTAACACCCCCATTCCTTAGCTTACTTAGCCAGGATCTTGAGTAAATAAGCACAATACCTCCAAATTGAAGTGATCTTATCCCACAATATTGATCTCCCCTCTATATACACGATCAGCACTAGGGGCGATAAAGAGGAGGATGACGATTGGAGGAAGCCTTTTATTACCTATCTTGGCCTAAAAAATGAATGTGATGGGCCCCTTCCAGAAGATCCTAAACAATGCAAATAGTTAATCAAAAATTCAAAATGTTATACAGCTCAGTAAGGCCATTTATATTAAAGATTAGTGACAGAGCCTTATCTAAAGTGCCTCTCCAAGCAATAAGCAGATGTAATGCTCAAAGACTGACATAAAGGAACTTGTGGCTCCCATGCCACAGGTCGGTCACTTGCAAACAGAATGATTAAACAAGGAGTACTCTGGCCGGGAATACAAAAATAGACGAAGGTGTACTCATGAAGATGTAACACATTTCAACGACATGGACACATAATACGAGTAGCTACCCTCAAACTCCATGCGAGCAAGGTATTCTGACCTTTCAAGAGGTAGACACTCGATCTAGTGGGAGAATTTCCCAATACGCCAGGTAAATGAAAGTTCCTAATCGTGGCAACAGATTACTTTACAAAATGGGTGGAAGTAGTTCCCCTTTGTAGAACTTGGGATGACGAAGCCAACTCATTTATTTGGGAACATATTATCACACGGTTAGGATGCCCCCACCTGATTCGGATCGATAACGGCCCACAGTTCGTTGGAGAATAGGTAGTGACATTTCTCAACAAACACAACATCATTCATTCCTCATCTATTCCATACTACCCTCAAGGAAATGGACAGGCCGAAATCACCAACAAGATGATAGTAGATGGAATCAAGAAGAGGCTTCAATCATAAAAGAAAGAAAATTGGATATAGGAGCTACCTCATGTCTTATGGGTATACCGTACTATACCGAGACAATCAACTGGATGTTCCCCCTTCTTCCTTGCTTATGGAACTAAAGCCATCATCCCAACGGAATACTACCATCCTGTCAAAGATCACGAGCTAACAGACGAGGAAAATGAGTTCAAGTTAGCATGCAATATGAACTGGATCGATAAGACTCGAGCTCTTGCCAACCTAGATCGATATCATCATATGCTAGCCAGCTCGTACAACAGAAGAGTCTGAAGCCGCGTGCCCCAAATCGATGATCTAGTCCTCAGAGAAATCCCAATAACAGGAAAGAGTTGAATGATGGAAAACTCTTAGAAAATTGAGAAGGTCTGTTTCTAATCGCTGGCCACAATGGCCTTAGATCATAATACCTCATGACAGAGAAAAGCGTAAGAATACCAAGCCCTTGGAACACTTAGATATTGAAATGATATTATAGTTAAATCCCTAGTTTTTAAGTACATGATACATTTATTCTCATTTTAACATTCCAAAAGAGAGATTTTGATCTCCAACAGTATGTATATTCTTTTATACTAAATGAAAACTTTAAAGTTTTTTCCCACAATATTCTCTACATATATACATGTAGCATCTACTAAATCTCAAAGATTAAAGCAAAGGTAACACTAGCTTTCAATCGATACATCTATACATATATCAATGATTAAAACAAAGGAAATACAAGTTTTAAATCTATGATATCTGCTATCTCTAACACACAAGATAAAGCATAGGTCAAGCAGGCTTTCTTCTGTTTAGACATCAACAAGATACAAACAATATACAACTTATACAAGTTTTTCTTACGTAAGGCCAGATGAACTTTCCCCTACCGTTGGAGGTCGTGAAGCCATAAAATCTAGCGCTCGAGCAACTACCATCTCTCTTCTTCGCTCTACTTGTTCTATAGTTGTAATGGCCAAATTCCGTAGCTCAATAAGATTAAGAATTAGCTATCACGCCAAATGAACCTGCAATAATACTCTACTAAAAAGTTAGAAATGCAAACAGGTGTTTTTAGCGTGAAAAACCTTTGAATAGGTAAAAAAACCACGACCTCGTATAAAGGATTTTTGTAAAAGTATCTTTATTGCCTGGAATGGATATCTTTATTACAAGTGATCTCTAGAATATATAAATGCTTTTGATCTCGTAATTAAGAGATTTTGAGTAATTGTTTTGGTCCCTGTCTCTTCTAAAACTTTTCCTTTTTATAGGCGTTTCCCACAGCTCTTCGTCGTGCTGGAGCACGTCTTCCAAATAATGTAGTTAGTGGTGGTTGACTGTATAGCTGACGAGTTCGTGGGAGACAGGTGTCTTTGACTAAATAACGTTTTCGGGTTTAGCTCAACCCATATTTTTGAGTAGGTCGTGGGGCTATTTGGAATGTTTGACTAGAGTGTAAGGTGATGAGATTGCGTAAGCCTGAGATGGAGGTAATTCGAGCTGTGTGATCTCGATTATGAATGAGCTCGTGGGATAAGTACCTACAATCGCCCACTCGCAACCGAAGTCAGGAGTGGCTTTGGTTGAGAAAGGATAAGTAAAAAATAATAATTTCAAAATGGAGTAATGATGGCGTTTGACTGGGTGGAAGTAACGTGATATTGGGAAGTGATGGGAATGATAATGCGGATGTATGTGACGGTTTGCATTTGAGTAGCCGCGTCCATAATAAATGATGACGCTTGGGAAAACGTATCTGCACAATAAAGTTTGGGTTATCTAAAGAGTACCTTGGTCAATCCTTTGGAACAGTTCTTGCATGAGTAACCTTCTATGAGATGGTGAAAAATTAGAATATGGTTCTTGAAAAGTGGATTGCGTCTGAAACGCAAAGGTTGACGTTAAAGTACTTTGGTGATCATTCCACAGAAATGGCGATCCCAGCCCCTGTTCCTCCAACGTACCAAGGCTTATCGGGAGATGAAGCGGTTGAAACTGAGGAAGATTTCTACTATAAGTGAAAATTTTATGTTTTCGTCTTGACGGGCGAGGAACGTTCGGCCTGTCTTCGCACCCTTGCGGAAGATAGGGTTAGGGGTTCATATGCGGGGAAAGGTATATCTGTTGGGAAGATATGTTGATTTCTTATATTACCGTCTATTCTAATGTTGGGCCCTCTTCACCTCTACCAACTCCTCGGTGGTGGTGGTTATAGAAGAGGCGGTGGTGGCAGTGGAGGAGGAGAATGGGTGGGGATCTTGATGAAGCATTTCCATCGTGGTTTTGTGCTCAGAAGACCTTTCATCTTATTTTGTGGGTGCCAACACAGAGTCTACTGCTAGCATAATCTTCGCTTGGAGTCCGACTGGGCTTCAACCGAGCCATGTGAGGGAAGATTTTTGTTGGTTCCAATGTCCACTTTGCATCAGAGTGAAAAATCATTGAAAGAATAAGAGCTAAAAAACATAACACCTCGCCGTACCTGGATGACCTGTAGCTTTTAACAAACAAGGAAAACTTGTTATCTGAAAAGTACCAGGAATCTGGTGCTGGGCGAATAACATTATGTTGTATTCTTGTATGAAAACTTGTTATCTCTAAATCGTATGTAACATCTTTTGACTTGACATGAATAAAAGTTAATATTTATTGAATTGTGTATAAAAAAACTTTTTTATATCAAACTGACTTGTGTCTTATGTTGGTAGAAGAATTTCTGATAAATGATGAAACAATGTTGTAATGCCATTCGAGCTGATGTAAATATGAGCTGAGCACTTCGTACTAATATAAATGATTTGTGATAGAAATTGTAGGAAAGATGTAAATTTGAGTTGTTTCAGGTCGATAGACCATTGCTTGTATTAGTGAGGGGATAAGTTATAATGAGTGGCTCCAAGATTTTGGGTTTCTGTTACGTGATACTAGGTAAAAATTGAGTGAAAGGAGGAATTAATTGAGAAATCTTATAAATACTGATAGCATGACCTGCAAAAATTTGGGGGAAGGTTAGGATGGTGCAGACTCGATCTCAGTGGATTCGTCATGCTGCAAAAGGTCGATTGGCTATAAAAACTGCTGAAGTGCGGGAGAGAATTTTCGGCTCGCTCGGTTGCGATGCTGAGTTACCAATGAGGGCATGTCAGCTCGAAGGGCCAAATAATAGGAGTAAAGAACTTGATATGCTCGTTACTTTTATGAGTCATTCTTTCATGTATTCATGAGGGATTCGGCAGAACGAGAATGGTTGGTAGGTTTGATCGCTGAAGTGGAGATTAATTTTGAAGATATGAGGGTCGGGGAATGATGTGATTAGATGCTAGTTGCTTTTAAGTCTTCCAAGGCTGTGGTGGATATTGTGTAGAGTGCCTTCTTATGAATCAAATAAATACTGGAATGTAACAGAAATAATAAAAGTCAATCGGATCCCCAATAGGGGCGAATCTATTTTGAGACTGTTCAACAAATATTTTTAAATAAATTTGAATATTTGTACGATTTTGTAAATGAAGTCAATCACTATAAGTATGATAAACAAGGTCTGTGAAACAAAAATACGTGAATGCAGAAGCTTCTAGTTTTTTTTTATAGAAAAAAGGAAATAGAGCTCTGACATCCCACAGTGCGAGTCATCATGAGTGAGGGGAGGTCAAGAAAAGATATGGAAAGAGGGGGAAAATATGTTAAAAAATGAGGAGATTTGTAATGATGGAAAGGTTATTTTATCGAAAAGGTACAAGGGGTCTGACATGGAGAGTGGAAAGGACGCCTCGGTTCTGGAATTGATGACAGTTCGTGTGAGGAGTAATAAATGCCAGCCGCATGAGAGATAAAGGATAAATAGTTCTTCTTCGTCTCCAAACAATCGTTTTTTCACAAAAAATTTGGAGAACACTCAGGGAGAAAGGCAAAAAAATCAGGGGAATCAATCAAGAGTTATCTGAAGACGATAAATGGTTAAAGAGGGCAAAAGGTTCGGGATATTGTAGGTGGGAATGCAGCAGTGTTGTGAGGGGAAAGCTTGACTCTACTGCCGATTCGCATCCGAATACTGAAGGTTAGCAGAGATATATGCAATATACGTTGATTTTTTATAGTTTAAAGATATGTATTATACGTGAATGACTGATCAGAGATATATGTTGAATATATATATATATATATATATATATATATATATATATATATATATGTGTGTGTGTGTGTGTGTGTATACATAGATGGAAGAATGATAAATACTTTAACCTGTATGTAGGTCGAGCGTGAGAGGCATCTGTGTAGGTCAAAATAGTCCTGTAGAATCTATTTTAAGATGGGTAGGTCGTCTGTTGATGAGGTTTCAACCTCTAGAAGGATGAATGAGCCTGATAGCGGAGGGGAAAGATGATTGTAACAATTCTTGGGCTTCCCTAGTCAGTTGGTGTCTTACCCTCCAGATTTTGATGCTTTCAGGGAATTTTGAAAAGCCAAAGGTTCTATAGGTGGGAAGTGGGGTAAATGTGTAGAGTTTGCCGGTAGGCATTTTAGGGGTTGTACGGTAGCGGATGGGGAAGAGTATTTTTATCTTTTGGCAGATTCAAAAACAAAAAAATGAGATAGGGGTATAGATAAATCAATCTCGTTAGAGTATTTCGATGGGGATGTCCATAGTGAACTTTTAGAGGGTTTTTTGTGTTACCTATCTCAATTATAATATGGGTGGAGCCTCCCCCTCACTAATTTGGCAAAGGGGCTAATGAATGCAATTGGGGCATGTCATGTTCAAATGAATGGGAATATGTGGGAGGTCATAACTGTATGCGACCATCTGAATGATAGGTGGGAAAGGGAGGAAAAAGTGTGGAGGACAACCCCTGAGGACGTTCAGCAGTTTTAAGGGGTAAAGAATTTTAAGGCCAGTGGGGGGTCGTATTTCTGTGCGAGCGCTACTCGCCGTCGTTTTTTCGATTTGAATTCAACAGGTCGAACTTGGAATGACAACATCATATGGGTGAAGGGTAATTGCCTTCAAAGAGATGACGAGGAACTTTTGAACCTTCAATTTGGATCTTAAAGAAAAGTAAGTATAGACATGCATAGATAGAATTATTGTTATGTTTTTTTGACAAGTGTAGTTGATAGAAAAATGTGTTATTGCAGGTGTGAAGTCTGTAGTGGAAAGGAAAGAGTCTTTGTTGGACGAGGTTGTGGAAGAGGAGACTGAACTCGAACTGGTCTTGGGAGAACTCGGCCTGAGTAGAAAGAAGAGAGTTAAAAGTAGGTCAAAAAAGGTTACAAAGGCTCAGTCTACTAGATCGATGACGGATGTCGATGAAGGAAAAAGGCAAACAAGTGGAGAGGAGGTTCGAGCTAAGACTTCTGGGTCGGGCAGTTCAGCTCAACCGAACCTCACGACGAGCAAAATAACCCAAAAGATTCCGAAGAGATAGATAAAAAAGGCTTTGCCGGACTCTTGTACCACTATAAGTGGTGAGGTCGCATAATGGAAGAGGAGGAGGGTTGAGCCTTTGGGGGGCTCAGGAGAGAAGGTCGCTGAGGGGTGATCTGCTTCAGTGGATGACCTCAAAGAGGTCGAGGAAAGGGCTAGATTAGCGATTCTGCAAGGAAAGGAAGATACGAGCCAGATGGTAAGTTTATATTATCAGATAGAAATGATTAATATACTTCGAGCTAGTAACTGAGGTCGATATAATTTTTTCAGTTTGCTCTTCTTGTCAAGGGTATTTGGCTTGGTATAGAAGAACAGGAATCCGAGCTGAAGAAGGCAAAGAGCGAGCTGGAGAAAAACCTGGCACGAGCCAAGGATGACGCCCCGAAAGTAGTTAAACAGCTGAAGGCCGTTCACGCCATGGTGATCGGCCAGCTACAGGTCGAGGCAAAGGCCAATTAAAATGAGATGGTTAAGGAGCACGACAGACTAGGTCGTCACTTGATGTTAAAGGGCTATTCTCAGGAAGAGGTGGATGCTATTAAGGTTGATACCTGTGCTGAAGAAGAAGAAGCGGAAGTAGACGTACTGGGGTCGTGGATGGTCTGGATGGCGTCTCCCCCCAAACGGTGTTTAACAACTAAGGGGACGATATTGAGCTCCCAGAAGGTGGGAATGAAAAGGTAGGGTAGACATGTGCTTTGTCTGAATATTTGTAAGTTGTATAACTTCGACGTGGGAAATGAACTTTTGTATACTGACTTTGTTTATAAATCTTTTGTAGGTAGTTAGAGAGATGAATCTCAGAATAAATAACCTACAATCTGGACTTTCCAAGGAAAGAGAGACCTAAAAAGCCGTGTTGTCTACACAAGCGGAGTTGCAGGTTAGATTTGAATAGGTTGTCCAATCTTCATGTTATACCAACGCTAAGTTAAGTAAATAGAATAGAAATGCATAGCAAAAATCCAACGCTATTAATACCGAATAGGATATCGAAAATATGTACCTTGTACACCAAAAAAATATTCATGAAGTGTTCATCAGAGAATGGACTCCAAACTTTTAATCTAAAAGTACTTGGAAACAGATGTTTAGAAGCCACGTAATCCCTTTGAATGTTTTATGTATATGTTAGGCATTATACTTTCTGAATCGAACTGTACTAAATCTTGTTATATGTCTCAGGCCGAATTGGATGCATCTCGCGTATATGAGGATCACGCACTCATGTACAATCGGGAATTTATGGAGTAGTTCGATAGGATGAAGGAGGCGAGCGAGAATAGGGAGGATCAATACGTAAAAGAGCACTTCAGACTTGAGAAGCTGAATCAGGTCGTCTCCAACCTGACACGTCAGGTCAAGGAGAAAGATTCTGGGATTAAGAAGGGATTAGAAGATTTATCTGCAGCAACAGAACATACCGAGAATCTCCAACGTCAGGTTGATGCATTATCTTTGAAGGGTAAGCAGGCCAATATGGCTCAATATCGTATTCAGGCACTGGAACAAACTGAGGAACTATGTCGATCTGATCTCAATAGATGCAGGATTGATCTGGAGCGAATGAGATAGAAATTCATTGGAAAAGATGATGAGCTGAGGGTAGCTTAAGAAAATCCATTGGCGTTGGAGGCCGCAGCTGAACATTTTACAAACAACCCTCCCCGCCAAGGTTATGGAATTCTGAGAAATGCAGCGCAGGTGCGATGACTTAAATGAGAGAGTTTCTTGACTTAAAGCCGAAAGGGATCAAGCCATTGCTCGTGCCAAGAAAACTGAATCTATAGAACATTCTGGGGGAAGTAGAACTGTGGTTAAGACTCCTCCAGTTCAAGGGGAGGTTCTTAGTCTCTCAGGCCGCATTAGAGAGCCAGAAAGTGATGTATCTCACATTCAAGGGCATGTCCAGATAGGAAATGCGAATTTGAGGGAATGTCAGCATAAGCTGGATGTTGCTCTTATTAAGGAGAAAGTTCTGGAGGGGGAGATCAGAGCTAAGGATTTGCTAGTGAAGAGGAAGGATGAATTATTAAAGGACCTGCCGGCTAAGGAAGAGTTTAACACAGAAACTATGAAACTTCATGCTCGGGTAGTAGAGTTAGAAACCATAAACCTAGCTGAGTCAGCGCAGTATATTGCCAAATTGAAAGGAGATGCCATTTATCATGATAGGGTTGATACGGATATAATCTCATGGAAGGATACTTGTGCTAGTTTAAAGGTACTCCTTGAGAGGTTGAAGGCTAGATTTGCAAAAGCGGTAGCACCTAATGTGGCTCGATCTGACTTATTAAAGGTGATTGTTGCATATTTTGAAGAGGAAGTTAAAAAACTTGAGTCAGAACGAGATACCTTGCTCAAAACTCTGTCGGACCAGGGGTGCACATGTGGAGCGCAGATAGATCAAGGAAACTGTATGGGTATCATAGAGACCCATCTGAGTCCTCAAACTTCTGACTTAGTAGAAAGAGGTAGGGTTGTTGTGGCCCGCGAACTAAAAGATAGACCTCTTGATGATGAGGGAAAAAGCATTGCTGACACTCCATCGGTAGAAAAGAATCTTCTATAATATGATTTTGACCTGAAAATAAGTAAAATTATTGTAGACACATTGTTATAGATGAAAGCTAGTATGACCATTGCCTTATCTTGTGTCGGGTGGGATCCTTGATATAAAATAAATTTTTACATTCGTCCTAATCGCTGAAATGTAGAGGGGTAGCTAGACCAAGTGTTATCCTTGATCTAGGCTTATTGAAATGACACAGACATATTGAAAGAGATGAAAGCTAGTATCACCTTTGCCTTATCTTATGCCTGGTTGTATCTTTGATGTGAGATAAGTTTTTACACTTGTCACAATCGCAGAGCTGTAGTGATTCAGCTGAACCAAGTATTATCCTCAATCCAGCCTACTGAAGTGGACCAAACAAGTTGTAAAAGATGAAGATTAGTATTACCTTTGTCTTATCTCTTGTTTGGCTCTTTGAAGTGGAACAAGTTTTCACAATTGCAACCCTCACAGATATGTATAGATTTAGCTAAACCAAGTATTATCCTCGATCCAGCCTACTGAAGTAGACTAAACAAGTTGTAAAAGATGAAGACTAGTACTACCTTTGTCTTATCTCATGTTTGGCTCTTTGAAGTGGAACAAGTTTTCACACTTGCCACCCTCGCAGATATGTAAAGATTCAGCTGAACCAAGTGCTATCCTCGATCCAGCCTACTGAAGTGGACCAAGCAAGTTGTAAAAGATGAAGACTAGTATTACATTTATCTTATCTCTTGTTTGGCTCTTTGAAGTGGAACAAGTTTTTACACTTGCCACCCTCGAATATATGTATTGATTCAGCTTAACCAAGTGTTATTCTCGATCCAGCCTACTGAAGTGGACCAAACAAGTTGAAAAAAGATGAAGACTAGTATTACCTTTGTCTTATCTCATGTTTGGCTCTTTGAAGTGGAACAAGTTTTCACACTTACCACCCTCACAGATATGTAAAGATTCAGCTGAACCAAGTGTTATCCTCGATCCAGCCTACTGAAGTGGACCAAACAAGTTGCAAAAGATGAAGACTAGTATTACCTTTGTCTTATCTCTTGCTTGGTTCTTTAAAGTGGAAAAGGTTTTCACACTTGCCACCCTCACAGATATGTAGAAAAAGAAGCCAATCAAGTTCCTTGATTGAACTTGGGAAATGTTTATTGTAAGCTAGCATTATCTATGCTTTAATCTGTAGAATGTGGACGACTATTTTTTAAAGAGAATGGCATTATACAAAAAACTTTAATTGATAAGTTCAGAATTTACATTGGATGGAGATAAGAATCCTACTTTTGGAATTGAAAACAAGCAACGAAACATTGAAATGTAGTAAGACGACTAACGATAGTATCGTTTCAGTCATCTAGTGTTCGAAGGATTTGAAATGGGGACTCCCTCTTCTATCATGAGACATTATGATCCCAAACCTAAGGGACCTGTGATAATGAATGGACCCTCCCAATTGTTGGCTAATTTTCCTGTGTAAGGCTCTTTGCAATGTTGAGGGATTTCTCATAGGACGAGATCTCTAATTTGGAAATTATGGCTCCTGACTCGGTTATTATAAGACTTGGCAAGCATATGATGATATCGACCTAGGTTAACGATGAAGCATTCCCTGGTCTCATCTATCATATTGAGGCTTCAAGCCAATTTAAACTCATTTTCCTTGTCAGTTAGCTCGTGATCACGAACTGGATGATGATATTTAAAAGGAATGACTACCTCAGTACCATAAGTAAGGAGGAATAGGGTACACCCGGTAGACTGTCGGGGAGTGGTTCGATATGCCCATAGGATGTGGGGTAATTCGCGAAACCAATTTCCTTTTTTCTGTGTGTGAAGCCGCTTATTAAGTCCATCCACAATCGTCTTGTTGGTGATTTCGGCTTGGCCATTGCCTTGGGGATAGTATAGATTTGATGGTGAATGGATAATATTGTGGTGATTTAGGAAGGTTACGACCATTTCTCCCATGATTTGGGGGCCGTTATCGATACGAATTAGGTGGGGGATCCCGAATTGAGTGATTATGTGGTTCCAGATAAAAGAGATGACCTCTTCTTCTCTGGTTCAACATTATGGAGTTGCTTCTACCCATTTTGTAAAGTAATCAGTAGCTGCGAGTAGGGGGCGGCGATTACCTGGAGAGTTAGGGATTTCGCCGACGAGGTCTAGTGCCAATCTTTTGAATGGCCAAAAAACCTTGTTTGCATGGAGCTCGAGCGCAGGGGCGCATATTATACTTCCATGTCTCTGGCAGGTGCCGCATTTACGGGAATACTCTTCTGCTTGCTTGCGCATGCCAGGCCAGAATACTCCATGTGTTATTGCTCGGTTCGCTAATGATCTACCTGCGGCGTAGGAGCCACAGGTTCTTTCGTGTAACTTGCGGAGTAGCTCGTCTATTTTTGATTTTGAAAGGCATTTGAGGTAAGGCCCTGTAATGGATAGACGGTAAAGAATACCGTTCTGAGTAATATAACGCTTCAAGTTATAGATTAGTTGTCGGTGTTCTTTCAGATCTGCTGGGAGCGGTCCATTGCACTTGTTGTCGACACCGAGGTAGGCTAAGATAGGCTTTTGCCAATCATCGTATCCCCCTTTATCGCCCCCAATCTTGATCGTGCATACAGAGATACGGCCAATGCTGGGGGTTGAAATGATTTCAATCGGGAGATATCGAGCTTCTGTACCCAAGACCCCGGCTAGATACGCCAAGGAATTGGCTTGTCTGTTCTCACCTTGAGGAAGATATTCGAGGGTTACTTTCGCAAACTTACTCATCCTATCTGTAACGAGGGCTGCGTATTCGATCATCTTCCCGTTCCTCTTGAATTGCTCGGAATAATGATGGACGATGAGTAATAAATCTGTGTAAACTAAGAGTTTGGGGACATCGAGCTCGAGTGTGAGGTCGAATCCATGAATGAGAGCTTCATACTTGGTGACATTATTTGAGGCCTCAAAATCCAAGAGGATTGATTTCTCAATTCTGTCATTGGAAGGGGTAATCAAAATGATCCCGATTCCTGACTCTGAAGATCTATCTGTGAGAAGCTTCCACCCTGACGTAGTGATCCAGTCAGCCCGTTCATTGAAGGGCTTGGGAGTTGGACTTTCTGGCGTGCTTTCGATAAGGTCTGGGTCATGCTCCTCCTACTCGGGATCTTCCACTAGAAAATCTACGATAAAATTGGCAACGGCCAGACCTTTCTAGGAATGACGCTGTTCGAACTTGATATCATGTTCTCCCAAACTGACTGACCATTGTTGCACTCTTCTTGACTTCTCTTTTTTGGACAAAACTTCTCGAAGTGGGTAGTTTGTCATCACTTTGACGGAATGTGCTTGGAAGTAGTGTTTGAGTTTCTGCGATGTATAAATAAGGGTGAGAAAAAGTTTCTCAATTTTAGAGTACCTTGTTTCTGCTGGTGTAAGCATTTTGCTGATGAAGAAGATTGGTTTCTCGATTTTCCATTCCAGGCGAATGAGAATCGAGCTGAGAAAAGTGTATGTGGCTACGAGGTAGATTATCAGTTCCTTATTACCTACCGGTGTGCTCATTATGGGAGACCACCCCAAATAGATTTTGAGATCCTAAAAAGTTAATTCGCATTCTAGTATCCACGTGACTTCTACAGTTGGTTAGACCTTTCCTTATTTGGTACAGCCTTGGAGTAATTGGAATAGCCAGCGGCAGCTGTCTGAAGATTTAGAGACAAAACGGTTGATGGCGGCAATCTTGCCGGCGAGTTTTTAAACGTCTTTCGTTGTCTTTGGTGAAGGAATGTCGAGGAGAGCGCGAATTTGATCAGGATCGGTCTCAATCCCTTTCTTGCTGATGAGGTGGCCTAGGAAGAGGCCAGAATGTACCCCAAATTGACATTTATCTGGGTTGAGATGCATTCTGTAAGATCGAAGGATGTTGAATATTGTGTTGAGATTGGAGATGTGATTATCTGACTGAATGCTTTTGCACAAGAGATCATCGATATAGACTTCAACAATTTTTCCCAGGTGTACTTTGAATATAGCAGTCATTAATCATTGATATGTGGCTCCTGCATTCTTGAGCCCAAAAGGCATGACTTTGCAACAGTAAAGACCGCTTTCCGTGATGAATGTTGTCTTATCTTGATCTTCTTCCAGAAGTGGAATTTGATTATATCCTGAGGCAGCATCCATCATTGATAGGATATCATGGCCCGCAATAGAATCGAGAATCTGATGAATGTTAGGAAGAGGGAACCGTCCTTTGGGGTGTGTCTGTTTAGATCAGTAAAATCTAAGAAAACGCAGACCTTTATGTTCCTCTTTGGGACAGAGACAATGTTGGATATTCAGTCTGGATATTTTGCGTCTCGAATGAATCCTACCTTGATTAATTTCTTGATCTCGATGTTGACTTCATCTCGAAGGCGAGGTGAAAGTCATCGTTATTTCTGTTTGACCGTTGTGGCATTGATGTTGATGGCTAACTTGTGACAAGCCATGGCTGGGTCAACTCAAGGCATCTCTACAAAAGACCAGGCGAAAACATCTCGATTCAGTTGTAGGAATTGGATGAGATCATCTTTCTCCTGCAGAACTAGCTTGGTTCCGATGAATGTACCTCTGTCGGGTCCATCAATGTTGACATATTTTGTGGGCTCCTCCGTTGGTGATTGATCATTGAGGTGATCAACTTTCTGTAATTGTTATTCGGCCAATCTGTCTGAAGTATTGAGGATGGCGAAAATAGTATTTTCGCAAGCTCGAGAAAGTTTCTGACAACCTCTGATCTCATAAATACCATTGTCATGCTTGAATCGGAGTGCTTGAAGATAGGTGGAAGCAATTGCTTCCATATAGTGTATCCAGCAACGGCCTATGATCCCAAGATAGAGAGACTTGGCATTGATGATGTAGAAAATGATGTCGATTGTGGCTGGTCTTGCTGCAATAGGTAAAATGATCTTGCCTACTCGTTCTTCCCTGGAGCCATTGAATCCGTTGACGTTGGTATCGCTCTGAATGACTTGGTCGGCCAGGCCCATCTGGTCGATCGTACTCTAAAAAAGAATCTCAATATCACTTCCAATATCAATCATCATTGTGTGCTGGACAAATTGTTTCATCTTGAGCATTATGACTAGCGCATCATGATGTGGATACTTGATATGGATAGAATCGCAATCCTTGAAAGATATCTCGAGTCGGCGATTGCTCGACTCGGGAAGAAGTTTGGCTTCTTTGTCTTAAGGTGTAAGGTCACAGTATTCTGGGAGTCTTCGGCGTTTCGATCGGTTGGTATTGGCGATCTGATTGATTTAATCATGTTGTTAAGGTACATATTGTTGAGATGTTTCTCCTTAGCTCTTTCATTGGCCTAAACAACTTCAAGTTGCTTCTTATGGCTGTCATCCTGGTACGACTTCAGGTTAACGATGTATTTGAGCATCCGTCCTTCCTTGAAAATGAGTTCGAGCATCCACTGTAGAGCATGGCAATTGCCAGTAGAATGATGATTTACCTTATGGTATACGCAAAATGGTCGATTCTCGATGGGTTACAGTGGTCGGGAGGTGCGGTAGAGCGTGTCTTATAATATTACCAGAAAAATAGTGGAGTATCAAGCGTTCAGCTTTGAAAGGACGGGTTTGTTCGGTAGACCGCTTCTCCGAGGGCACTCAGTGTCTCCCTTGGTGTATTTTTGACCTCCCTGTTCTTCCTTGGGCTCGCTGGTTCGATCTTTAGATGGGACTTTGGTGGAGAGGATAGACTTAGTAGACGTTTGCTGCTCATACATCATTCTGTCCAAGTTGACGTAACTGTTAACTTTTGTGATCATCTCCTCTAAATTCGCAGGCTTGTTGAGGAAAAGATATTCCTTAGCTTTGCAATCGAGTCGCAATGCATTGGTAAAAGCGGTAGCATCGGTCTTTTTGTTGAGGTTATCCACTTTTCTTGCAAGATCTAGGAATTTCTTCGAGAAGTCTTTGAGCTTTTACCCTTGTGACTGCTTAAGACCGATAAGAGAATACAGGTTCTCTTCCTTGCCTCTATTGTGGGCATATATTTTGATGAACTATTTCTGTAGCTGATCAAATGTATAGATCGATTCCTCCGAAAGAGAGTAGAACCAACGGAGTGGCTCTTCTTGTAAACTTGTGGCGAACAGATGGCAGAGAATGTGGTTGAGATTGGAGTAAAACCCCAATGAATCCCGGCATTGCTGGATATGCTCCTTCGGGTCTGTACCTTTGTACTTGTGAATTTTGGGAGTATGGAAACCTTTCGGTACTTCCATATCGAACAATTCTTTGGCAATCAGACTCCCCTGTAATTTTGTCGTATCATCGGTAGTGCCCAAAACTTGTGCTTCGATCAACACCATAATTCGTTGGTCCATGTGTTCCTTTGTGACGTAATGACGTGCTGGTTGAATCGCTGGATGTGCTGGCAGGGGATGATGGGTTCCTAGACCTTCACTCATGTGATCTCCTGCTAGGACTTGACGTAGAGGTCGTTGGTCTTCCTCCAGACCGATGGGAATCTAGTGACCTCGACTGACTTCGGATTGGACTTCTCCTCCCAGATAGATAGAAGGCTGCAGTCCGTGTGGCGAATTCCTGGAAAAGGCTTTACTGGTGACTTCCCGAGGTCCCAATCTTTCCCTTGCTAAAATGCAGGAGGCTTCAGGAAGGTTATCCTAACCCTTGACAGGAAAAGCCTGCTGAGTATTTGTAGAGATTCGAGTGCAGTCTGCATCGTCATCATCTGATCTTTGTATCGTTTGAGCACTGTCAAACGAACTTGTCGTTCCGCATCGAGCTCTTTCTCCCAGAGCTCACGATCCTTTATTAATTGAAGTTCGAGTTCTGCGCGTTTCTCTACCTCTGCGTGGAGATTCACCCATAACTCGGTGAGTTGTCCCGGATCCACAGAAATTTTGAGCTGAGTTCCTGCGGCCTGTCGTCTGGAAGAAGCCATAATTGGAAATTACAATGAAAGACTGCCTTAGGGTATCGTGGAAATACAATCTTTCCCACAGACGGTGCCAAATGTAATGGCCAAATTCCGTAGCTCGATAAGATTAGGAATTAGCTATCACACCAAATGAACCTGTAACAATACTCTACTAGAAAGTTAGAAAACCTTTGAACCTGTAACAATACTCTACAGATATTTTTAGCGTGGAAAACCTTTGAATATGTAAAAAAAACCACGACCTCGTATGGAGGATTTTTGTAAAAGTATCTTTATTGCTTGGAGTGGATATCTTTATTACAAGTGATCTCTAGAATATATAAATGTTTTTGATCTCATAAATAAGAGGTTTTGAGTAATTTTTCTGGCCCCTGTCTCTTCTGGAACTTTTTTATTTTATAGGTGTTTCCCACAGCTCTTCGTCATGCTCACGTCTTCCGAATAATGTGGTTAGTGGCGGTTGACTGTATAACTGACGAGTTCGTGGGAGACAGGTATCTTTGACTAAATAACATTTTCTGGGTTTAGCTAGACCCATGTTTTTGAGTAGGTCGTGGGGCTGTTTGGAATGTTTGACTGGAATGTTAGGTGCTGAGATTGTGCGAGCCTGAGACGAAGGTAATTCGGGCTTTGTGAGCTCGATTATGAATGAGCTCGAGGGATAAGTCCCTATAATAGTAATGGAGCATATACCAATTTCCATGGAGTTCAGGCAGTTACCTCAATCTATTTTGGCATTACAGATACAACCTTTGAATATCTCGCAGTCATGCAAGGTATCTCATTCGAACTTAAGCCTCTTTACTTCTTCTATAAAATAGGCAATTGCTACCATTATTTTCCTTGAGTGCACCTCTTCCATGGAAATCCTATGTCGGTTCGGAACAGTCAACTTAGCAAAATTCACCTTAAGTTTCTTATCATTTTTATCCAAATGTACGTAATGGGACTTTACTCGCTCTAAGCATCCCTTTAAGTCTGACACAACATCAGTCAATCCAGACACCAATCACATAGACTTCTCTTGGTCAACTCGATTTTTCTTTTTTAACTCCTCGATTTTATAATACAATGCCAACAACTCCCCCTCATGTATATTACTTCCCCCAGTACTAGCGTTCTTCAATATTTCATCATTTCTCTTGATAACTTTTTTTAAGTCTTTCTCTCTAATGAGAGAAATCTCTAACCTATGACCTGCACTCTCTCTTGCTTGCTTATTAGCTTTCCCTACGGCAGCTCGAATGATAACCAAATCTACCTCCAACTCTTTAATTCAAGCTTGGCAACTAACTACATCACCCTTCGCAGTTGCCATCTCGACGTCACTCTTTCTCTTATTCGATCCCTCTATAACCTCCGCCTTCATGGCATATGAACTTGCCAAGTCCACCTTCAACTTCGCCACTCATTCATTAAGTTTACCACATTTATTCTTAGTACTCCGAAACCTAGCATCTTTTACTTGAACAGTCTCATTCAGCTTCTCCACTTCACATTTGGCACTTGCTAAATCAACTCGCGCTTTAACCAGTTCAACTTCTTTGCTATCCATTTTCCCCCTCAAACTTACAACATTGTCCTTCAACTCTTTTACTTCTACCTCTAGTACTCTAATGAAATATTGCGAGACATCCGCATCCTTACCTTTTACCCCCAAATATTCAGCCGTACTCTTTAATTTTGCAACTTCATTCTAAATTCTAACTAGCTCCCCCTATAATTTTTCCTTTTCCGCATCCTTACTTTTGATCTAATGGGTCAAATCGTTCACAATCTTCTCTGCCTTAACAAGCTTGATCTCCACTTTGACATACTAATCCACACTATCTTCATTTGCATGTTTAATCCTATCAAATTTGAGTGAAAACTCATAATTTCATTGAAGAGCATGTTATTTACTCGATCGAACACTTTCTAACTCGGACTATACAAATAGTTTGATTCAACGATACTTCATAGATATGATCAATATACTACAATTTACTACATTACTCACATATCTAAAAAATAGTTATATATATCACAAGCCAATAAAATGAGATGCTACTTTGCCCTCAAGCTACAATGCTTTTTAACATTGGTGGCAATATCATCTGCATCTCATAATCAGATGAAATAGTTGATTCCCTCACATTTTAAGGTATACATTTTTTTTGCTCTCATTCTTTTTCCCGCACTCCACAAAATTTCAACCTACAATGATTTCTATCTTTCCTCCTATATTACTTTCCTCTATTCTCGTATGCCAACCCCATAAAAGCTACATATAGAGCAAGTCTAAAATTTTGATCTATTTTCTAACCTGAAGCTCTATGTGTGAAGTCAATAGAGTTGCTGAAGAGTTTTGCTAGCGAGCTCTTTTTCTAAATCCTCAATTCTGAGGCACAAACCTTTAAGTTCCTATAAATCAATATTTATAGCATATCTTAGACTGCTCAATAATTATCCTCCAAATGTATTTCATACAACAAAACACCTCAATTCCAAATAAATAGTACTTCAGTTTTAAATCTACCTTCTCATCCTCCCTTCCTTGGTTCTCTAACTCAGTCCTAGCCAAAACCGCATCCAATCCTTTAACAGTCTCTAACAGAGGGGTATATTCAACATCAGGCTCATCCTCTGCATTAGGCTCCTCAACCTCCACAAATTACCCCCCCCCCCATTATAGTACAAATGTCGGACATAGAATACCTAACCTCATGGAGTTTCTAACCAAGATTATTACGAGAAACTGAAACCTCCTCCACATTCATTTTTGCCTCTCCTGCGAGCTCGAACATAGTTACTTGAAACAAATCCTTCAGGTTTTTTATCTCAGAGCTCGAACGCACCCTCTCTTGCACTAAATCTGCCTCGAGCTGAGGAATTTACTTCTCGAGCACCTTCTTCCCATCATCAAACCCGAGGTAGATTCCTTTCAACACACGAGAAACCTATCACAAAAAGAAACTCAGTTCGAAGATTTAATACAAATAGAACAAATCAAAGTGTTATACTTACCCTACACAACTCCAGTTTCACCGCCGTGTCCAAATCCCCAAAGTCTTCTCAGGCAGCTATCCTCAACTTATTCTCCTCAGCCAACAACTCATTCTCCATAATCAGATTGGTCTCATCTTCCTTAACCTCGCTCACTGCAGCAAGAGCATCCACTTTTCTCTTTTTTGAACTCGCCGCCACCTCCCCACTCTCCGTGGTCACAGAGTTTAAACCACACTAGGCCAAAATGAGTAAAAATACAATGGGGCAGGTCAGTCGTTATTTTGCTGAAGTGACTTTTATTTTAGTCGAAAAAAGCGACGTTCCTTTTGTAGAAGTTTTATGTTTTCGACTTGAAATGCGTCGTAATATTACGACTGTAAACTACATCGTAATATTTGTCATTTTTAGTTAAAATTGTGACACATTTATGAGTCGCTTTATGCGTCACAAAAAATATACACAAATATGAGTCATTATTTTTGCTATATTTATTCTATTTTCCGATTTATTTATCCGTTGTTTTATGCGCCGCAATTTTACGATGCCAAACTTGCTAATTTGTCGTAATTCTAAAAAAAATTGACATACAGACTAGTCGTGCTATCTGTCACGCAAAAACGTCGATGTATTAGACACAATTATTAACAATGATTTTAGTCGTTTCTCGCAATTATAAATTTCAAAATTTTATTAAATAATATTAGTTTACTTAAAGAGTCTTTTCTATACTTTTACAATTAAAACTAAATGGATTTGAACTATCATTGCCTCAAGTTTATGAGAGCCCTTGCCATTTAGAGCTTATAATTCTATCAATAAAGATACCTAAAAAGATAATGTGTATAATAGTAGCAATTGTGGGGTTATATTATTAAGGGAAAAAAGTTGTGCAATATTCATTTGTGTTTATGTTAAAAAATGACTTGCAATTTAAATTAAAGGAATCAGCGACTGGATAATATACAAGGAGGACCCCCAACCAATTTTCAAATCCTGCGGAGCCCTCAGAGATAAAGAATCTGCGACTGGATAGTATACAAGAAGGCAAATACTCAAACCCGGGCAAGCTAACAACACAAGGAAATCCGTGAACATGAAAGCTTCGAACAAAACATGCTCTGGGTAAGATAAAACTGACAGCCCATACAAAGTAACCCTTAAATGAAAGCAACCAGAGACTGATGATATCAAAAACAAAGCCCTTCTCTGTAATCTCTTGTTGATAACCGAGTACACCCTCTTCGTATGCCTTTGAATTAATTTACTGGATGTAGCCACCACAGGCTTCGACTTCAGGGACATTGGTGCAGCCTTTACAATTATTGGACGTGCTTCCACGTCCGATGCTAACTTTTCTCCATCTCCTGAGGTCATGCCAATTCCAGTCATTTTTTTTTGCTTGAGACTTCTAAACTTTTTCAGACCTACTGTTAGCCCACTTGAACCTACTGATTTTGAGCTTACCCAGTACAACTTTGAGCTTCGACCCCTCTTGAGCCACTGTATCAATCTGAGAGTCCTTTCTCGCTACTAGAGAACGAGGATCTACATGCAAAATAGAACATTGTTATATACACACAAGATGATAACATAAAATAACAGTTCGATATCGTAAAAGATTACTTACTTTTCTTCAAAGTTTTATATATAAGATCCATGGGTTCCTGGTCCACTTGTTGGAGACAATCGCCTTTTACCCATATCATATTATCATTCCAAACTCGTCTTACCGAATATAGGTTGAAGAATTGAGGTAGAGATGAAATGGAAGAGAAGTACGTGCCCCCAGTCGCCGCATAATATTTCACAGTATAATATTGCAAAACATCAAAATGGGTTATTCTCCTCTCCAACACTTTGTAAGACCACCTCCTGTTCAAATTATCGCAAACATTTATCACCTCCCGCATAAAATTCCGCCTCCAAATCACTTTTCACACCCCCATTGAAGTACTCAAGAGAGATAGACTCATCCACTTCCCTCTCACATTTCTTATTCTCTAAATCATGCAGCAAGAAAAAGTATTGATCGCCATTTTCAATAGTACACCCCCTAAACAACCTCCCAACATGTTCTATCACCTCGGATACACCACCTAAGCTACCTTTAATTTTACAAAACTCCCTTAACACATTTGAATCTACAGGATATGGTAAGTAGTCACCCAGGAAATCTAAAATCTCTAATTTATTCTTCCCCTCCACCTCTAACCCTCTTTCACATCCGAGCTATTAGTTATTGGCTTGGCCCCCACAGATTTTGCACTATCAACTCCTTCAGGTACATTATCAATCAAACGACCAGAATTCGAAGCCTCCATCTTTACAATATGCTCAAAGTTAAGGCCTATTTCTACAGAGCTTTCTCACGCCTCTACCAACATACAGGTCCAGGTAATCCAATCAATTTTTTTTACAATTTCCTTTTTTTATTATATATATAAAATAGAATCACATATATATATTTCTATAAATACTCCATACTAAACCGAGAAAACCACATTTCACAAGTTTCCTAATATAGCAAACTTTTCAAAATTCAAATATACACAAAAATAACAATCTTCATATACATCAACCTATGATAATTATCAACACAGAAACAGTAAATTTAAGAGTAGCCCACTAACCTTCAATGTCAGAAAACAAATTAGGGATGTCACACGCCTCCTCTTTCACAACAAAATTGCTCAACAAGAATTTTTTCTCGATCTCAACAATGGCATGTCCCTTTTTCCTCCGGCAACGATGACTAGTTTTGTTTGTTCTCTCTCTCTCTCTCTTAAATCACTAGAACTTAATTTTTCCTCTCTCTCTCTCTCTCTAGTTTTCCCTCTCCCTATTATTTGAAAACGCTTGAATAAAGAAGAAGAAAAATTATTTATACTTTTTCACTCTAACCTCTAGCAGTTGTTAAGGCTCACATAAGTTGCCCTCATTTATAGAACTGAGACGTTCCTTCAACTATTCTTGTCAGACGATTCGTATATTTTGGGTAAAAATATATTTCCATCATTAACCCAAGTCCTATATTTAAATATATTTCTCTCTCTCATACCCACATCCTTCTCACAACTTCCCACACTCATCATGATACACTCTCCTTACACGCAATCGAACTATACCTCCAACAGCAGATAAATAATCAAGATTCCTATTCTCCTACTCCTCTTACTTATACAAATTCTAACATCATTTCCAATGATACATAAATATAAATTTCAAATTTATTTTTAACAACATCCACAAAAAAACAAGGAGCAAATTCATAACAATAATATTATTACTCTATTTTACTTACATTTATTCGAACTAATCGAAGTTCTACCTCTCACACATAATCACACCTGAAACAACCAAGATACCCTAGAGCGCCACATCTAATAAGTACATTCCCAACGATCAATTCACAGAACACCTCACGCCAAAAGTGACGACAAATCTCCTTCTCCCACGCATTCGAAGTCAAACCCTCAAAATCTATTACATATTATGGTAAATTAGCATCATAATCTAGCAACCTAAATATCTACTAATAGACTTTAGTAACCTTTATCACTAAACACCCCTCAGACGCATACCGAGTTCTCTGAGAACTAGTCCTCACCATATTTCCTAATTTACAACTACTATTTCCAACCTTATTTATAACTACATATTTCGATCACATACAATCCCCCCTATTCAGCATATAGAATGATAAGTATCAAATCCCCCCTATCCCTAAATTTTGCACCCTCAAATCATGCTATAAATTTATTTGATTATATCTTCTCATAGCGAACTCCATGTATATGAGATATTCGACCTTATGTTTTTCAAAAAAAATTCAAAATCAATCAAATCTATTACCTGCATCACATAATAATTCCCATAGTTCAAGTTCTTCGTTACAAGACATTACACTTTACTACATTCTACATGTTCATAACAAAAAGCCCGATCAATAAAATTTTGTCAGTTCGATCCATTTAACTATTTTGTCCATTCAACGTATTTATTTCACATTCTTTATCATACATAGGCCGATATATGGTTATTTCAATATAACATGCTCATTTCTTGTTCGATATATTATACAATATTACTGCAAAACTTTTTCATTAGCTCGAAAATTCCTTATAGAATACTTTACAGAAAGACAAAATTTCAAAAAACTTCCTACAGATCGATCTAGAGATTACCATATATAGCACTTATCAACGTACTTCCACTTTGAGCACCAGAAGCTTCACCCGCATGAAATACTTCTGCAATAAAATGAAGATGCTTATAACAGACAAAAGCATACTTTTAATCCAAAGGATAGAAGCATATTTCCAATCAGAAACCACCACTACTATCTCTTCCTCCGTAACCTCCACAACCTCAGAAAGGCAGAGAAAAAAGAAGTCACCTCCTACAGAGTGGTAGTACTTCTTGGGATGTTCACCGACTTCCTCATCTGCCTCATTAATAATATCCTCTGCAAGAAGACAAAGACATAACCAGTGTTGCTTACCTGACATAATCAAATGATGGAACTGCCACATCTGATAATAGTCATTCTCAACCTTTACTACTTCCTCATCCATCATCCCATGATACGTAGGAGGAACAGGTATATGAGTGGGCAAATCCTAAGGTTGATTTGCAAAATATAGAAAATGGAGTTTCGGTTCTACAGCAAGAAACCTAGCTTCGTATGCTTAGCGTTTATTAGTCATCAATACTGGAAGAAATCATAAAATATGTCAAGAAATAGAGTACTTTTACAGGAATAACTGGTGATACAATATCAACAGTATTTATAAATGAACAACATTCAATACAAGGACAGAGTTTCAAGGCAGCCCTCATTCAAAATAGTACTTTCTAGGAAACCCAACAGCCAAATACATCAGTCCTATCAACACAATCAATATCAAATCCAATCTCTAATATAAAATTTACAATTCCCAAACCATTCCCTTTTTACACCATACCTTCCCCAATTCCAATACGCAAACATTCAATGGACGTTTTTTATAACTAAAGCCACCCTTGCCTTTAGTTGAGAGGAGTCGATTGTAGGGACCTATCCCTCGAGTTGTACCAAACTCAAACTACCTCAATACCAGACTCATGCATTATCCACATGACATACACAATCAGCAATGACACCTCAACCACGAACTGATAAAGAACGCAGATCGAACACCATAAATAAAATAAGAACAAGTCAAAAACACCTGTCTCCCACGAACTAGCAATTACACATTCAACTACCACCTACCCCATTTTCAGAAGAACGTACCTCTACACGGTAACGAACTAAGAGTAAAGTCTATAAAAAGGATGAGTTTCAGGTGAGAAAGGATGGGATTTTGGATATACTTGAAGACTAACCTTTTCTAGCTCAAGTGATCGTTAACTTTGTAATTAAACATCAGCCTCAAGCAATAAAGCTACAGTTACTAAATCCTCAAGTCGAGGTCATGATTTTTACCTATTCAAAGATTTCCACGCAAATCACCTGTGCCATTTCTATATTGAGTCATATTAATTCTTGGCACAGTTACATTTGGTGTAAGAGCTAATTTTGAGTCATTTCAAGCTACTATAAAATAAGGCCATTACATACACATTTAGAGATAAGAAATTTTACATGTAAAATGATTTCTCAAAAGAAAGCATTTCAGGTCATGGTTAAGTTATTAGTAGAATATCAGTACCACAAGAAAGTAATAGCATAGCACAAGGTTCATTTACTTTCACCCTTAAACCTGAAAATTAAAGCTTGATTTGAACATAAAATAGGGAAATCAAAATAGGATTATTGGCACCATACATTTGAGGTAAATGTCGATGGATTCCTTCCTCCTCCTGATTCAAATTCCTAAATACTAAATAAATTAAATGATAAAAATTTGGGTTAGAGATAGGGAGACCTTGTCCAGTGTTGGATTATTACCCTAATCGCAGAAGGATAAATATCATCTATCCCACTTATATAGTAGTCTGCAATCTATCTCTTGTAGAATTTTACAATCCTTTGTTATGTGCAACACTTACAAAGGTGATCTCCTAAATCCTTAATTTCAAACCACCCTTCATTAAGCTCACGTAAAGGTATATCTCGAAACATTTCTTTCCTAAGATTAAAGCTAAATATTGCTTCAAAGCTATTAGCTCATGAAGAAGATCTTAACCTCCAATGAAGGGCCCCATTAACTAGTATTCCAAAAATTTGCGTGTAGAAACCATCAAAAATTAAGGAAGGGATTTTTTTTTAAATCGTTCTCCATTTGCTTCTCTTGAAGAAGATCTTAACCTCCAATAAAGGGCCCCATTAACTAGTATTCCAAGAATTTGCATTTACAATCCATCAAAAATTAAGGAAGGGATTTCTTTTCAAATCGTTCTCCATTTGCTTGAGAGAACTTCACATATAGGAGCATCTTCTTTTTTTACTCTTGCCAAAAACTTCAAACTTCAAACTTCCAACTCAAGTTTCCTCCAACAATGGCTTTTTGAAAACCAAAAAGCGCCAAACAATTTGGCGCATGATATAAAAACACAAATACTACTCCTAATGTTAATCTACATTGTAATCAATATTGTGAGAAATTGTCTAAATGAGCTTAGTAGTTGTTATTTTGGATTGTGATAAATTGTTCAGTCTGCAAACAAATGTCTTGGGATGTTAAAAGTGAAAAGTTTTAGTTTGTCTCATTTCATGTATGTAGAGTCCCATGGTTATCTCAGTCAAAGGCAGTTACAGAATTAAGACCGTTAAACAAGTCATCTACAACCAACGACCGAAAAGGTAAGTTGGTAAGTAGAACTTGGTAAAGGAAAAGCCAAATCATTTTAGCTGCCTTTGTTTCTAAACTTATTTAGCTTTCTCATTCGAATGACTTTGGGTTTCGTTCAAACGACTTTAGGGAAAAGACGAGTTTTAAAACAAGTTTTAAACTGTCTCTGTTATTAGACTTATTTGGGTATCTCATTCGAACGACTTTGGGTCTCATTCAATCGACTTTTGGGAAAAGACGAGTTTTAAAACAAGCTTCAAACTGCCTCTGTTCGTAGACTTATTTGGGTATCACGTTCGAACAACATTGGGTCTCGTTCGAACGAGTCTCGGGAAAAGCTGTTTTCAATATTTAAGCAAACCTTGTTTTTTTTTTCTCTAACCAAGTATTTTAGAGTGACTAATCAACATTGGGTGTTTTCAATATTTGAGAGCTTTATTTTCTTTATTAGAGTGACTAATCAAGATCAATCAAAGACCTAAAACCTTGAGGTTGATATTGACTTAGTCAATTCTACTTCCCACATAATTTTCTAGAGTGATTCAAGAAGGGTAATCGTTATTGTGAGATCAAAGAGCGTCGTTGCGATAACGAAGGAGATAGGGCGTGAAGCTTGGATCATAAGAGAGATAATCACGAGATGAGGTTATCAATTCTGTAAGTGTAATTCATATTACAACTCTTTTTGATTAGTAGATTTTTGGTTGTCGATTTCATCAACATGACCTATAGTTTTTCTTTTGTGTAAGGAGTTTTCATAGGATAAATAATTGTTTGTGTCTTTTATGTCATTGCCATAACTATTGATTGTTTCTACTTATTATTAGATCTTTGATTGATAGGAATAGTTCTAACTTAATTTCTCGAAATACATTAAATATACGAGCACATAGAATTTCAGAAAGTATATGTGTCTTCATTACAGGAGATTGTATAAACTGAGATGACACCAACAGAATGTATGTCTTTCTTATGTACATTGTTTGCCATAAACAATATTTTGAACTTTTTAATTGTTTGAGGTGACTGTTTTTGTAGTATACGTAGTATAGTTTTAAAAACTAAATCATATGTTTTACTTGCAGTTGATAATTTACTTAATTTGATTGGCAAAGTTGCCTGTGATGAAGTAGTTGCCCACATTTTTCCATTATCAATTTTATCTACAATTGGCAAAGAGGACCACACAAATATGGTCAATAAACTAAGCTCCCTCAGTCTCTAAGAAAATAGGGATCATGTACAGACATTACCACTAGGAAATCTTAAGCAAATAGGGACTCCAAAGCCAAGAAAACTTACTTTTCCCATTTCTTCACTTCCTACTTCAAACACCCAATGACCCAAATGACAAGATACACATTACTCATACCATGAAATTTAATACTAATCCGCAACAACAGTAGGTGTGCCTATTCAAAAAAAATAAGGTTATACCTAGTAGAAAAAAATTTATATTTAAAATACACTTTATTGGGTACTGCACTCCCAACATATTAGACATTAAATTTACGTATAAGAACAAACAAACTATGTAAAACACAAATACTTAGAGCATCACCAACAGAGTGGTATGTTGTTAAGGTTTTCCCATACTCTTGCAGAAAACTCATCCAACAGGGGTATCGTGTTCAACATACTAACCCACATACCCCTCCAAAGTATGCAAAACCTAAACTTGGCGAGCAGTATGCACATACCGCCTAGGCGCTGAACCGTTCAGTGCCCAACAACTTTTTCAATACAGCTGTCTAGGCGCTGAACCGTTCAGCGCCCAACAATTTTTTTTAATACAGCTGTCCAAGGGAAAAAGTAATAATTAATAAACGCTAGGCGCTGAACAGTTCAGCGCCCAAGAAAAAAATACATATCATTTGGCTTTTTGCTATTAGGCGCTGAACCTTTAAGCGCCCAATACAAAAAAATGAAATTGGCTGTTAGACTAAAACAGTATGTGATTCCAGAATACCGATATGGTAAATCGGAACAGCATACCACTTTGTTGGAGATGCTTTTACACAGTATGTAAAATTTCATTTCTAGTAGAATAGTTTGTCCAAATTTATTGATGGAACCCACTAATCTAGGCAACAGTTTCTTGACTTATCATCAATAGAGCAGCAGGTTCTTAATATATCATCTAACTACATGGTCAGACATTATAAAGCAAGATACAAATTTTAACTATGAAAAGAGTAAGCCATCCTATTGTAATTACATAATTTATCAAGATTGTGTAGTGTTTTTTCGTAAGTTGAAGGCAAATAATCATCAAAAGCATCCTAAAATAAACAAACATGCATGCCAAGACTAACATCAGCTTTTTAAAGAGTAACTAATGAGACTTTGCGTAACATATGTTGAAGGCTCATGAAATAATATTTTGAATCATATAAATAATCTTGAATAGAATACAAAACCATATTGTTACATATAAAGAGCAAAGTAAAAATACAATGAAGGCAGTTAATTGCTTTCTGCTCGAATAGACACAATGTCAATTCGGATTCATTCTGCTTGAATAGACACAATGTCTATTCCAACAGAAGTGGTAGAATGCTTTCTGTTCGAATAGGACACAATGTCTATTCTAACAGAAGAGGCAAAATATTTTTTATTCGAATAGGATGCAATGTCTATTCCAACAGAAGAGGCAGAATATTTTCTATTCGAATAAGACACAATGTCCATTCCAACAGAAGTAGTAGAATGCTTTCTGTTCGAATAGGACACAATGTCTATTCCAACAAAAAAGGCATAATATTTTATATTCGAATAGGACGCAATGTCTATTTGAACAGAAGAGGCAGAACACCTTCTGTTCGAATAGACTTTGGATTTTGTTTGAACGGACATCGCAAACTCAATTTTTGAGTGTTAATTTAGAGATGTTGGTTTTGCCTTGAGATTTGTGTTAATGTAATAAGTCTCCCAAGTATATAAGGGAGACTTGGGTATTTGGTAACCACCTTAGTAAGATCTATTTCTGAGGAATCTTTTGAGAGAAAAACCTTGAGAGACTTCAAATTGGTTTGTGATTGTAACCTTGGATCATTGAATAAAACTCTATCTTCTCTATTTCGTGTGGACGTAGGCAATTTTCTGAACCACAGTAAATGTGTGTTTTCTTGTGATTGTGTTTATTTCTTTAGTTTGTTTATCGCTAATTGGATCGAATTGATGGTCGGCTTCCATAGTACGGCACAACATTTAAGACATCTTAAAAACATACTAACAAATTTGTAGCAAAAGTACAAGGTGAAATTCTACCATACTCTTTCTACTCATGTTTCTGTCCGCTAGCATATCCCACATTGACTGAAACGACGCCTTGGACATAGGTCTTTGTGTCAAATGATGCAAATAATAGGTACCTAGGGCACATCCTACTTATCCTCAACAGTCAGCAGCGGTGGCAAAAATATAGAACAATCGGATATTTCATGTGTTTCCAGAGTTTTATGCCTTGTGTCTACCATATAAAGTAGGTTGTTGTCTACACATTACTCGTATTTGGACATCCTTCCCCAAAACAAACGTCCCAAAGGACCAAATCGACTGCACCAAAATAAAGGATGCCTAGGTACCATGGATCAAGTCGCCCATAGTTCCTAATATCCCCGTTATGGACTAAATCAATCCATATGAAGGATTTTGACCAAGTTTAAGCAATGATTAAACTTAATCCCAGAAACAACTTTCGCAAACATATCAGCCGGGTTATCATTCGTGTGAATCTTGTTCAACCAAATCTTACCTTCTTCAAGTACCTCTCTGATAATGGTAACCAACATCAATGTGCTTCATGCATTGATGATGAACGTGATTTTTTGCCAAGAAAATAACACTATGACTATTACAATACACATCAAGATGCTCCTTCTTAATGCCCAAATCATGCAAAAGATCCTTCATCCAAATGAACTCTTTAATCACTTCAGTAACTGCCATATACACTATTTTAGTAGTAAATAAGGCCACCATTGACTATCGCAAAGATCTTCAACTAACCGGTCCTCCGCCCAATGTAAAAACATACCCTGTAGTTAACCGACGTTTATCCAAATCACTCATATATTCAGAATCTACATAACCCACACAAAACTGATCAATCAAATTCTACTTACAAAATTCTAAACTAATATCCACAGTGCCTTTGATCTACTGTAAAATTCATTTCACAACTCGCCAATGATCTATTCCCAGATTATGCATATATCTGTAAACCATACCAATTGCCTGTGAAATATCTAGCTGAGTACATACCATTGCATACATCAAGCTACCAACTGCGCTAACATAAACAACTTGACTTATATAATCACGTTCCTTATCAGTTTTTGGAGACATAGTAGCTTTAAGCTTAAAATGAGGAGCAAGGGGCGTACTTACAGGTTTTATGTTCCCATCAATACTAAATCTCTGAAGTACCTTTCTCATGTATGTTTTTTGATAGAGACGCACCATTCCCCTCTCTCTATCTATATAAATCTCCATACCAAGAATTTTTTTCGTATCACTCCGATCCTTCATTTCAAATTATTTATCCATTTGTTTCTTCAACTTGTCAATCTCACTTTTGTGCTTACATGCAATAAGCATATCATCCACATACAAAAGCAAGTAAATAAAGGACTCGTCACATAGCTTGTGTAAGTAGATACAGTGGTCATAATGACTCTATTTGTACTTCTGCCCAATCATAAATTGATCAAACCATTTGTACCATTGTCTTGGAGACTGCTTCAAACCGCAGAATGATCTCTTCAGTTTACACATAATCTTCCATTCCAACAACTTTAAATCCACTCAGCTGAGTCATATAGATTTCTTCTTTCCAATTCCCATGTAAGAACGTTGTCTTAATATCGAGTTGTTGTACCTCCCAATCAAATTGTGCAACAAAGGCCAAAAGGATACGAATGGAGGAGTATTTCACCACTGGGGAAAAAATTTGTTATAATCAAACCCCTCCCATTAAGCATAGCCTTTGGCTATGAGTCTTACCTTGAAGCGTATATCATCATTTTCAGATCCTTGTTTCTTTGTGTATAACAACTTACAACCAATTACCTTCTTTCCCTTAGGGAACTTCGAAAGTTCCCAAGTTTTGATCTTAAAAATAGAATACATTTCTTCCTTCATCGTACCCTCTCATTGGTTAGCTTCGAAACCATAAATAGCTCTTTTATAAGTGGACGGAACATCTTCTTCATCGACCGGTAGTGGGTAGGCTACCATAGCCTTTGCCTTTGGAAGTATCATGTCCTTTGTAAGCTATCCTAGTTGTAAAAGCACGCTCCCGCTAACAACTTAGTCGGGGTAGTCTAATGAGCAAGCTCTCTCTACGACCCCAACCTTACTAAATCCGAGCAGGTACACGCAAATAGACCGACGACATATCTCGTCGATCGTTATACATGAGCAGGCATTAAACTGTAGAACAGATATGAGAAGCACCCAAACCCACATCCCTGAAGGGATAGCCTAGGAATTTCCCAGGGGCACGTGAGTAAGGATGCTACTAGGTTAAATCCTCCTTATAAATAGGGAGGAAGGGATAAACACAAGAGGACCTCCTTCTTCATCTGCTTCTTCTTCCATCTTCAAGAAAACTACTATTACTCAGTGATCTCGGAAACACAATCAGAGAGAGAGAGAGACAGAGGAACCCAGAGACAGTTGAGCGGTGCCCTCCTCCGGTTCAGTATCAAGCCAAACCCATCGAACAATTATTATTTTCCCCTAATAAAATAAAGAGACTACAATTGGCACCGTCTGTGTTCCCCCCCCCCCCCTCCCAAAGCCTCCTTTGAGCAACGATGGGGGCTTCCACCCGCAATCAGTCCCAGGAAAAAGCCATGGCCGAAATGAGAGTGGAGCTGGCACAGCTGCATGACCAGATGTCCACAAAAGATGACCAAATACGACAACTCCAACTGGCCAACGACACTCTTCGTGACACTCTCACCGCCAGTACTCACCCGCCGCAGGGCGATCCATTACCCTCCGCGTCTGTAAGCGAGTCAACCCCACATGAACCACCTCAAGGGAATGAAGCAAATCTTATACCTGTAGCTGGAGCCTCGGTAAAACCAGTCCACCAACCCCTCGTACCACCCCCGAGGACCCACTATGCCTCCGCACCCCACGGTTCACCAAGGTATAGGCCCACCGCATCATCGACCGGTTTACCAGTTCAGCTATAACGACCCACTCCCTCCCGATCGATATGTTCCTCAACTCCACAACCACCGCGTAACAAATCCCATCATAGACTACGGTGATCGATATGGCGATGACCGTGCAAAACAATCACCATGGCATCCCCCTTATAGCCCAGATGACCCCTCCTACCCCCACGATCGTCAGCCCCAATGCGATCAAAAACACGCGTACAACGAGAGATTTATGACTGATACCCAAGAATTCCCTTTTCGGGACCGACTTATGCCCACAACTACGACAGCCACGATGACGAGTTCTCAACCCGTGGCGAAGCCATCCACAAAGGGATCGCGGAAACCCATGACCAACAACCACTAACAGCATCGACCATGGAAGCACTTATCCGAACAATGCACGGCGCGAACCCAACCAGGCGGTTAACCACGGAGACGCTCCACCAGATCTACAATATACCCTTCACTGCGGCCATACGGAGCTATGTTCCAGCACAAAGTTACTCTCGACCCAAAATAGAGCCTTTCACCGGTTGCCAAAATCCTGGGTAGCACCTCTCCAAGTTTCAGTACATCATAGACCTACAGCATCAAACAGATGAGCACATGTGTCGTCTATTCCCCTCGACATTGTCAGACGGGGCACTCGTCTAGTTTCAGAGTATCGTTCCCAACTCTATATCCACGTTCGAACAACTCTCGTTGGCATTTATCGAGAAGTACCTCCACAACCAACAATCCAAAAAAAATAGTTAGCGGAACTGTTCTCCCTGAAACAACAAATCGGCAAAACCACCGACTCTCTCCATTCACGGATCAAAAGCGAGCTCACCCTCATTGAACGGGTAGACGCACCAACAGCCTGCCTCGCTTTAATGGGTGTCTATCTCCCCGGTTCTAAGTTGCGCGAGGCTTTGCATAGAAAGCAGCCTGAAATACTCGAACACCTATATGAGAAGGTCCGTAAATATCAAATTGTAAAAGTAGACAACCGTGCCTCTGCCTCACAAACCGCCGCCCTTCTGAGCACCATATCTGCACCTTCACCGATACTGCGTAACCAGGCACTCAAGAACTCATGGGATACCCACGAAGATCTACACGATAACAGGAATTGACAACGAACAGAACGCGACCAACGAGATAATACTAAATTTTCCAGGGACGGTCAACAAAGAAATAGCCGATGGGAACGTTATCCTCCCAACGAACTGACCATTTCACGGGCAGACTTGCCCCTCGCAGTCAAGAATGACCCTGACTACAGAAAACCTCACAACAGGCCTGACCGACCTGGTTGCCCATACTGCGCGCATCATGAGATATATGACCATCCAGCCGAGGAATGTTACAATTTCATCAACATGATCGAGACTTGGTTCCACATCGGCCGCTATGCACGTTACCACAAATAACCGATCCCACCCACAGAGAGAATGCCTCACCCCACCTACAAACATATTGGGCACCAGAGCATTTACCCGTATGTGAGATAATATTGGGCGACCACAACCAAGCTCATTCAAGATACTCCATTTCAAATTCTACAAGGCAATGTTACCGCCTAACTGAGAACCAGCGAACTGCCCACGGTATTGATTCAGCCACTCGCCCTCTGCCAGATTAAGCAATCTACTTCACCGATCAAGATCTTAGCACCGTTTCACACCCTCATGACGACTCCCTCGTTATTTGGATCGTTATAGGTAGCGCCCTCGTTAAAAGAATGTTGGTCGACTCTGGTAGTGGCGCTAACATCATCTACTATGATGCACTTTACAACATGAACATGCAGGACTACCTTGCACCCTTCAAGATCGAGATTTCTAGTTTTAACGGGTCCACTGAATGAGCAATGGGAGAGCTCGTCACTCAGGTACAGGCAGGCCCGGTTATCATGCCTATAACTTTCATCGTCATCAACAGCCCCACAGTACACTACAATGGAATTCTGGGACGCGACTGGATTCCCGCCATGAAGGCCGTCCCCTCCTCCTACTATCAGGTAATACGTTTTCCAACAAAGTTTGGCCTCTACCAGATATGCGGTTGTCAAGTCGCAGCCCGAGTCTGCTACGCCAACTCACTACAAAACTTAATCAATCAAGAGAACATAATAAAGAAATAGAAACATATCTAGCGAGACAATTAGCAACGAACAGGGCACGAGCCCATGGCGGTGGACTCATCCCCCGTTCCTCGCACCAAAAACAACTTAATGCTCATAGACACGATACATGACCAAAACGATGCCATTATAAGTACATTCAGTAAATTATGGACCCCGCCCCTCTTGGAGCCAGTCGTTCTAATTGACATCGACGGCCCCACGAGAACAACATATATTGGTTCCTTCTTGACAGGTGACGAGCAAGCGGACCTCATTATACTACTCCGACAGTTCAAAGATATCTTTGTATGGTCTTTTGACGAAATGCCAGGCATAGACCCCGCAATGGCCTGTCATCATTTACATGTTCATGAAAAAGCCAACCCCGTCAAGCAGAAACCACAGCGAGCAGCACCACGACTACGCAAAGCTATCAACGATTATATAAAAAAGCTGCTGCATGCAGGATTTATGCGACCTGTTGACTGCCCACGCTGGTAGCAAACGTGGTCGCGGTATCAAAGAAGAATGGGAAAACCTGGGTATACATTAATTTTACCGACCTCAACCGCCGCCACTGCCCAAAAGATAGTTTTCCTATACCCCTCATTACCAGACTAGTCGATTCCACGGCCAGCCACGAGCGGTTGTCATTCATGGATGGTTACTCTGGATACAACCAAATACCATTAGCAGTGGAAGATCAAGAATACACATCATTCACCACCGAGCAAAACTTGTACTGCTATGCAATCATGCCCTTCGGCTTGAAGAATGCGGGATCCACGTACCAATGCCTAGTGACCACAATGTTTGAAGAACAGCTTGGCAAAATAGTCGAAGTCTATATCAACGATATGCTCATCAAAAGCCTTTTATGCAATGACCACCTCCGCGACCTCGAGGCAGTTTTCACGAAGATACGGTCATACAAGATGCGTCTTAACCCAGAAAAATACAGCTTTGGGGTTTCCTTGGGAAAGTTCCTTGGACACCTAGTCACCCAACGTGGAATCGAAGCCGACCCTGATCAAATCTGTGTTCTTGCATGTATGCCATCATCACGGACATTAAAGCAAGTCCAAGCCCTCATTGGAAAAATAGTAGCTCTTAGACGCTTCATTTATAAAGCTTCCTACAAATGCCGCCCATTATTTCACTGCATTCGGGAGAACAAAAAATGCCAATGGAATGATGAATGCAAAACAGCCTTTCAAAACATGCTACGTTACTTTGCCACTCCACCCATTCTAAGCGCCCCAATCGAGCACGAGTTACTAGGTTTGTACCTTGGCAATACAGATGAATCCATCAGTGCGGTCCTCGTGCGCACAGAACACAAAGCAGAAAAGCCAGTATATTTTGTCAGTAAAACCCTAATGAGAGTAGAATTACGGTACTCCACGGTCAAAAAATAGGCCCTCGCTCTGATATATGCCTCACAGAAGCTACGACCATATTTCCAGGCACATAAAATCAAGGTCATCACCACCCAACCACTTCGAGAAATTTTACGAAGAAAGATAAGACACGCTGGATCGCAAAATGGGCTATTAGACTAGGTAAATTTGACATCCGGTACGAACCACGAGTATCCATTAAAGGACAGGCAGTAGCAAACCTCCTCGCAGACCTCCCCATACATGATGACAATTGGCATAACGAGGAAGAGGATGACCTCGACAGCCACCCTGATGCCGACGAGACAGCATATACTAAGGGATGGCGGCTATATACCGACGGGTCCGTCAACGCTGGCGGCTCTGGTCTTGGCATAGTATTAGTTACTCCAACCAATGAGAAAATTGAAAAGGCCATACGGGTCAATTTCCCCCTCAGTAACAATGAGGCAGAATATGAGGCATTGTTGAGTGGACTAGAAACAGTGTTGTCCCTGGGTGTGGAGGAAATCTCCATCTTCACCGACTCGCAGCTAGTTGTTAACCAGCATAACGGGACGTTCCAGGCCAACAGCAGGATGGCCGGCTATACATGGAAATACTAAAGCAGAGACTAAGCAAGTTCTAAAAGATCAACCTCGAATACATCCACCGTGGTGAGAATAGACACTCGGACACCCTTGAGTATCTAGCAGGCATCATCGGCGACAAACTCCGCGTCATCTAGATTGATATCCTTGATAAACCGAGCATAACTGTAAGCACAATACCATCCATGAAAACTGACATAATCGTTCCCCCCGACTGGCGCAAACCTCTCCCTGATTTCCTTCGGGAACACCACATTCTTCTGGATGGCCGATCAACAGCCGAAAGCATCCGCAACAGAGCCCGAAAATATACGATGATTAATGGTGACCTATTACGGACAAGCCTATATGCTCCGAACCTCACTTGCATCGCTGGAGAGAAAATCAATATAGTTATCGCAGAAATTCACGACGGTGTCTGCGGCTCCCACACAGCCGGTCACTCCATGGCTGACCGTGCACGTACCCAAGGATTATACTGGCCAACTATGCGATAAGATTTCATAACATACACCCATAAATACGATAAATGTCAAATCCACGGGTACATAATCCACGCACCAGCAGTCGACCTCAATGCAGTTTCTAGCCCATGGCCGTTTGCAATATAGGGACTTGATATCGTCGGGGCCCAACCAATGGCGCGTGGGAGATGCCAATGGCTACTGGTTACAACAGACTATTTTACCAAATGGGTTGAAACAATACCCCTGGATCGAATTAGGGAAGAAGAGGTCATCACGTTCATATGAAAACATATTATCACACGGTTTGGCGTCCCCGCAGTACTAATGACCGACAACGATACACAATTCGTGGGAAGCAAAGTCCCAGATTTCGTACGACTTTATCGTATAAAAATCTTCCCTTCGAGCCCCAGATACCCCCAGGGAAATGGACAAGCCGAGGCCACAAACAAAACCATCATCGACAGAATCAGTAAATGACTGGGCACGGTAAAAGGCCATTGGGTGGACGAGCTACCCCACGTTCTGTGGTCATACCGAATGACCCCTCGAAAAAGTACGGGCTTCACACCGTTTATGCTCACTTACGGCTCCAAAGCAGTACTCCCCACCGAAGTCATCGCCAATACGATGAGATCCTTAGTTGTTGACAGTGTAATCAATGACCGACTACTCGCCAAGAACATCGACTTTATAGATGAAACCAGGGAGGAAGCTTCTTCTCAACTACTGCGGTATCAAGAGACATTGAAAAGAAACTATCACAAGCGAGTAATCCCTCGACAGTTCTGCGAAGGTGACTACATCATGAAAAAAGTCTTCCCAACAACTCACAATCACAACAAGGGCAAACTATAACCCAACTGGGAAGGCCCTTACCCCATTTCTCGCGTCGCCAATAGCAACACGTACTACCTACTCAACCGCGATGATGAGGAACTCAAATCCCCCTGGAATGCCATGAACCTTCGCAAATGGGTTCATTAGAAATACATTACATGTACATGATCACTCGTGCTCAATAGAAGTTCAGTTTGAACATCACAATCCCAAACATATATCCTAATTATCTGATCACTCGTCTAAACGACATAAAAATTATATTTTAAAAGTAATTACAGAACTGGAGGCGTCATTGATGTTGGCCGCCCTCACGATGCACGAAAGTTGAGGCATCCTTGAAGTAGGCAACCCTCGCACAACACGAAAGTCATTTTTTGACGTAAAAAATAAAATTACTTAACTGGGGGCATCCTTGACGTAGGCCGCCCTCGCAAAGAACAAAAACTGAGGACGTCATTGACGTAGGCCATCCTCGCAAAGCACAAAAGTTGAGGTGTCCTTGACGTAGGCCATCCTCGCAAAGAACAAAAGTCGAGGTGTTCTTAAAGTAGGCAACCCTCACACAACACGAAGTCATTTTTTGATTTAAAAAAATAAAATTACTTAACATGGGGCGTCCTTGACGTAGGCCACCCTCGCAAAGAATGAAAACCGAGAACGTCCTTAACGTCGGCCGTCCTCCCAAAGCACGAAAGTCGAGGTGTCCTTGACGTAGGTAATCCTCGCAAAGAACAAAAGTCGAGGCGTCCTTGAAGTATGAGACCCTCGCACAACACGAAAGTCATTTTTTGAAGTAAAAACAAAATTACTTAACTGGGGGAATCCTCGATGTAGGCCGCCCCCGCATAGAACAAAAACCGAGAACGTCCTTGACGTAGGCCGTCCTCGCAAAGTATGAAAGTCAAGGTTTCCTTGACATAAGACATCATCGCAAAGCACAAAAACCGAGGACGTCCATGACATAGGCCGCCCACGCACAGTACGAAAGACGAGGTTACCTTGAAGTATGTCACCCTCGCAAAATACAAATGAGGGGGCGTCCTTGATGTAGGCTGCCCTCGTATAGTACGAAAGACGAGGTGACCTTGAAGTAGGCCACCCTTGTAAAATACGAATGATGGGGTGTCCTTGACGTAGGCCGCCCTCGCACAATACGAAAGACGAGGTGCTCTCAACGCCAGCTAATACAAACAACATGACAACCCAATGAGGACTACTTAAGAGTTTATTATAAATAGGGAGGAAGGGATAAACACATGAGGACCTCCTTCTTCATCTGCTTCTTCTTCTTCCTTCTTCAAGCAAACTACTATTCCTCAGCGATCTCGGAAAAACAATCAGAGAGAGAGAGACAGAGGAACCCGGAGACAGTTGAGCGGTGCCCTCCTCCGGTTCAGTATCAAACCCAACCAATCGAACGATTATTGTTGTCCCCTAATAAAATAAGGAGACTACACTAGCTTACATACATTCTTTATTGGTTTACTAGTTGCAATTGACTCCACCACAGGAGTCACCTCATCTGTACTACCAAATTCGCTACTTTCGTCTATGTCTTCATCATCTGAAACATGAACTAATGGCTCATCACCCGTTATCACACCGGTAGATGACACCCCCTTTTGTACAGAACCATCTAGAACATCTAAAGATGCATCAATCTCCACCTGCTGTAAAATCTCGTTTGTCATCTTTTCTTAATGCTCAGAGACATGTGACTTCATCATAGAAGTCTCATTAAAACTAACATACCTGCTAAGAATAATATTTTGGTCTTCGTATCCTATAACTTGTAACCTTTCATCCCTTTCTTCTTACCCAAAAAAATGGCTTTCCTTGCTCGAGGATCCAACTTACCATCTTTGACATGATAGTATGTTGGACACCCAAAAATACGAATAGAATCATAATATGTAGCAGGTTCTCCCGACTAAGCTTCCATTGGTGTTTTACCTTCAATTATAGTCAAGGCAACCTATTAATGAGGTAGCATGCATATGTCAAAAACTCAACCCAAAATTAGACAGCATACACCGTACCTTCTCCAAAAAAGTACGATTTATACACTCTGTTACCCCATTTTGCTACAGTGTCTCTCTGACGGTGAAATGTAGAACAATTCCCTTATCCTGACATACTTGCAAGAGCGGATCACTTGTATACTCCCCACCATTATCTGAACATAGCAATTTTATATTTCTGCCAGTTTGAGTTTCTATCAACGTCTTCCACCTCATGAATATTTATAAGACTTCATCCTTCCTTCTTATGCTATATACCCATACACGCCTAGAAAAATCATTAACAAGCGAAACAAAATAATGTTTATCTCCAAGTGATGCATTTTGAGAGGGTCCCCATACATCTGAATGAACATAGTCAAGGATTTTACGAGTACGGTGGATAGTTGTGCCAAACTTCACCCTTGTCTGCTTGCCCAAAACATAAAGTTCACAGAAATCTAACTTGCATGCCTTAGCACCTTTCAATTGCCCTTGATTTGCAAGAACTCTCAAGGACTTCTCACCCATATGTACCAAACGCATATGTCATAGTCTAGTAGTATCTCTGGAAGTAGTCTTCATACTTCCTGCAGTAGCAACCTCCCCATGAACAGTCGTACCATCTAAATAATACAAGTTGTTGTTTCTTCTTTAACCCTTCAAAACCACCATTACTCCCTTAAGAACCTTCTTAACTCCATTTTTAGACACAGCCTTATAACCTTTTGGTTCAAGTAAACCAGTTGAGATAATATTCTTCTTCATAGTCGGAATATACCGAACTTCCTCAATTTCTTTAACCAAACAATTGTGTAATTTAAGAAGAATAGTACAATTATCCTCATTATACAATAGGAATCATCATTTCCCATCAATACAGCTCTACCTTCTAGCCATTTGAAACTAGAAAAGCAATCCCTTTCGGGACAAATATGATAAGTAGCACCTGAATCTATAATCTATTCCTCGGAATCACCAATATATACACTCGGTGATATAGTTAACGAAAAGTCAAAATTGTTACCTTCATTTACCCTACTTTCTTGAGCAACATTTACTGAAAAGCCGGCTTTCCCACCTTTCTTCTTTTTAGAAGCGTAGGACACTTATTATTCCAATGTCTCATCTCTTTACAAAATGCACATTGGTCTTTACCCAAATTGTTGTGATTAATACTGTGACCTCTCGACTTTGATTAAAAGTTGTTACCACTAGACTTCTTCTTGTCCGCAGACCTCCATCTTTCCATCAACACCTCTGACATTAAGTTGGCGGGCTTCCGTTTATCAGACTTTCTGTACTCAGATTCACCGCCGCTGTCGTCACTTTCAAATATTTCAAAGAACACTTCCCATAGGTAATCGTCGTTGCGAAGTGCTTATACTCTTCAGGAAATGAGTTCAAGAATAATAGAGTTTTGTCCTCATAACCACCAACCTCTTCTAGATTCACCAAGTCGGTAAGTAACTTGGTAAAATCGTTCAAATGCTCCGACATAGAAATCCCTTGTCTTATAGTGAAGCGGTAAAGTTTCATCTTCAAATAGATTTGATTTTGGATGCTCATTACAAATACTTCCCCTGAAGAATCTTCTAACCTCTTCCAAACACTCTTCTCTACCACCTCGGGTTTGTCTTCCAACACCTCGTCTAAATCTTATTGACAAAGCACATCAATAACTTTGCATCGTCACATGCCAAAGTTATTTGTACAATTGAATTTCTCAACTTAAATTTTGACATTGTTAAACATAACCGTTGTGTTATTCATTTTAGGCGCCTTTAAGGAACTTGGCTCATCTTCTACTATTATTCCCCCAATTTTTATACGTTAATTAAGTTAAGAATAAAACAAAATCAAAACAACATGTTACCTTAAATTTGAGAACCACCTGTTAGAAATATATACAATTGTTATGATCAATAATAAGATATGGAAAATAAAATATACTAACCTCTTCTCCTGCTTTCTGAAAATCCCTTGTTCTTGAGTGGAGTCATCCCTTGGATTGGCTGCAGACCTCAATGGGATGGTTTTCTATGTTAGAGCCACTAAGAGGAACTTCCTCTCTATTTAACCTGATAGGGTTAGAATGGTCTTCTCATTATACCCTCAAACCCTAATAAAGAGTAATACTAGGTCCCACCAACCTTAACTTGGTGTAACAATTGGGCAGGGCCAATAACACCTATAAGACCTATTAATATGTGTGCTCGTGAACTGGAAGAGTAGTGCCGGTATAGATAGAAAATCCAATAATCTCCCACCCGGCGCTAACTCGATTTTAAGAAAAATATTTTTAGCCTGATTCACAGTTTTTTTATGAAAAACGGATGGCCATCCTTTGTATTTTTTAAAACCACACATGATAATTTGTCGAAGGAAATGTTACATCGAACTTGACCGTCACTCTACGACTACAAAGATGGCTGCCACAATTCATGAACAAATTTTGGTCAGGCCTTTGAGCACATGCCTAATTCATATTATGGACATCAGGCTAGCAACCTCAATAGCTTTCAAGTATAATTTCTTTACTGGTAGAGTTTAGCATGTGAATGGAAAATATACACCTTAATGATGTATTGGTACATTTCCATTAGTGTCCGGCAACATGGGTTTACCAGACACATGTCACTTTAATACTTAGACAAATCGTCATGCGAAGATCATTGCTCATACTGAAATGAAGGCCAAAAGATGTGGAGCCCACCCATATCCAATACAAGCAAACTTAAGAAACCTTTCAGTATTCTCTTTAGACACTTGATACTTAGACAGCCGTCATGTAATACAATCTCTCATATCTAAAACTTTATTGCAATTACCTAATTAAACTTCATATATGTACATATTATAACGGATCCAAATATAATAGCAGCTAAAAAATGAAAATCAAATTTAAATGTCGACTAAAATAATAATCGGGAATAACTCCCACAAGGATAAGGAATCCTAGTGCAGTAACAGTAAATAAAATAAACCAATAACTACTCCCAGACAAAATAACGATCCTCAAATAGACTCTAGCAAAATCTAAGTCAGAGTAACCCAAAACCATAAGCTCATCTGATCTCCTATAAACCAATCTGTAATCTATTATCCCTTTTAAATAATCTAACATTCCCTTCGGTCTCAAAACCTTCGAATTGGTGCATATAAATCTCCTCGTTGAGACGTTCATAAAGAAAAGCTGTCTTGACGAGCATCTGGTGAAACTCCAAGTCAAAATACGTCATAAGAGCCAAAATTATCCGTAATGAATCCTTCTTTAAAACTAGTGATAAAGTCTCATGAGAGTCAATTCTTGGACACTGCTTCAAACCCTTTGCAACAAGTCTCGCTTTGAAACGCTCAACCTTCCCTACAGAATCATGTTTGACCTTAAAGATCCATTTGCATTCAACTGCCTTAAATCCTTCAGGTAAAGGTGTCAACTCCGACACAGATTTGTGAGACATAGAATCCATCTCCTCCGTCATGATATTACGCCACTCATCTGCAAAACTACTAGCCATAGTCGTACTAAAAGATATTGAATCCTCGAAATCAAATAAATCCCCTTTAACTAAATAGATATGGTAATTAGAAGAAATTGCTGAACACCTCTCTCTAGAGGATCTCCGAGTAGGAGCTAGAGGCTAGGCTTGAGCTAGAATAATAGGAAGCTGAACAGTAGCAGGTAGAGAAAAAAATCTGAGTGAGAACTGGTGCTACGACGGGGTCTGGAACAAGGTCTGGAATAATAGATGAGTCTGAAAACTGTACTGGTCACAGTGTCAATATCAGATAAACACGGAAGCATAGCAGCATTGATTGGAGTAACAGTTGGACTTCGAGTTTCAAAACCCTCCTCAAAGATAAACTATCTATGAAAAGTACTGGTAAAGTGATCTTTCTCCTCTATGAAATGAGCCTAAGTATGTTCAACATTCTGCATGGGTCGAGAAGGACGATAAAACTTGAAACCTATTGATCCCTCTGAGAAAACAATAAAGAAAAAACTTACAGTCCTCGAATCATACTTTTTGATATTCTGGTTGAACAGTTTTGCATTTGCAAGATAACCCTAAACACGCAAGTGATTAAGACTAAGATTTCTCCCAGTCCATAAATGATAAGGATTAACTGGAACATAATGAGAAGGAACTCAATTCTGAATATAGACTGAAAAGCGTAAACACTTTCCCCACAAATTCACAGGGAACAACGTTCATAAAATACCGTTCTGCTCTGGTGATCCAGAAATAGTGTATTAGGCCTGATCCTTTAAATACTTAAAAAATGGTCCCAACATTGACCGTCTTAATCGATCTTACCATAATACTCGCCTCCTCGGTCTGACCTGACAACCTTGATCTTTCGATCTAACTGTTTATCAACCTCTAACGGGAAAGTCTTAAATACATCAAGTGATTCAGCTTTTGATGGATAAGAAAAACATAGGTATAACGAGAAAAATCTTCAATGAAAGTGAGAAAATATCGATGACCACCTCAGGACAGAATAGGAAAAAAAATTCACATATGTTTGTATGAATCAGCTGTAAAAGCTTTATCCTACGAGTAGATTGCTCAAAAACTCTAGAACGCTGAAAAGTAGATGAAATACTAGCCTCAACAAATAAACATAAAATATAAGTCTCAAATGAATAGTTAAGAGATAAACGATATAACCTATCAACTAGTAAACCAGAACCAATAATGGAATCATGAGGAATAATGTCAAAACCACCATGTCTAAAATTAAAAAAATAACTAAAAAGAATGCAACTGAGAAACTAAAACCAGAGATCGTCTTATCGAAGGAACATAAAAGGTGTCTGTCAAATCTAAAGTAACACCGGTGTCTAAAACCAAGCGAAAAAATGCCAACAAACTCAATGGGAAGGCTTCTTGCATCACCCAAGAAAACCTATTCCTCAGGTCTTTCTTACCGCCTGCTGATGAACCCTTGTGGAGAATTCAAAATGTGAACAGTTGCCCCAGAATCTGACCACCAAGAGTTGGTGGAAACATCAACCAAATTGGATTCAAAGCAAACATAAATGTGTGAGTGCACATTTCCACTGTCGTCATACTTCAGCGATAAAAACTGAGATAAGTTACTGTACTACCTTCCCTTGATGGAACCCTCAAACTATTTTTTAACGACATCTAACAATTCCTAGTGAGAACAAAAACAAAATCAAGATAGCCTAGGGCAATAGTAGGAGTAGTTAAAGTCCATCAAAGTTTTAATATTAGTCAGTTGGTTCTAGATCATAAGGTTCATAGCTGCATGAACCAATGACTTATATTAGGATGTGTAAAAATTAATTTTATGCACGTTTAACTTGATCGGTAAAAGATCTAAAACTTGATGTCTATAATCTCGATCCTACCTGGGGTTAGGATGGTCGAGTCAGAGTGTATATAATATTTAAGGTATTGATTTTGCACTCTACGAGTACAACAATGTATCATCAAATCCCTTCTTTGGGTGGTGATTTGACATACATTGCCCCCTAGTTGGTGATTACTTACACTCAAGACTAGATTGGTCACTTACAGTTTGTCTCGAGACACTTCCTCACCTTTGGGCCTAGGGTTATCCTCATCTCCCCATACCGTGTAGCCTATCTTGACCCACTAATTAATTAGAAGTTTATTAGCCTCCTTTGGGTGATCTAATTATTTTAAATTTAATTAGTGCAAAATAGTATTAATGAGACTTTACGAGATAGTCTCAAAATTAGGAGAAACATTGAACTCCATAGATAAAACTCTTTTGGGTGTATTTGCCCATTTTATATACCGCCTTCCTAACGACTACTTGATCTCACTTGAACCCCATTGGAGATCCTTGGGCATCAACGCCTATATCCATTAATGATTTATTTTGGCTCATATAAATTTTTTTATCCAATTAATATGATATAGTAATTGGTAATTGTTGTATGAGTATATAATCAATAATGAATTAGTGGAATCCCATGATATTGGTTATTATAGGATAGAGCATCTCTGGTTCGGCCAATATAATGTTCTTTTATGTATACTAAAGTACCCCATGATTCCAGAATGAATTAGTGCTCTATATGGGTTGATAATAGTACTAACAGTTACACTATCTATATAGAAGATATTTGAGAGCAGTTTACAACATAAGTTATGCAAAAGTTATAATACCCTAACTCTTGAAGGGACATTTTAAAGAATATTCAAAGATGGCAAACATCTCACTCGAGTGTAACCATCGCGAGAAACGGGTTCACCTAAGTAAATTGACCTGACCCAAGGTGTATAGACCAACCGGCACACGTGTTAGTAAATCATGAATCACAGAAAATCTACGATCTAATCTACCTTTATAGTAATCATTTTTTTCGACTAAGTCAACTTTGCCTCACACCACATCCGGCCAATATCATATCTGCATTATCCGCCTCGAGTTGGAAATTCTCCAAAGTTTGAGACTACAAACAAAACAAACTTTCACATAAGTTTATGAAAGAGGCTTGGGTTAAAGACAGAACTCCTAAGTGGAGTTGGATTCGGTGAATGGATCAATGCCAGAAAACTAAATTTTGGTTGATAGGTGAATCTCATCATTGGGAAAGCACCAAGAAGGTTATATGAAGGTAATTATCTGTTACAGGTTTCAAAAGAAATCGGGACGGATTGACTACCCTGAAAAAAAATCAGATCTGTCTAGAGCTGTTGTGTGACTCTCTCTTTAATTCCTCTCTGGTACCACTGGAGAATATGTACACGGTATCGACCTTGGTCATCAAAAACTAGGCGGATCAATCAACAATGAAATTCCCATAAACACTATCACTTTCATACATATCATACTCGTAAACACACTCCACATCGTTCACAGTAACAGAGAGAGACGAGACATTGGATACAAAGCTCAAGAGAAGAAACCCTAGAATTACACAGATCGCAAAGGAATCAAATCTCTTCCTTCTCTCCATGATTTGATTTCTCTCACGATTTAGGGTTTGATTTCAGAAAAAAAAATTAAGAGAGAACCCTGAAATTTGAATTGATCTAATTGGAGACGATTGTGACCAGAATCATATTCGAAACCTAAAATTTGTTCGGTGAAATTGGAGAGAGGGAAAAGCCCAAAAAAATTTGTTTGGGAGTGATTGATATAGAGAGAGAAATATAGGGAGACTCGGTTAACATAACTTAAGAACTTGATGTACTCATGAACAAAGAATAAGAGACAACAATAAAGTACTCAAACAACTTTCTCAAATCAATAAATTAATCATAAAAAATTTGTATCCTAGCTCTGACACCAATTGTTGAAAATACATACAATTGTTATGATCAATAATAAGATATGGAAAACAAATTATACTGACCTCTTCTCCTGCTCTCGAAATCCCATCTTCTTGAGTGGAGTCATTCATTGGATTGGCTGCATACCTCAATGGGATAGTTTTCTGTGTTGTAGCCTTCAAGAGGGACTTCCTCTCTATTTAACGAGTTAGAGCGGTCTTCCCATTATACCCTCAAGCCCTAATAAAGAGTAGCACTAGGTCCCACCTACCTTAACTTGGTATAACAATTAGGCACAGCCAATAACACCTATATGACGTATTAACATGTGTGCTCGTGAACTGGAAGAGTAGTGTCAATATTGATGGAAAATCCAGCACCACCGAGGATACAACCTTGCTCCGATACTAATTGTTGTGTCACGCCGCGGAAGCTGACCACCGATTCGATCCAATTAGCGATGAACAAACTAAAGGAATAAACACAATCAAACGAAAATACACATTTACCGATGTCTATTCGACATTGTGTCTCAATGTAAAACTATCGTATTCAATTCAACACTCAAAACTGAGTTTACCGATGTCTATTCGAACAGATTCTAAAGTCTATTCAAACAAAAGGTGTGATGTCTCTTATATTCGAGTAGACATTGTGTCTATCGGAACATAACATTGATCCTCCACAAACTATACCATCACGATTATCGCTAAACCCAAAATCTTTGCCATCACTTTTCTTTCAACTTTATTTATTAAAAAAAATGTCGGTTTCCTAACTTTCTTAACGAGATGTTGAAAAAATAGTACAAAAGAAAAGAAGGCTATATCGGTTCATGGGCTCTAATTAGAAGTAATTGAATGAAGGAGACTTTGTTAGGTAAAGTTAAATGTTTTTATTTTCAACTTTCAACAAAATCTTCCAATAAATTATTTGGAGCAAGTGATGGTGACACGCCCACGTGTCCATGATGTCGTTATCGATAAATAGAATTATCCAAGAAATTAATTAATTAGATCTCACAAACATTGACTTTAGGCTAAAAAAAATCAATCTTTATTCAAAAACCGGAATCGAATGTATAAATAATGTGACAATACATAGAAAATGGCTCACTTTCTAGAACAAAAATGCTACTATAATCGAGAAGACGGTGGCGGAGAAACCGGCAACGGAAACAGAGGAGGCAGATTTAGGGGGAGGAGGAGGTAACGACGAAGGACTGTCGCTTGTTAGAGGGGGTGGAGAGGCAGTGGTGGAGGGCGATGGGGGAGACACTGTGGGGGATGGCGGTGGGGAAGTGGTAGGGGGAGAAATAGGAGCAACAATTGTAGTTGGGGGAGTAGCGACTGGAGGACTAGCCGGGGGTGTGGCGGTAGGAGGAGTAGCGGTGCTCTTAACATTGATCATCAAGTGTTGCCCGTATGAGCAATGCATGCCGAAGGTGCAAATGTAATAATGCACGCCCGCAGTTTTGATCACTATGCTAGCCGGTCCGGTAGTTATAAGTGATCCAATAAATGTGGTACCGTTGCACGAATCATAAGCTGCCTTCGAGACCTCCCCGACGTCATGTGTTCCGGTCACGAAATTGAACACTGCAAATTAGCACAAGCATATCAGAATTGAACCCAAAAAAAAACCGTTTTTTCGTTATAAAATAGATATGGTTAGTGATAAATTATGTACCTAGAGTGTCACCAACCAAAAAGGTTTGGTTAGAAGACCAATTTGTGTATACGACTGCAGAATCTGCAGAAACAGTCCATCCTATGCTACCACCAACAACATGTGTGGTTTGAGCCAAAGAAGTTTGTAGAAGAATTGCTACACTCAATAGAAACATACACCCGATCGCTGCATCAATTCTTCCCGCCATCTTAATGTGTTCTTACGGTCAATACCCCTGTTTCGCTTCGTAAACGTCTCTTCTCTGTCTCTAACTCTCTCTTGGTGTGTTTGTGTTGTGTTTGGAGATGTTTGAATGATAGAAGGGTCTCTTGGGAGCTATATATAGAGGCGATGTTGAAGGTTGAAACTTCGTAGGTGCTCACCTTAACCCCAAAATTACATCAAAAGAGTTGGTCTTATGCAATTATTATGTCATGAAGTTTGACTCAATCAAAAACACTTCTTTTTGTGACTTTAGAGACAACTTTCATGTTCACCCTTGCGTAGGCCGACCTTCATTGAGGTTTGAAACCAAACAATACGCGTTGGCCTACCATTTAGTGCCAATTTACTTGGACCAACAACAACTACTACTACTAATGCCTATGGTCAAAGTTTGATCTGTGAATGAGTGTGAACTTCTTTATAATACTAAAAAATTTCTCCTTGTTCTTCAAAAGCAAGCTATGGAAGTTGCTTATATGAATGAGTCATGTATAATTTACGTCGTAACGAATTCGTCCTGGCTTGAAATTCCACACAGGAAGTCGTTGTAAGAGCCGTATAAAATTTTGGTGATCAACGTACGAATACGATTATCGCTTTCTATATGTATACAAAAAGGGCTAGATATTTAAGTCATTATCAATGGATATATGGGGATGGCCGATGGTGGAGGTAGATAAGTGGGTGACCAAAAAAGATTATGTCATTTTTCTCCACAATGTCATTCATTATAGCTGGTTGCCAAAATTGAATTGGAAACGGTGTAACAGAGTTTCTTTTATAATGTCTATGCGTTGGCGTTATGATCATCTAAAATAGAATAACAGGGACTTTGTCTGGCAGAAGACCATTACATATTGCAGATCATATAAATAATCATATATTATCAACAAAATGTTCCAAGTACGTAGTGCTGTCGATAATGAATGTAGATACATGCAAAACATACAAGAAATGGTGTCCAACGGAGATGGTTGAACAATATATGTCCTAACCTTTAATTTAGGTATATATAAGTATCGTGATGTCATAATGTCAGAACTAGGAGGGCTGTTGCAGAAGTAATCAGAAGCATGGAGCAGGGCACCATCAGCAAACCATTGGCTCGAATATCCTGTAAAGTTGAACGAACAAGAAAAAGGAAAATTTTTAGCCGCAGCTCATGAACATATCAAATGCATAATGAAAAAACATAACAGATGCCCGATGAAAAAATAACTACGAGTATGATTTATTTAGCCACTATTATACTACATGTAACATCTCTCTAGCATCTTTCCAGGTCTCATCTGATACTGTTTGTTACATTTATTTTTCCTGGTTACTAGATACATTATTCACTGACAAACTACTTGGATCACAAAGTAGAAAATTAGTGGATTTAATGGAAATGGACCTTTTATGACCTTTTTTGTTCAAACAGTAGCTAAATAGTGGGAAGATAGTGCTCCCAATTGTGGTGAAAAAATTTCCACAGGGAAGACTAACCTGACTGGTTATGGATCTTCAGATCTTCGTTGTTGGCGGGTCAGATTGAACATTTGACGGGATTTAAACGCAAAAAGGACCCCCCACGCGGGGACATCTAAGTTGTGCGGCTTAGTCTCTCCCCTCTCCGTTTTTATTAAACGGGTGGAGTGGAACTTAGTGAGCAAATGTTTCCACTATCTTCCTACTCAGCTAGAAATGCTTAAAGAATGATAATGAAGACAACTTAATATATCAGACTCAGAAATTTAAATAGAGCAACAAGTTTCATCACTTAGATTTTGGACGTAAACGTTTTGGCTTGCTTAGTCCTTCCCAGTGAGTTAGTTAAGTATTTTATATAGATGACTCGTTTGGAAATTCATTACCTAGGTTGTAAATACGTGTCTTTCCCTTAATATAGTTTCTGGTTGAAGTCTTGCCCCACCCACGACTTCTTCAAAAATAAAATAATAATAAAATCATTCTCATAGAAAGTACTAGCGGAAGCAATGAATAAAAATAATAACGTAAGTAAACTTTATTAATCGGCTAACAAGAACATAAAAATTAGATCTCTTTCTCTCTCTCTTTATACCCCTTCTCCTAAGGTTTTCTCTCAAACTCACTAGTCTTACAATCTCTCACAAAACTCCTTTATAGAAGAGGAGCCCCCCACCTTCTAAAACACTATCCGAATAAAATAGAAACATATCTAACTAAAGAACAATGCACACTAGGAAACTAATTAGGGGTCCCACAAAGAGTGCGTCACGCAGGAGACAATGGGTCATGCTCGTAGAGCACGATTCCTATCAACTCTCCCCCTCTAAGAAGAATTCATCCACGAATAATTCAAGGGGATGGACATGTCACCGCAGTGACTGTCTCTTCAGTGTCATCGTCCCACATCTGTTGAACTGTCTCGTCAATATGATCAAGAAGATGTTGAGTAAGAAGGGCGATATACTTCTTAGAATTTGGGCATTCCCTTCTCATGTGCCACGTCTTTCCACAATTGTAACATATTCCTAAACTTGCCATTCCTGTGGCTTTTGGAGTCACCACGTTGGTTGCCATGGTAGTCGTCGCCGGAGGAGTAAAAGCGGAATAATCAGCTGGTTTGATTTTTATTTCTGTGCATTTGGCCATTTCGACAACCTCTGACAAACTATGTGCATTGAAAAATACCAATTCATCCAGTACGCGCTTGGTCAACCCGAGTTTGAACCTACTAATCCGTTGTGCCTCAGACTTGAATAAAACAACTCAAGATAAATATAGATAAAAATCGCTCACATAATCGTCAACAGTTTGGTTGCGAGTTTGGCAAAGGTTCTCTAATTTGGCAACTCTCTTCTTCATAGTTACCTGGTATGAATCTTGTCCTCAACTCACGCCGCATCATGTCCCAATAAGTAATGTAATCACCTCCAGCTGCTACCCGAAGTTAATGCACACCCTTCTACCAGTTAAAAGCATAACCTGTGAGTTTAGCTTCCATTAATGTGACCACACAAGGATACCCACAACGCTTGAATGCTAACACACAATCAACCCGGTTCAGCCAATCAATAAATCCATCTCCATCAGTCTTCCCACAAAACTCTGGGACGTTTATTTCAACGTCCTGATCAATGTTCTGAAATGCAGAGATAATCGTGTTTGCTGATTAATGTTCTGAAATGCATAGATAATCACGTTTGTTGATCAATGTTCTTAAATGCAAAGATAATCGTGTTTGCTACGTGATTCTCTAGATTTCCGTGATATCCGAATCCCTGGGGCCGTATCCTTGATGTTGTGGTGCGTACCTGACACTCTACCCAGCTCATTTTTGAAGCCGTCGTTTCTTAAACGAGTCCCAAAATTTGTTGGATGAACCCCGAAGCCTCTACCTTTACTGTCGTGAAACCCATATCGGTCACCGTACCCCCGACAATTACCCGATTCACTATCACCCCAAAAAGTACCTTCATCTGCAAAAGGATTACCTGGTGCCCATTGTCTCTGCTGAAAACCCGTACGTGTAGGCTTGCGCCTTGTGGAGGAGTAGCTGCACGTTGTGGCTGAGGTGGTACATAAAGCAACCCCAAGCTGTTGTGGATTCGTTATGGTAAATTCTTGGTTGCGAAAGTACTGTACTGTACTCGTATTGTCAACTCCCCCGTTGTGAAAAATCTGTCCCCGTCCCGCCAACATAGTCTGAAAAGGTCTTGCTTGGGCCCACCCCAATGGTCTGAAGTGGGCTGCATGTAGGGATACCGGCACTCCCTGGGTTCATGTCGGCAATGACCCACCGTTCATCCCGAACTGGATCTAGTTTTGTGGGTACCCGCCTGAAGGATTCTAGGCCTGTATCAGGGATGGTTGCTAGACCTGAGTTTGTGACTGGACCTGATTCGAGGCTGCCTGTTGGACCGGGACTGTTTGCTGGACTTGGTTCGGTGATGTTTGCTGAACTGGGTTCGGTAGTCGAACCTGGCTCGGTGTTGTCGGCTGGACTAGGTTCAGTAATCGGACCTGGACCGGAACGACTGGGACTGTTAGCTGGACCTGGTTCGGCTCTGATAGTAAGAAGGCCTGGATCGGGGACTGTTGCCTGCTTTGGGATCTGTAAGAAGCCCTGGATCGGGGATGGTTGCCAGATCTGGATCGTGTTTGGATGTGCTGAATCGCGGCTTGGCAGTATGCCCTGGATCAGCCCTTGTATAGCGTCGGTAGGCACCGACACCGTTAGGGTTTCAGGGTTGGGTGTGAGTAGTCTCGTTTGCCGATCTTCGACGGAGACTGGTGGTCTTGCCATCCCTATACGTGACAAATCCGGTCCCAAATCCCGTGGTGCTACCGTTTGAATTTGCTCCCCAAGATCTTGATGAAGTCCGACATTCCTCATATCGCCGGCCATGAACTCTCTCTCTTCATAGTTCGCAACTTTGTCCTCACTTTCAACATCTAGCACATCAAGCCCCTCAAAGTTATTGGAGGTAAACAGAGCCTCTTCGTTGAACTCTTCCTCCAAATTAGCCCTTGTGGAGACACCCCTACCTCGCCCAACACTTCCAACATTAGTTGGCGAGACGTCCAAGTTCTGCGCATCTCTCATAAACGCACCTTATGGTACCCCTTTTCCTCTTGACGATGCCACGATATCCGTTACCCCCACACCAACTCGTCCATCTTTTCTTTCAGATCATGTAACCGATCTTCTTGAGTTGGTTGATGTGATCCCGTATTCTTCTTGTTATTTCCCACTATCTTTGATCACAAAACTAAATCTTACCCTAGAACGAGAGGCTCTGGTACCAAGTCAAGTTTATAGAAACTACAAGTGGAAGCAATGAATAAAAATAATAACGTAAGTAAACTTTATTAATCGGCTAACAAGAACATAAAAATTAGATCTCTTTCTCTCTCTCTTTATACCCTTCTCCTAAGGTTTTCCCTCAAACACCAACTAGTCTTACCATCTCTCCCAAAACTCCTTTATAAAAGAAGAACCCCCACCTTCTAAAACACTATCCAAATAAAATGGAAACATACCTAACTAGAGAACAATGCAAACTAGGAAACTAATTAGGGGTCCTGCAAAGAGTGTGTCATGTAGGAGACAATGGATAGTGGTCGATACGACCACAACGAACACGATTCCTATCACATTCCAAATTTCCTAATATGAAACTAAACAACAAATATAGTATACTATAGCCATATATGACGTTATATGATGCTTCACAATTTTGTAAATTTTGTTTTGAGTTTTTGACCTTTGTTTCTTTGCTTAAATCTTTTGTTGATCTTTTCACAAAACAAAAAGACTAATAAAACTTCAGTAAAAGCGTTCTACATTTACATAAACACCCAGCAAAGGTTTACTAAATTTGTTATACAAAAGGCCTAATTATCTAAACCATGCTTTCAACTAAGACCTGTTTACTACTTGCACCTAAAGTAAGTCCTGTGTTACCCCAATATGAAGCAAGACGTAAGTGGTGGAAGGGTTGGCTTTGAGTGTAAAACCATGTGTGAGGATCATGTTTAAATTATATTTATTATTTAAAAGACCAAGGTAAGAATATTAAACAATATTCAAGGCTAATTTACATTTTGTTGTTTCACCACAAATCATATGTACCTCGCTAGCATGAACTAAGCAAATGGTAGTTATTACTAGACTAAATTCTTGTCTACAATGATCTCTCTACACATAGAGTTGAGACACAAATGGATCTCAATTACCAGCTAATATGTGCCTCTTCCCCGACCTCCAGTTAAACATTTTCTTCCAGGAAAAGTACTTTTCCTGGCTCCATATATGACGTTTGTAAACAACAAATCCAGCTAATCTCCAATCAAACCCTTCATATTTTCTTACCACAAGCAGGGTCTTTTTTAGAGAGAAACTCAGGAGAAAAGATCAATAGATAGAGATATCCAGAAAGAGATAGAAATGCACCTTGTGTGCGGTGCAACAAATTCACAATTTTTCCCATTCTGAGACCAACATTATCTAATCTTCATGATTTGCATCTCATGCACAGGTTCCTAGAAATCCTATGTTGAGTAGAGTCTGCAGGTCTGCATCAACCAAGCAGAGGCCTTAGAGTGTGAAGTAGAGGTTGAAACCCAGTTGTCAGTAATGTGTCTGGTCCAATAGAGCAGGTAGGACTCCCTGAGAGGGTGGAAAAGGGGAGGGAGGAGTGAAACTCGGCACGGGCCGGGTTCCAGATCAACAAAGGCCAACCCGAGCTTCATAATGCTCAGCCAAAGCCCAAAACCAACTTGAGTCAGATTCATTCAATTCATCCCAACCAAAAAATATATATATAATTCCAATTCCGACTCTGGATTTTTTGGTTGGGCTTGAACTATGTGGGTTTCACTATTTGCACATTAATAACAAAAGGAATGTTTTAGATGAGAGGAAATGTGAAAACTTTGATTGTGAGCAGAGGTGATAAAATTCTTTTGGAGGATGTTTGGTTTAGAAAATCCTCTCTTATGAATTTCAACCAGTTGCCGCTAAACAAAAACATAGACGGTAGGGCTGTACACGGGTCGGATCAGCCCGGGTTCAAGCCCAAATCTGATCCCGAACCGAACAGTTGCCAAACCCGAATCAGAACCGAACCGGACTGTTCGGGTCGGGCCGGATCTGAAACTCGGGTGGTCTTTTCTTAAAAAAAAAATCTTCACAAATGATCTCCTCCTCGAGATCGACAAGAGTCTCCTCCCTCTGCATCCTTTACAGCAGGTAACAAACACTAGGGTTTCAATCACATTTCCCCAAATCCACAATGCATTAGAGTTTCAAACCCATTCCTCAAATCCGGCAATACATCAAACCCTAATCTAATTTCTATAGTTGATGTTTTCATTGTTACATCCAACAATACATCAAATCCATTCCCCAAATCCAACAACACATTAAACTTTCTTTAATTGCAGATTTTGATGCGAGACGAACGTGATAAAGAAACTGTATTTTGCACTCCAACGCTCTGTTAAATCCAGAAAGAGAGAGGTCCTTAGAAATAAAATTAAGGTTTAATGGAGGATGATATAAGGGAAAGTCACCATTATGGGAGAGAAAGAGGATTGTTTGTCAGCAAGGGTGAAAAGCTTTCAACTTAATATATAACTTAAATCCGGTTCGGGTTTTGGACAGGTAACCCGAGGCCCAAACAAAACCCGAACCAGTAACTACCGGGTTATCAAACTCAAAACCGAAACCGAACCGGTTAACCCTCAGAACCGGACCGAACCGGTTTCTCGGGTTGACGGGTTCGGTGTATAGCCTAATATACGGCTTTCCATTGGATATTGCTTCCTACCTCTGTTGAGCTTCATTGTTGTAACTAATGGAAATGTGGCATTAAAACCAACTGACTTGTAACTATTAATCCCTCAATTCACTATTCTAAAATCTCTCCTTTATAAATTCCCATCTTTACCCATAATTTCTCACAGTAATTTTTTTTTCCATATCCCATTTCACTTTTCTCACTCCACCCACAGACATTCATCACCCTCTACCTCTCCATAGGTTCCCTAAAGGTAAATGTGAGGTGCTAAAGAAGATGAAATAACAATACTGGGGAATTCACGTCAAGGTTTCTAATGCCATGTAATCGCTAAAGAAGATGAATTCAAAATTTTAACTTTATGCATCTACAATAACTTGAACCATTGGGCTATTGGCCCAGTGGTTGTACCTCTCCACCTAGAGAGAGGTTGCGGGTTCGAAACCTCATGGGGTTGGAAACTCAGGGTTACGGATCCCTATATAAAACCGGCTTACCTTGCAAAAAAAAATCTACAATAACTTGATTGTTTCAAGAAACACAAACTTTGAACTACTCTTCTTCGAACGATGTCGACTAACGATGTCGACTGGTTACAATTATCAAACAACTAAACATACGTATTAAAGCAAATTGTGGATTTGCAATGTGACAATTTCTTAACATTTTTCTTGCGTTGCATTACTTGAGATCCCTGTATAGTTAAGCAAGGGTTGGCCAATGCGAATTTTTTTAGAAGATTAAATATCGGGTGCTTAATCTTCTAGCAATCGAGGAAATTGTATAGATCTGCAATGTCGTTAGTGGTGTTCTGCGGTAATGGATTGAGTTCTTTAATCTTATTTTTGTATACAATCCATATATACCTTCACAATTTGAAAATATTAAAAATTTGATTCTTAATCCATCTAGTGGCACATATTAATAGTACTTTTTAGCCATGTCAAGAGCTTGTCTCAATATGAGAGAGAGAGAGAAAAGGGGCAGGAGAGTTTGAGATGGAAGATTTCGGTGGTAAGGGTAAAGAAGGAATTTTACGGAGAATTTAGAGCATTGAATTGAGAGATTTTTGGTTATAAATCAGTTGGTTTTAATGCCACGTGTCCATTGTTCAGCGGGGTCCTATAGCTATATGAGGGTAGACCTCATAGTAGGTGAGCCCATCAATAAATATAATAATTTACATAGGAAAAACACTTCACAGAAGTTCACGAGAAGTTCAAACCATCAAAATATCTAAAATTTTATAATTGAGAACAATAATAAGAGTGATCCGGAGAAGATTTGTACCTTTAAGGACAGAACAGGTGAAGATGCAGATGATGATTTGAGCCCACTAAAACCAATGTAATACGAGATGCTTCCATCAGGTTTGAACAGTCCAAAGTTCCTTTCTGAAGTTGGTCCAGGCTTCAAATTCTCATTGAACAACGCGAATACATACGCCCTTACCAAAAAGTTGGGCCTGAATGGAGTTCCTTTCCTTATGGCAAGTCGTTTACGTAAATTGTAATTGTAAGTCCTTGCATTATGAGAAGTGGCTACAGCTTCATTATCATCGCCGTGTGAAGCCCACCCTGTCTCTGAAACTATAACTTCCATATGGCCAAATCCAGCATCTTCCAATGCAGCATAAGATGCATCAATTTGAGCATCAAACATGTTGTCATAGTGCAGCTTAGTCTTTGAATCGTAAATCCCGGGGTTTGATTCAAAGAGCGCATAGTTTAGGTTAATATGCTCTGGATCGCTCATGTAAGCCAGAAATGGATACACGTTTATGAAGAAAGGAGAACCCACATGTGAAAAAAACTGTAAGAGTGGCTTCATGTATTGGGCAACACCCTCCCTAAAAATACATGAAGATGGAGGGTAGGAGTTAGCAAAAACAGCCTGTGAATGTGCAGTTGAGACCTGAACTACATGAGTCAAATGAAGGTTGTTGAGAGCACTGTATATGTTCTTGATTGCACCTAAGAGAGCCTCAGCGAGTTCTTGATCACTACCTCCTAAGACCTCATTCCCCACGGTGATTCCACGAATGTACGTCTCGGGAAGGAATGGCTGTACATTATCTTTTACCCAATTCATTGCATGATCTTCATTGGAACTAAAGTCTTTCAGTAACTCATTGGGAACATTGACCACTAACTCAAGCCCAGATCCTCTAAATGCCTTGAGGACACTATGATTGGCATCGTAGATCCGGATGTTCTTTATCATTGCTGCCCTCAAAAGCATTACTACGTCTTCAGGTGAAGGAATATTATCAGCAACTCTGCCGTAGTTTATCCCATAGGTGCCGGTAAATGCCTGAACGGTTACGAAGGCTGCGCAACAAAAAAAGAAAAAAAGTCAATCAGAAAATCTTTCCAAGCTGCAAACCCAAACATGTCTTCATACAACCCTGACACGTGAGACATAGGTTATTTACATTTAAAACTGAAGTATATGACACGAAAGGACACACATTTTGATGTATCACTCAGGTATCACTATGCAAGAAAATCATGCAAGAGGATAAGAAAAGTATATAACAAAACATTTGAAGGTTAGGTCCAAGTACTGTCCCTGGTGATTGGGCCCAATGAAGAAGCAAGGCAACTCAAGTTAAAAAAAAAATACTATTTGCGGAAGATGATACTTGGGTAATGTATACTTCCACTAGGAAAGAGCACATATGAACTCTTTCTCTTAGTCTAGGGAAAATAAGAGAAGCATCACAATATCTACATTCATAGAAAACACCCTATATTATAAGAAGATACACAAAAAATGACCAAATTCCGTAAATATTCAAATAAATTAAGTTCACAACTTTGAAAATAAGAATAGTGCTTCATTACTCAACCAGAGATAGTGTACGGCCCATAATAAGTCTTTGAATGACCAAACTGAAAAAATGTAAAAGAGAGATTAATTGATCTAAAAAGAATTGGTATCCATTCTTTGACTACTTTCATATACCTCCAGCATAGGTTACATAAAATAGAAAAGAAAAGAAACATTGACAAGCTCCATCCTAAGCTTCTTTCAAAACATCATTCAGCAGAATGGGACTTGGGCGTGATAACACACTTTTTCATTCTAGTAGTAGGAGTTGAGTATCAGTTGGGAAAAAAAAAGCTTCCAACCCAGTAGAAGGAATCCCCACTCAACACGGATACTCCAATTTGGAACACGCGGCAAAAGACTAAGGCGGGTTTTGACGCTTACATTAGCCAAATTGCACTTCAAGATCAACAAAAACTGCGATTAAAATTGAACTCCTACAAAAATTACTAAGCAGTGCCAGGAGGTTTCTACTCCTAGTTTTACTTCTACACTAATGGAACAACACGATGCTCTAGTGAGAATAAATTAGGGAAACTCTCCAGGTCAACATAACCAAACCTTAAACACAATAACAACTAAGAACTGTTGTGATTATAATTACCCTTTATTGCCAAATAAAACAATATTTTTCACAATATCGCTCTTAATAACACATCTACACTGGGAATAAATTAAGAACTACTAAATTAAGAACTAAAGAACACAAAGGCAACAAAAAGAACACTTTGTTTAGATTACCATACCATTAAGAAAACATGCAACAATGCAGAGAAGACCAAACCATGTCCAGCGATTCCTCAAAACCCCCATTTCTCAATCGACAACGAAAACGAAGAACCTTGTCTAAATTTTGAATCTTGTTTGTTCTTGAAAGAGTAATCAACAACAAAGGAGTCCACTTTAACTACAACAACAACATGTTGTGCCTTCTCGAGGTATGCCATTAACCAAATCCCTAACACTTAAAACTCTTTACACCCATTACTCTTCTCTCAAAAGGGTATCTCTTCCACTCCGTCTTCTCTCCATTATCTCTCTTTAAACCTCCTCTCTGTACTTTGCCCTCAACTTGTTTGATGAAATATCTGAAAGAAATGTGTCCTTTATTGAGAGAACAAAAGAAAGATTGTTTGAAGAAGAGTCGTTGTTGGAGCAGAAGAGACTGAAATGGTGTCACCGCAGCGCAGCCACCAAAGGTGACTCGGATTTGACTGAATTAAGACTGATTTTTAGGGTTTGTTCTTCAATTTTTCATCTTTTCGGGCAGTGGAGTAAACTTATCATCGGTTGTAGAATGTAGACTTGTAACGGTAGCTTAAAAAAGTGCGGACCGCTTAGATTTGGTTCGAGAAAAAAGTGAGATTTATTTCAGGTATTTTCAGACCAAATATAAAAATCCAGCCAAAAATTTCTCATTCTGTAAGATCTGAGGTTACCTGACCATCAATTTGCCTCGAGATTGTTGTTTTTGTATGATCATCATCGCATGGACAGTTTTTAATTTTTAATTTTTTTTTAGCAATGAGCCGCTATGATTAATATTGGGGCCTTATATGATAAATAGGTCGGTAGGACTTATACTAGGGGAGTCCTTCCAGTTACCGAAATTAATGCACCTTATTAAGAAAAAAGGGAAAACATCTTTTCAATTTGATACATTTTACAGAAAAGTTGTAATTATGCGCATTATGTTTATTATATTACTTCAAAAACATGCTTTATTTTTATTATATTAGGGAACAACTAAAATTAGAGCTAGTGCTTGAAAATCTAGAGGTCCTCAATCAATTCCCATCACAAGCTTTTAAACCAACCTTTATGAGATGAATTATCTTCTCCCGATTCAGGGTGAATGTATAATATGGGCTCTCACCGTAGAAGACCAATCTTTACTTGTAGTGACTCATTGTGAAATACGAATCCGTACGCAAATTATCAGGCGAATGAGGGGTGCCGTAATATGTTGATCGAAGGGAGTAGAGATAATGTCTAATCCTCCAATAGTCAAGTCCATTATTGGGAGCAGTTTCATTTACGAGCGTTGTTTCTCACTACTATTATCTAGATATAATCAAGTTATTGATGATATGAAGGAGGAATCCGTACTTAGCGAAGGAAACATGCCACATGATTAGTACTTAATTGCACTAGATTATTACAATTGGAAAGATATAAATATACTAATGTATAAAACAAATCTAAGAGAAAAAAATATAAGCAACAAATTAAGTTCACTTTACTTCAACTAGCAATTTGTGTTTTGATTCATGTTTTAATACTTGTTTTAGCATGCTGCTTTTGCTTATTTTTAAAATCTTAGACATCATCTTTGAACTCGGAAATACAACAAAAAAGAACATGTGTTCATGCGGTGTCTAAGTAGACTATGACGATATATTTATGTTAATGAGACACTTAACAAAGTTGCTAATTAATTAGAACTCGAGATATTGGAGAAGAAGTTCTTTAAGGATGAGATGCTTTGATGGGGTTTTTGCTTTTCTTTTCTCAAAAGCATATGCTTTCCCTTCAAAAGTCTTGTTTGATAGAGAGGTAAAGATGACCATAACTCTGTTTTATTTTCAGCTTTCGATTCGATCTAGAGCTGTCTATGATAATAAAGGGGAACAAGCTTAGTACAAAAGCAGTTCTCTTTGAACATAAATTAGCTCCATTACTCATTTTGTTGAATCTCATTTGGCAAATTACAAGACAATGACAAGCTTATATGCTTCTGGTATTGCGATTTAACGACCGATTAATTAAATCTCCCACTTTTGATCATACATTTCCACTTAGGATTTTATTGTATCTAAGAAAATTTATTAAATTTCATATGTAGTTCCGTACAGCGCTTTTTGTGGTTGCATGAACATAATATAAAAGTTGACATTATCATTAGTATTATTCGTAAAAGATCATCCCCACCAAAACTAGCTCAGAACAAAATAAAAAGACAGATTAGAAACATTGTTTAAAATAATTGAAGTTTAAAATGTATATTTTCTCTGTAATCATTCAAGTCCAGTTTGGTTTCTTATCAATGTGCATTGTCATAAAGGAAATAATTGTTGTTTGAAGGTGGGTTTACATATAAATTGGCTTATCACATGGATTTTATTTCCATTTTAAAGTTTTAGTTTATATTTCCCTGTCTTTCTTATCAGTCATTGGATAATCAAACATAAGCGAAAAAGAAAAAAATAAATATCAAAGTTTCATAGAATGAGTTTTGAAGATTACTACCTTCACAGATAGCTACAACATTACAAGTTACAACTTACAATGTCTGCTACAAAACTAGCATTGAAAACCTACGCTACCAAAGTACACTAAGGTGTGAACATGAAGAATACCATATCTAAAAACAAATTACAGTCATCCAGAAACAACACTACAACAGAGCAACAAAGATATGATTATTCAGCAACTAACTGGAGAGGGTGCTGGGGGTTGCTGCACATTGGCATGCCCCATTTGATCAACTTCTCGAGGTTTCAACTCATCATCATGACTGGCTTTGTCATTTACCTGCACATTGTCTTCATTCTCATTTGATTTCTCTGCAATTACAGTTTCCTCATCACCAACAACTGCTTTCTGTTTCTCCTCTTCCTCGTGCTTTGGGCCATTCTCTTTTTCTGAAATATCCACTAATTTCTTCACTGCGTTATCATCTTTCTGATTCTGAGTATCCTCAGAAGCAGCAGCCTCGACTTTTGGCTCCTCCACCATTGTTATTTCTGCAACTTCCTGAACTTGAACATCTTTAACTCCTTCGGTTTCTTTGACAGTATTAACATCAGCATCATCCTCGGTTTCTCCATCACCGTCATTAATATTACCCTCTTTCAGGACCCCTTTTTCATCCCCACTGCGATTTTCCTCCCCAACAGTCGTTTATATTTCAATAGCAACATTACTATCCTTCTCCATTGGCTCTACTACATCTTTTGGGTCCTGGTTTTTCTCAGAAGCGTCTGTATCCTTTTCAAGAGTACCCTCCTTTGTTTCCTCCACATCTACTTGCATTTCAGTAATAATCTCACTGTGATCTTCTTTTTCAACTTCTTTTTCAGTTTCTTTAGGAGAAGCTTCCTTCTTTCCTTTGTCATCCTTCTTCGAAGAACCCGACAACTTCCTGCTCCGTTTCTTTGGAGGCTCATTTTCAGGTGGTGGAGTAGATTTTGCTTTCTCTATAATCCTTGTCGATCTCCTTGGGGTTTCTCCTGTACCCCAGTCAAACTCCGAAATTGCAGGGCCCCCAGGGTGTGCTTTGAGGTATTGCTGCAATTGCCTCTTGCTAGTGATTTCCTCTCCTGTAGGAGTTATGTATATTACCTCATTCTTCTTCGGTGTCCCTTCTTTATTCGGCATGAACTACATAGAAACTCAGAGGCACAATTGTTAGTAGCAATTTTACCTATGGACTCAAAAATTATTTCAAAGGTAAAACAAGCCATTTACCAATCATAGTCAGAGCAAAAAAAAAACAAACAAATCAAACCACCGCAATACGGATATTCCAAAATAAGATAAAATGTACTTTATTGTCAATTATCAAAATAACCATCACTTAATCTCGCCTAACAGAAAGACAATGTCACTATAGGTAGAGAGTCTGGAGAGCTCGACATTTTGGGGCGGGCCTTAAACAAATGTATGTAATCACATCTTAAAATGTATGTGCCGCGCGAGGAGTTGGTAACCAGATCCATATTTGCATCTAAATAAAAAATGGTATCATTAACGACAGCATGTGAAAACCCAGAGCACCCGTGATATTGATTCCCTATTGGAATTGAACATTAAAAGATTTTATTTCGCGTTTTTCACAGTTTGAAGGGTCTTTTTCAATGGAGGTAGTGAATGCTTGGGGAGAGATAGTGAACCGCTGCGCTCTTTAGGGTCATGGGTTCGTCATTTTTTTTTATTTTATTTTTTTCTATTATACATAAAGGCACATGTGAAGTACAGCGACACAGCAGCTTAAACAATACGTCATTAATCAAAAATCATCTTCAGGCACAAAAGAAAGTAGATATGAAGGAAAAAGGAAGACTAACACAGGTCCTCCAAGCTCAAAATAGAGTATAAGCATGCAAACACTTGCAGATGTAGGAATGATAGTAAACCCCAAAAAAATTAAGACATCTTAGAGTCCAAAAGTAAGTATCATACTCATAACATAAGCACCACAACTCCAATAGCCCAATCTTCAAATCTAGTCCCTCAGAGCTCACGCCTCATCCAAACAAAAAAGAAAAAATCTCACCTAAACTTCCTCAAAAACGAGCCCATACGATCAAGTACGAGAGAGACCTCTCCATGCTCCTCCTAGTTCTCGTCTGAACCAACATTGCAAGAACCGCTAAAGCAAACAAAAAAATGCGATGATCATGATCTATATGGCATATTCCCAATTTACAATATGGTACAGATTAAATTGGAACTTTTTTAGATATCCAGGTTATATGGGGTCTTTTGATTGCGCTTTGTGTTAGCTTTCCTAGCTATTTCGGTCATAGCTTTTGACGATTTCCAGCACTTAAGTTTCTCCTAAATTATCACTGTCACTCAAATATTAGCCCATTTAGATTCCCTGACACCTTTAAATACACTCAACCTTGCAAATTCTCTCTCAAAATTCAACCATTTCCTTAATTCCAACCACCTACTAAATTTCTACCAGATTTCCTCAAATTCCTCTAATTTCTGTCAAATTTGCCCCTGATTCTTCAAACTTTAAAAGTCATCCTCTTAAGGAGGACGCTGATAGGCATGCATAGCTAGTTTGTAGACCAGAACTTCAACAAAATCCTCTTGCTTTTTGCACATTGTGTCTATCATACTATCAAACTCTGTACTTCTATGAAGAATTTAATCCTAGGATGGTCACCTGGCCCAAAACAATCTTCACAAGACTAAAATTCAGATTGGCAGGAGGGGCTGTGGGAAAACAATTTTTTACAGAAATCTCCCATTCAGAAGATATATCCTCCATACTTACCACCATAACAGTGTGAAATACCTGACATTTTCTCAAAGTTCATAGGGAGACTCATAATAGCCTTGAAACACCCCAAATTCACTTCAGATTGTTTATTCAATTATAAGCTACCCAGTGAAATAGGCTGTATGTGACTAACTGTAATTTCGAAACATAAGGACCTCACTTACTCTTAAATAAAATCCGCAAGTTATCCATGATATCCGCCTTAGTGATCAACTAATCTACAGTAATATTTTGCAATAACACTCAAAGCAAAACATCATAGAAACAACTAAGTGGAAGAGATAGAGATTCGTGAACACTAAAGAGAGGTTCAAATTTTAGACATCAAACCCTCTTTAATTCACTCAATAATGAAAATAACTTTTTTTGTAATTGAATCCCAATAACAAAAGGATGTCCAATTAGAGGCTAGAGTCCTTATTTATAGGCTTTCTCCTAAAACTTACCCTAAGACTCGACTCTACTAATACCTCCAGTAGAAATTTATCTCATACCTTTTGGAATCAAATCTTGGACTATCTATTTGAAACAAATAAATAAATAGAAAAACGAAACACATCTAATGCAAAAGAAAGAAAGAGTCCAATACGTATTGCAGAGAGGAAGATCCCCATAGTGTGAGAAACGACCAAGATTGCCCTTACGTCTTTAAAGACTTGACTTCACTATATTTTTACTATTATCAAAAACTAACAAAAGCATTGCATTTTGCACAGTTTTTCAAATTCAAAACTGAAAACCATTAACCATACAGAGATAAAAAAAAGCCAATCTTACAGTTATAAACTTCTAGATCCAAAATGAAAAATGTTCCTGCAACACTACGAATTGTATCGACTCGAACTCAACAGGGAGAAGCAAGTGCACAACTTAAAATAAAAAAGAAAACAAAAATCTCACTACATCCCCATTTCCACAAAGTAATCATTTAAATAGAAGTACAAAAATAAGAGTGGTAAATAATAGTAGGGTCCTCATATTTCCACATACAAAATAAAATTGGGGTAAATCTTACATGTCCTAAGTGAAAAAGTGTCCTTCAACTCTTATTCATACCCCTTCATTTTACAAATATAGTGATGTGCACGTCAAATCATACACGGATCACGAGACAATAGATCTCCATGACTTTAGAATGTCTTTTTTTAATTTATTTCCTAATATTTTATTTTATTTTTATTTACAATTTGAGATATATTTTATTTCAGTATGTTATGTAATGAAAGACATAAACTTCCTCAATATGAGCTTGACTATAATTACCAGGTGTCTTCTATAAAAGCTTAGGTAAAGGTTCATTTTCTAATGTTGTTTCATATGAGTTTGTTTTCGAGTGATATAAATTAATAAAGCAAATTTTGATTTATTAAATTTGGAAATTTCTTCAAACCCTAATTGAGTATTTTAAGTGATTAATTAATAAGAATTAGCACAAACGAAGATTTCACCAATTGGATCTTATTTTATAAACTCTAGGGGAATCTCTATCCTAATGTCCATGATATTGTTGCCTCAATCAACTCCGCTAGCTACTTTTTACTGCACATTAACAGGCGATGCACACTTTTCACTGCACCTCAGCATGCAGTACACCTATAACTGACATGTAGTAAAGTCAAATCTCCACGTATTTAACGTTTTCCTCTCAAGATGCTTCTTCATCCAAAACTCCCATTCTTAACAGGTACATTCAATTCGCAGCTCCCTTTGTTATTAATGTTACTTTACTTGTGCATTCATATTGAGAGAGGGATGCCTTTTCTTCTTCAATTTTTTTTTAATTTTTTGGTATGGGGGGGCAGTGAAGGATCAGACGAGTATCCGTATCGCAAAGGTATCGAGCAACAACGCTCTGAGAAAGCGATTGTGAAAGCGACGAGCTATGTCAGGTAAGAATCAATTTCTCCATCTAGCTAGGATTTGTTTGGTTTTGCCTAATTTATTTCTCCATCTTTTGTTAGTACTTATTTTGTATTTTGCAGTAGAGATAAATTTGTTGAGAACCCTTAACATGCTTATCTAGAGTTATAAAGAGAGATAATTATTTTAAATATGATCGAAAGATTCCATGATACACTCATATATTTAGAAGCTGATTTGCTTTTTACCAATTCTTCCCCCCTTGATCATTCCTATGTACTTGAGATTATTTTAACCTGTTTGTTCATTAATTTGGGAGCAGATTTTTTCTTCTGTGTAAGATATTTGAGGTGTGAATATGGATCCTTTCAAGTGTTTGAAGAAAGTATGGACACGCTTTGTATGGAAAACGGTTGCAAGTGAAGTATTCAATCAAAATTTAAACACTTTGAGTAAGTTTATTCTTACAATAGTTACGATAGGCTTTCATCCTTAGATTTATTAGGTTCTTACTAATAAGTTAATACTCTTGTATGGAAAACTGTGCATTTGAGGATTCGAACCTGCGACTAACAAACCAAATAAGATAAATTGAACCATTACGCAATTCAGGATTTCGTGATATATTTTGAGGGGGCTCAAAATTATCTTAAGTTAAAAAAAATCATTTCAATCTATGGGAAAATTGAGTTTTGCCAAACCCAGTGAGGTCCCCTAGCTCACCCTTGCTTACGGGAGATAAATATATGGAGATTTTAATGTATAATGGAAGGTTGGGTAAGATTATATAAAAATGTGTACTGACTAAACTCTTCTCGTTGATGACTATCGTTGACACACTCATCTAATATGTACTTTCATTTTATTATGGTTGCTGTTTTGTTTCATTGTCATGTGTATGCATTACGTCGATGACCGAGAAAAGATCTTTGAAGCATTTCTTTTCTCTTTAAGGAGGCGGGAGTGGTAGATCGTCCTCATTGAAGAGCTCATGCCATTCCAAGAGTCGTATGATACGCTTTGCAAGCTATCTATATCCTTTTATTCGATTTCTTAATTCAATTTTCATGCTAACCAAAATTACTATTTACAATCATTCAATTTTCTTTAATTCCAATTCCAACTTGGAATCATTTTTTCCCTCTTTAAGGAGACGGGTATTGTAGATCGTCCTTTTTCCATCACCTTTCACATAATACATAATACCGAGTATCATAAGATTAATTTTATATTCGAAGTATTTTTGTTAAAAACTACGTGCACGGAAGCGAACACAATTTATAAAATGATCTCTTTTATTCAAATAAACTCTATGATACAGGCTCTCCATACCCAACTAGGATTTCTCTTCTCTCTCAAAACTCAACACTAACTAACTCTCTCCTAGGATTCTCCTAAATATAGGAGATCCCCACCTTTCTCTACATCCCCAATAAAAAAAGAAACCCGTAAGATTTATCCTAATCTAGATTATTCTCTAGAATAAAATAAAATAAAATAATATAGGAAACTACTAAAGATCGGTCACATAGGAAACGTGCATCGGTGGTTGTTGTAATGACCCACGACCTATCAATTTTCCTCTAACTGAGGAAATATTCATGACATTATGATCGAGTACATGTGGAAGTGGATGGAATGTCACTTCAGTGATGGTATAAATTATGATTCCGAGTTCAAGGAATTTTATTTGATTTAATCTTAATAAATGACAGCTTTAAAGTTGATTTACTTGAGCACTCACTTACTATACACAACTATTGAATGCCTCTTATTAGTCTTACTGTCCATACAAGTAATTTGCAGTGGCACTTTTTTAGTTCACATCTTGTTGTTCGTAGTTACGGGAGATCGACAAAATGATGATGATTTTGTGTGTCGGGACTTGCAAGTTTCAATTCTCTACGTATAAATAAATTTTAAATGCATTATACCAATAGACGAGTAACAATATGCTTCATGAGGACATAATAAGAACAAATAATATATGGCAACATATAAAACCGTTACCACGAAAACAAACTCAATGCTATAACTTATTTCTATTTAGTGATAGATGCACCTCACAGAAATTCCACTAATATGTAACACCAATAATATCACATATATGGTAGTAAATTTAGCATAATTACAAAGTTTAACTACTCGTAAAACATTACCTATACTATCACCAACAACATAATTTCACAACCAAGATATTAGCATTAATTCACCCCTAAAAGGCGCCATCTTATTACAAACCCTAACATACAATACACTACCCTTTAAGTAAACAACACCAACAAATCAAACTATCCCACACAAAACTCAAAAACCATCTTATCATTTCACAACCAAATAAACTACCACTTTCTCAACAAACCCTAGCTAGTAAAAAATTCACAATTCACCTAATTTCTAACTCAAAACATCACAAATCCAACAAACTAATAACTAAGTGTACACAATTACCAAGAACATAAACAAAAATTACGATAATTGCTTGATATGGGGACTAAAAAGAAAACCTTTTTCTTCCAATTAGGAGGAGCTGGGAGTTCAACTGAGATAACTTCTTCTTGGGGATTCTCCGAGCTCGCCATTTCAGCTAAGCTTATCAAATCAACAACAACAAAGAAATTAGGGTTTCAAAGCATAAAATTGGGGAAAAAAGAACAAAGTTTCGATATTTTTTTTACCTCTCTCTCTGTGTGTGTCTTTAATGATGACAATCAAACAAGTGAAAGGATAGTTGGACACGTTTTCAGAGTGAGGGAGAAGAAACTGGGTGTTGTTTATTCAACGACACCTTCTCTTACGTCGTTAAATCAAATCGAGCTTATAGTGGGACCCGTGTTTGGAAGACAGGTGGCGGTTTTTGAGTGGTGAGGAATCGAGTTTGATGGGGTGGAGATCACGTGCCACGTTGAGGAAGTTACGGATAACGTTCCTCAACTTCAACGCTTAACTGAAATGAAATATTAGTTTTATATTTTATCTTTTTTTATTGTTGTTAGCCTTAGCCATCCTGTGTTCCTTCAAGAATCCAGACCACCAGTTACTGGTACTCTGCTTGGTATATCGGAAATGTTTGTGTTCATAAACTCTGCTTCGTATGCGGGGGAATACTCCTGAATTCCTTGATTTGTGGAGGTATAAACGAGATACCAAACAGACGGCTACAAAGGCCATGGGCGTTGCCTAACCACTTAAGTTTAGTAAGTGGTTGCTTAGGAGCCCCAAAAATTTAACAAGAATTTAGGTCCCCACAATCTACATACTTGGAGAGGCTCATTTTCAGAGTTTCGCTTGGGCTCTTGAAACCTCAGGATCGACCATGTGTTTGAACATAGATTGTCAAGAAAGTTGTGGCATCAACTGTTTGGCGTGTTCGGTGTATCTACTAGAGTTGTGGCAAGTCAAATGCCATGGCCATTTTCCTGAACAGGTTAGGATGGTTTGGATTAGATCATGGAAACTAGTCCTCCAAAAATATATCCCATGGGACTAAAGCTGAGTAAAGTCCACCATTGAACTCTATGGAAGCCCTTTAACCGGGGGTTTAGTTTACCCATTGTGGATGCTCTTTATAAGACCCGGAAGATTCCACAAATAATTTCAATATTAGTCATGCACATTTAATGGATGGGGCCTCATGTCGCTAAATATGTCCTTGAATCTTTGACTTTGTGAAAGCATAAACTTTTAGACTTTGTAAGGGCATTCACAGTAATGGATCAACTAAACCCCCTCATATGATACAGTTGAACAATAGATTAAAAGCGCGACAAGCCTAAATAGATAGGTCCTTAAACCACTGATATGAGGCATAATACTACCATCCTACAGAAAAAAGAGTTTGTTCTGCCTAAAGATGTCAATTGTCAACTCATATGCCGAAAAATCGATTTTTGAGAGGTTATGAAATGACACAGTCATTTAGCAGTTGTTTATGAAATGACATGATCTTCAGAAGTCAGATAATCTACATTAATGGTCCTGGTATCCTTCACATCAAAATCTCAAATGAGCCGAGCTGCTTAGCTACATGGAGGGCCAAGCAAAGAGCCTTTCCTTCAGTCTTCTTCAACAAAGTGACAAAGTGACAAAGTGAAGGAATTGTTGAAAGAATAACTGATAAGTTTATATCATACAGACGACAATATCAGATAACACACCTGAGAAGAAAATTGTTCTCAGTACCACACACAAAAACTCTTTAGTTTCTTATCTCAAATCATTTTTCTCAACTCCTTACCTTTAACACACACACTAGGTTTTATTTATAGCCTTTACATAACAACCTAATATATGAATCCTACTTACTTAATACTTAGATAATGATGTGAATTATCATCACATAGTCGTTTTTCACCGTATGTGGTTTATTTACGTTTATGTTATTTTGATTTAAGCTCTCTACAAGAGAAGCTAAGTAGGTTTTAGAGAGTTCTTAATTAACCAACAGAAGGTTAAATAGAGTATTTTTCCTAGTTTCTATATTATTTCAAATTATGGTTTCCACCCCCTTAGAGCATCCACATTAGCCTCTTTTTAATAGAGAGTGTTTTTTAGGAGTTTTACATCAAACCGAACACTAGGGATAAAACAGACTTCCCATTTAAATGAGTCACATCATAAAATTAACTGCCTAAACCACTTTAAAGTAGCCATGTTTAAAAAAGAAATGTAAAAATTAAATTTTTTAACCTCTTTTCTTTACTTTCCATATCAAAAGTAACTTTCCACGTAATATACTAGTCCTGCATGGCTAACAAAATTATTCTCTAGACTCCCCCTCTTTGAGAAGAGAGAAATAAAAATATAGGGATAGGGAGTCTCATAGAGAGCCTATAAATGTCATTTTATTACTTTTTGCCTCCTTAAAATAAGTTTAGGGAGGCTGCTGTGGATGCTCTTATGTTATATAAAAAGGATGTTAGGTTCTCTATATTATTGAGTTGTTGAAGTTGAAATTAAGAATTAGGTTTCGGTTATTTCAATTATTTAGTTTGTGTTTTAGAGTTAGAGAAAACCCTAATATTAAATTAGGTCTAAATTAGCGTAATATATTTTATAAATTTTCTTCCGCGTTGAGAGTTTATATCAAATTGGTACCAGAGCTAGCAAGATTCTGCGGGAATATTTTTACACTGACTGCTTCAGTGATTTCATCATCTGCTACAGTATTTTTTGCGCTGTTACAGTAGTTTCGGCATCTGCTACAGTGATTTATGCTATTAAATTTTCTTAGAGGAGTTCAAATTTTCAGATCCGCGAGATGGTTACGATGATCAAAGAGTTAAATACCAAGTTCGATAAGCTAGTCGAAGCTTTGGTTTCAAAAAAAATACTCCCTTACCGTAAGGTCCAATTTGAGCCAATAACAGTTTCGCCATCACCGGTGGAAACAACACAAAATCCTGACAACGGGTTGATCGTAGGTTTGAAAGAGCAAAAGGAGTTCATGAGCGAAGAAGACGCAAGAGATTCTCACATGTAGGGCTGTTCGCGAGGGTTCCGTGTGGGTTATAAATTGGTAAAAAATCAAGACATGCCAAAACCCACACCCGAGCCAGACCCTGAAGCTGCTGACCCTAATAGAGGTTTTGCTTCTACCGGTAATGGAGTTTGCAAAGTTTTTTTTACAAGTACACAAACAGAAAGAATCGCTGGGAGAAAACCAATATGAGATGGAGAGGATACCGGAGATCCCCATGACGTCTAGTAGAATCCTCCTGTTGGAACTCCAACCGGATATTGAGACAAAACCCTAATATTTGACGAGTATCCAGATGATGTCATTAAAAAAGAGTTCATTGACCTATTTTGGGAGGGCTTTTTAGCTAATTTTAAAAAACAGATACCATTATTTATTTTATTTTAGGCATTCTTCAATGTACGTAAGGATGTTGATGACAACATTGTACTCCCATTCTTGGGTACAACCAAGAGTTACGGAAATTTTTGAGACAAAATTCAAGGTTTGAAGATGAGTATGCCACAACAGAGAGTTTTGTGGTGTTTAGAAATTAATTTGTCGATTTCGTGGTCAAAATCTTCTAAAGATGGAGGGATTTGATGTGAATTGATCTCGTATGGTCGATTCTCACTGTCTATGATTTATTTACGTTTATGTTATTTTGATTTAAGACTCTTTGCTAGAGAAGCTAATTAGGTTTTAAGGAGTTTCTAATTAACCATTACAAGGTTAAGAAGGTTATTTTCTCAGTTTCTAGAGTATTCCTAATTAGGGTTTCCACCCCTTTATGTTTTATAAAATGGAGTCTTGGTTTTCTATTTTATTTATTGTTGAAGTTGAAGTTAAGAATTAGGTTTAAGTTTTTTAGTTTGAGTTTTAGTTTGTGTTTTAGAGTTAGAGAAAACCTTAATCTTAAATTAGGTTTAAATTAGTGTAATATACTTCTCAATTTTGTTTTTATGCGCGTTAAGAGTTTACGCCATATAATAACTCAAAATAAAGACACCCTTAACTTTTGAGCTACAAAACAACTTTTCGTCTTTGCAACCAATCTTCTAGAGGCTTCAATACCTTTGTAAAAATGTTCGCTACCTGATCTTGAGTTTTGCAATAGAGAATCTTCAATTCCCCTTCTTTAACCAAGTCTCGAATGAAATGATACTTGATTAATTCTTATATGTTTGCTTTTGCCATGAAACACCGGATTTTTTATAAGCGCAATAGCCGAACTATTATCACAAAGTAATGTTGTCTCTCCACCTTGTGAATGCTTCAAATCTTTCAACATCCACCTTAGCCAAAATAGCTTGACAATCCGCTGAAGCTAATGAAATATTCTCCGCTTCTATTATAAAAAAAGCCACAACCGCTTGCTTCTTGGAAGCCCAGGAAATCGCACCCGAACCAAGATTGAAAATACAATCGAAAGTGTTTTTGCTATATATCATCAATGCTTCCACCCCAATTACTATCACAATAACCAGGGGAGAAGCTAGGGGGGCCAGTGGGGTCGTCAAATGACCCCACTGGATTTGCCAGAAATCACTTACCAGATAGTTAAAAATGAAACTTATATGTATAATTTGTATATATTTTACCCCACTCAGGTTTAATATTGTTATTGGTCTAGTGGACAAGTATGTTGGTTTTAACTACTTAAATAAGGGTTCAAGTCCCCACAACCTCATTTTTACATTTTTCTGATTATTATCATTTAACATTATATATGATTCAGAATTAACTTTTAGATTGGGGACTCTCGTTTAAGACTTTTTCTTTTTTTTTAAAAACTTGGCATGAGTTCTAATATAAGCGATACTAAAATACCCTAACATACTTCATAATTTTTTTTCTCGGGGGCAATGCCCCCGAACCCCCTTATTTTGTTTTTTTACCCCAGTGGGCTCAAGTCCTGCCTTCGCCCCTGACAATAACCAACATTAGTTCTTTGACACTCTCATAATGTATTTTATGGTCAATGGTACCACAACACATACCTCAAAAATCTCTTACCGGCCACCCAATGATATTGCTTTGGTGATTCCATGAAACGACTTATCATACTAACCGCCAACATAATATCCGGCCTTGTTGCAATTAAGTACATAAGACTACCAACAAGACTTCTATATATTAGTCTTCCATCAACGATCTCGCCGTCATCATCTTTGCTCAATTTCAATCCAACTTCCATTGGAGTGTTAAAAGGTTTAACATTATGCAACTTGAATTTCTTCAATAAATCCAAAGCATATTTGCGTTAAGATATAAAAATTTCTTGGGTGTTTTGGTTGACTTTAATGCTGAGAAAATAATGGAGAATACCCATATCGGTCATCTCAAACTCTTTCATCATAGATCTTTTAAAATCATCACACATAGATGTAGAGTTTCCGGTAAAAATAAGATCATCAACATATAAGCATATGATCAAAATTTTACCTTGCTTGCCTTCCTTGATGTAGATAGTATGCTCATATGGACATCTTTAGAATTGACTCTACAAGAAGAAACTGTCGATTCGACTATACCACACCCTCGGTGCTTGCTTTAAACCATATAAAGCCTTCTTCAATCGATATACTTTGTTATCTTCTCCTTTCTTCTTGTAACGAAGAGGTTGATCAACATAAACCTTTTCTTCAAGTACACCATTCAAGAATGCCGATTTGACATCCATTTGATAAACAATCCACATTTCTTGTGCCGCCAAAACTAGCACCAAATAAACGGTCTCAAGACAAGCCATGGGAGTAAATATTTCCCGATAATCAACACCATATTTTCCCTTGTACCCTTGCCCTACAAGTCGTGTCATGTATTTTTTGACCTCTCCTTGCGAATTTAACTTACTTTTGTAAACCCATTTCACACCAAAAGATTTATTTCCCCTTGGAAGCTCAACAATCTCCCAAGTTTTGTTCCTCTCAATGGATTCAATTTCTTAATCTATAGTACATCTCCACTTCTTATCTCGAGAACCTTCTTCAAAACATAATGGGTCGGCATCCGCAAATAATGCAAAATTGTCGAATTCATCATCAATATTATCATCAACTCTTCTTGTTGAATCATAAATTTCAGCAACACTTTTTGTCTTTTATCAAAATTAGAATACGAATTGAAAAGGTGAAACTCATCTGATTCACAGACCAACTTCTGCCAATATATACAAAAGAAATAAACTTTTAGAATCCTAAACCGCTCCTTCTTTTGGAATCCTAAACCGTTCTTTAATACTCCCCCTCAAGTTGGAGAATGAAGATCTCGAATGCCCAACTTGCGAAGGAAATATAGAAATTGAGACTTTCCAAGAGCCTTAGTGAAGATATCCGCTAACTGATTGCCAGTTCGAATGTGTCTCGTCACTATATTGCCAGCTTGTAACTCATCCCGGACAAAGTGGCAATCCATCTCTATATGTTTCGTCCGTTCATGAAAAACTGGATTGGCCGTAATATGTAACCCCGCTTGGCTATCACAATAGAGTCACATAGGCAACGAATGATCAATACCAAAACACCACAAAAGACATTTGAGCCATTTCAACTCACAAGTCGTCGTCGCCATTGAGCGATATTCAGCTTCAGCTGAAGAACGAGAAACCGTGGCATGTTTCTTAGTCTTCCACGAGATCGGAGAAGAGCCAAGTAACACAAAGTAACCTGTAAATGATCGTCGAGTCAATGGGCAGCTCGTCCAATTGCTATCACAAAACGCGTAAAGCTGCAAGTCACATTCACCTTGTAGCAAAATCCCTTGTCCAGGACAACCCTTTAAGTATCGCAAGACCCGAAGGGCTGCCTCCCAATGCTCCACATTTGGACTGCTCATAAATTGAGCCAATATATGCACCGAATAACACAACTCCGGACGAGTGATGGTCAAGTAAATAAGCCGCCCAACGAACCGCCTATACCGTTCAGGATCGGAAAATGCGTCCCCTTTAGCGAGAGCCAAGTTGTGATTCGGTTCCATAGGGGTGGAAGCAGGACGAGCACCCAACAACCCTGCTTCACTCACAATGTCAAGCACATATTTTCGCTGAGAAAGGAATAAGCCTTCTTTCCCACGTGCCACTTCAAGCCCAAGACAATATTTGAGCACCCCCAAATCTTTCATGTGAAAACACGCACTCAAATATTTTTTGAAATTCACAATTGTATCATGGGATGATCCTGCAATAATGAGATCATCTACATAGACCAGAACATGCAACGACACATCCCCTTTCTTATAACTGAACAAGGAGTAATCTGCATAAGACTGCTTAAAACCAAATTGTCGTAATGCAGTAGAAAGTTTGGCAAACCAATTTCGGGGAGCTTGTCGTAGACCATACAAAGACTTTCGGAGACGACATACCTTCCCAGGTGAAGTAGTCTCAAAACCTGGAGGTAGTTGCATATAAACCTCCTCGTCCAGATCTCCATGAAGAAAGGCATTGTGCACGTCCATCTGATGTAGATCCCAATTCCAAGCCACGGCCACCGCCACGAACATTCTCACAGTCACCATTTTTACAACGGGAGCGAACGTCTCATTAAAATCAATACCTTCCACCTGTCGATTTCCATATACTACAAGCCTTCCTTTCAATCTTTCAATCGAACCGTCAGAATTATGCTTGACTTTGTACACCCATTTGCAACCAATCGCCCTTTTTTCGGGGGGAAGATCATCAATAGTCCAAGTACCATTTCGTTCTAGAGCATCAATTTCTTCTTTCATGGCTTTCCGCCAACCAGGATGTTTCATGGCTTCCGCAAAATTTGCAGGTTCAGTGCCTGCAGTAATAGCTGCCAAAAATTGCTTGTGTTGCACAGAGAACTTATCACAATTTACATAATAAGCAATGGGAAAAGGAGTACCTGAAGATCGTGATGGCTTGGGTGAAGGAGTGACGGAGTTTAAAGTACGAACTGTATTGGTTATGTAACCTTTCAAACAAGACGATGGCTGCTTGATACGGTGCCCACGACCAAGTTCTGCATCATTACTATTTCCCGTGGCTGCCTCCCTAGACAGGGCCTCAACATCCACCCTCGACTGCATACTCAACTGCAAAACCGAGTCCTCATGAGCACCCAAGGGTGTTGTACTTGCTGCTTCGGTGCCCACCACACCGTCCACTACCTCAGCACCTACATGAGCACCATTCTCCGCAATACCCATGTGAACATTTTCACTACTACTCCCCCTTGCGAGAAGGGGTTCATCATCGTCAACCGAAGGTGTAGGTTGACGTAAAAAATCGGCCATACCATCATCATCCTCAAGAGGTTTCTCATGCGCAAAGGGATGCTTGTCTTCACAAAACACAACATCACGAGAAACAAGGAAATCACCACTTTCAACATCATAAACACGCCACCCCTTTTTACCATGAGGATACCCAACAAAGACACTTTTGAGAACGGGAAGCAAACTTATCCTTAACACGAGGCCTATTATTCACATAGTACAAGCAGCCAAAAACACGAAGAGAAGTATAAGGAGGGGGCATGCCATAGAGCATTTCATAGGGAGTCTTTCCATTAAGCAAAAGAGTAGGAGTACGGTTAATCAAGTACGCAGCAGTCATAATACACTCCCCAAAAAAAATAAGAGGCAAACATGCTTGAAATCGAAGCGCACGAGCCACATTTAAAATGTGACGGTGTTTCCTCTCTACCCTTCCATTTTGTTGAGGCGTATCAACACAAGAAGTTTCATGTAACATACCCTGTTCTGCATAAAAAAAATTTAAACAGGTAAATTCTCGTCCGTTGTCACTTCGTAATATTTGTACTTGTTTATTAAACTGAGTTTTCACCATGGCACAAAATTCCTTAATAAGTTGAGGTACTTCACTTTTTGCAGACATCAAATACACCCAAACTGCTCTAGAATAGTCATCCACAATCGTAAGAAAGTAGTAAGCACTACAACTAGCAAGAACTGAATAATTGCCCCAAATATCGCAATGAATAAGTTCAAAACAATCACTAGCTTTATGGGTACTTAAAGGAAATATAGCACGAGTTTGCTTAGCACGAAAACAAATGTCACAATGAGCATCATCACAATGAGTGTTATTATCACAATTTCTAATAAAATTAGGTAAGAGCGACACTACTTTCTTAGAAGGATGACCTAAACGCCGATGCCACAATTCCTGCTTCCCGAGCACAGTTGTTTGATAAGCCCGAACATGTCTCAAAGGCCGAAACCAATAAAATGCGTCACTTTGTTCACCCGCTCCAATCAGGAACTTCGAAGTGCGGTCCTGTATCACGCAAAACTTATTAGTAAACGTGACAGAATAATGCGATATATCTAGTAACTGTGAAACTAATAATAAATTATAAGTCAAAGCGGGCACATATAAAACATCCTTCAAAACTAAGTCATCGCTCAAAGTGATCGACCCTTCTTTAGTGGCAGTCGTTTGTTTCCCATTCAAAAATCCCACGTGGGAAGGCGGTACATCATGTAATTCATCAAATAATTTAAGATTACCAGTCATGTGGTTGGAGGCCCCCGTGTCGATTATCCACTGGTCGAAAGAGGTAATAAACTTACCACTTAGTTTTTCGGTGGAGGTCGACGCCTTAGAAGAATTAAGCAGGTTAACAAGAGAAGTCCACTGCTCGTCGGTGAAGCCTGGAAGTCTGCCTCTGTCTGCTTCAGTAACAAGGGGATGCCCAGCAGTGGCAGCAGGCCGTGCAGTACTAGCAGCGTTGGCCACATTGCCTCGGCCACGCCCCCATGACCTCCACCACCACGGCCTCCACCTCCTCGGTTCGAACGACCTCCACCACGGCCTTGCACACGATTCTCAGAATACCACCAATCCGGGTAACCATGAAGCTGAAAACAATTGTCTTGGTCATGACCAGTATCCCCACAATGAGAACAAGTTACATTGCGTGGAGGACGCTCACTCCCCTTTCCAGTCTGCCCACCACGACCACGAGACGCTCCCTGTGCTGCGAAACCCACCACGTCGCCGCGGGTTTCTTGAGAACGAATAAGAGATTGGTGACGCTCCTCTGTCACAACCTTAGAGAAGATGGTGTTCAGGCTGGGAAGAGGATCCATAAGAAGAAGTCCAGAGGCAACAACCCCATATATCGCTGGATCAAAACCAATCAAAAAATCATGAATTTTCTCATCTTCACGTTCCTTAGCCAAGGCCGCCGCTGCACCGCACTTGCAGCCACACGTACATGCCGTTACCTTAGAATAACTTGCAAGTTCATCCCAAATTATCTTAAGTTTCCCATAATAAGCAACAATTGATTGTCCTTTTTGCTTACAATCCATTAATTGTGCTTTGAGTTCATGAACACGTGGTCCGCTGCCGATGGAGAATCACTCCTTGAGATCGTCCCACATGTCTTTGGTCGAGTCCATAATTATCATAGAGGAACGAAGGGTTGGATCAATGGAGACATAAATCCAAGCGCCAAGCATAGAGTTGACCCGACCCCATTGAGCATAGTCCTTCGACGTCTCCTCTGGTTCGTTAATGGTTCCATCAATAAATTCCATTTTGATCTTGGCACGAAGACAATTCCGCATTGCTCGTGCCCATTCGTCGTAATTGTCCCCACAAAGTAGAACCGGGGTGATTGATTTTCCGGTTAACTCTGAGGGATGAAGATAATATGGAGAGGAAACTCCATACCCGCCGTTCAGTCCAGAATTGTTCTCCTCACCCATCGAGGAGAAAGAAAAGGTCGCTGAAAGTTTTAATGGTCAAGAAAAAATATTGCAGCGTCAATCACCTCTGTCGTCAAGAGAGCTTTGCCTTTTCTAGGGTCGTTCTGATACCATATCAAAACTAGAATAACCAAAACTAGAATACGAATTGAAAAGGTGAAACTCATCTGATTCACATACCAACTTCTGCCAATATATACAAAAGAAATAAACTTTTGGAATCCTAAACCGTTCCTTAATATCTTTCTCACCAGAGAACTATCATCTCCCTCATTATTTTTGCCAACATCTTCAGTAACTTCGTCATCATTTTCGTCATCTGTAACATCATTTTTGTCATCTGTAGTAACTTCGTCATCTATAACATCATTCTTGTCATCTGTAACACCATTTTTGTCATTTATAACACCATTTTTGTCATCTGTAATGACAGTAGTTGATATTTGTTTTAGAGTATCCCATTTCCAAGATTCATCTTCCTCGAACTTCATATCTCTACTTATCACCACCTTTTTAGAAATGGGATTATACAACTTGTAAGCATTCGAGTTCTCATTATACCAAACAAACTAGAATATATTTTTCCAATTTGTCATCCAACTTACTTCTCTTTTCATCCAGTACATGAGAGTAAGCAATGCTACCAAACACTCGCAAATGATTCACACGTGGCTTAATTCTGCTCAAAGCTTCTTGAGGAGTCACACCTTAAACACTTTATTGTCGATGCATGATTCAAAAGATAAACTGTACATGCTACGGCTTCGGCCCAAAATAAATTGAGCATCCCTTTCGCTTTCAACATACTTCTCGACATCTCCATAATCGTTCGATTCTTTCTTTTGGCAACTCCATTTTGTTGAAGTATATTGAACCATTTTTTGATGTCGAATGCCATTATCACTTTGAATTTCCCCAAAATCACGTGAAACATACTCCTCGCCTCAATCAGAACGCAAAGTTTTCAACATATAACCACTTTGCCTTTCGACGGATGCCTTGAAAATTTTGTAGTATCCAAGAGTTTCCGATTTTTTTTTTTAAGAAAATAGATCCATGTTTTTCTACTATGATCATCAATAAAAGTGAAAAAATAACGATTACCTCCAATAGATGATTACACATAGATCTACATAAATCTGTATGAACCAACTCGAGGGGTTTTGATGCTCTCCACGACTCTCCAATGGGAAAATAATCACGATGATTTTTCCCAAGAACACATCTTCACAAACTTGATCTTGGCGAGTAATAAGTGACAAACCTCTCACCATATGATTTTTGCACATAAATGACAAAAGGCTAAAACTCAAATGACCAAAACGAAGATGCCATAACCATGATGAATCTTTGATGATGATGTTTAAACAAGGAAGCCCTTCACATCGAAATCTTAATGAAATCATTTTGTTTTGCGTCATCTTCACCTTGGCAATCATATTTTTATCATCCTCAAAATTGACATTATACCCCTTCTTAAGAAGTTGCCAACACTTAACAAGTTGTGTTTAAACCCTGGAACATAAAACACATTTGAGATTCTCTTCGTGCCCTTCTTTGTATCAACGAGAATGTCTCCACTTCCTTGTACCAAAAGTTTTTTGTCATCGTCGATTTTGAACCGATTCATCCAAGTTCAAGAATACACTCCGATTACCGGACATGTGGTTACTATAACCACTGTTAATGTACCAAAGATAATCAATACCTCTTGAGTATTAAACGTCCTAAAAAGAGTACCGTTTTCATGACCACCATGATTCTCATGCATAAACGATAAACCATCTTTGTTCTCACCATCAAATCTTGATCTACATTGGCTTTGAATATGACCAATATATCTTTTGCAACTAAAACATTGAATGCTTGCAAAATATGATCTGCGACCCCATCGTTTTCCCCTTCCTCTACCTCTAGTAGAAAGAGAATTAATCTTGATTTCTTCATTATCGGCGTTTCTTGCTTCATGGCCTCTTCTTCTTCCATGATTGAAGCTTCCTCAACCTCTTCCTCTAAAACTTCCTCAAAAAGTTGTTTGAGTTTGAAAAGCTTGTTCGAGTGAAGTAGTAGATGAATCAAATTGCTTTATATGAATCTCATGGGGATAAGAGTGATCCCATCAAAGTTTCCAAAGACATCTTTGTCATGTCATTTGACTCTTCAATTTCCACTACAACATGCTCGAACTTTCGGGTCATGCTTCTTGGGATTTTCTCAACCACCATTTGGTCTTCAATCTTCTCCCTATTCACACATAATTGATTCCCATGGTGATAACACGGTTGTAAAACTCTTCAACTGACTCTAAATCTTTCATGCGCAACATATCAAACTCACTTTTAAGAGCTTGAAGTCTCACCATTTTAACTCTATCTTCTCCTCTATAGTTTGTAACAAAAATTTCTCATGCTTCCTTTGCCGATACAACCATCGAAATTCTTTCAAAAGCAACTTCTTCAATCGCCTGATAAATGAAGTATAACGCCTTCTTGTCCTTCTTGCATTTTTCCTTCAACTCAGTGTTGTGGAGAAAGTGTTGTTGGGTCCACCAGCTCTACAATCTTCAACTATCTTCTAAAAATCTTGAGAACTATACAACACCTTCATTTGTATGTTCCATTGGTGAAAGTTATTACCTGTGAATCGGGTTAATTGGAGCTGCAACATATCCCTATTTGAACTCATATCGTCGATCCAAACCAAGCGCTCTGATACAAATATGAAGGAATTTGAGAAGGAACAATTGACAAGTTTATATGAGACAGACGACAGTATCAGATAACACACCTGAGAAGAAAATCGTTCTTAGTACTACACACAAAAACTCTTTAGTTTCTTATCTCAAATCCTTTCTCTCAACTCCTTACCTTTAACACACACCCTAGGCTTTATTTATAACCTTTACATAACAACCTAATACATGAACCATACTTAATGCTTACTTAGATAATAACCCATAATAAATACACCCTTGACTTTGGAACCACAAAATAACTCTTCGGCACCAATCCTCTAGAGGAATCCACATCAACTCCAACAAATCATGCTTAGCTATATTTCCAATGCAAAGTATGTCTGATCATGTCTAGCACCTGCAAAGAGACAATGTTTTGAAACCTTTCCAAAAAAACAAAAAAAAAAACCATGTTGTGTGGATCAAGAATAACAAAGCCCAAAATATATGCAATGAATATTTGGATCCCATGCTGCATTTGTCATCAAGATAAAGAATAAATGTGTCTTTGGAAATGAGATATAACTTAATTATGCAAATAGGAATGTGAGGATGTATCAGGAAGATGAAGTATGTCGGAGTTTTAGATCCACGTTTAGGCTAAAGTCCCAACTCAAGTAACATGAGCTATAGCAATAGCAAAAGGTTTTTTGGAGAAAGGATGGAGCAATTCAGATGGACCAATGAGGGCTTGCTCAGTAGTGCTTGGAAAATGAAAACCAAGTGGTCCTGGAATCAATTTCCACAAGTAGCTTCCAACTCAAAAAAAAACTTGTTTAAGAGAGTGAAGGTTCGTATACTTCAAACTAACTAGTAAATTGATGACTGTTGGTCCTAAGATTGAAAATGGATGCAAACTACACTATTCCAGGATTATCTGGCAGTATAGATCGGATGTATATATGCATTGGGCATGGAAGAGTTGCTCCTTCCACATTTTCGTGGATAATATCAAATTCTGCTGGTGGCCCGACAATAATTCTTGCATAAAGTAGTTGCATGCTCACAAGACTTGATGTGGCATACAAACTTCTGGACTACTAGCTAACTCAAACAACGACATCTGCTTCCTAGATAAGCAGCCAAGGATACGTTGGTGTTACTAGTGAAAGGTTTAATTTTCACTTATTGAAGCTTTATACACCATTGTAGATTTATCGATCGTTCAATAGAAACATGTTCTATGATTCTATATGCCACAAGAGAGATGCTGCTTACATGTTAAAACATGAGTTAAAGGTAATGCAACTTTAGGGTTGTTGGGATTCAAAACAAGATGAACAAAGGAAAATGCAAAGGAAGAGCAAAGGACGTATAGACGATATATATCGCCTCAATACTCATTTCCACTTGAATATTTTGGGTCCTTCAAAGTTTTCCTGTATTGCCCCAAATTGAGCTTTCATAGACTATTTTTTGTGAACATTCATGCCAGACAACCCTTCTGAGGAAACTTCTATTTCAATCAGGTTTTTGTTTAATTCTTTTGAGAAACCCTACTAAACATTCGACTAGACCAAGCAATATATCTTATCTTCTTTTTTTTGGCTGGTTGCTTTCCACTTTTGTGTATATTCGAAGATGCATTGTTCCAGTTTGATCCATAGCAAGATGGTTGGACGTATTAAGCAGTCCAATTTTCAATTTTTCATCAAATTAAATTTTCTTCAGGCTTCAATCTTAGATATCCTACATTCAAATATAGTCTCATCTAAACTGTCCAAATTTTTCCCCAGAATCTGTATACTGTACAAAAGAAGAAAATTAACCTAAGGTCAATTGGAACCTATTTAGAACACAATTTAGTGGCCAACATCGAAAACGAAATATCCAAAAGGCTCGAAGGAAGTGCCGAAAATCATGGTAGAAAATGTTATATGAAACACAATATGCATGCCTTTAGTGGAGAACCAACCCTACATGTGCACATTGGTGTTAAGGTCATGAGAAGATGATCGATCCCACCAACCTTCTCCAAATCTCTATTAATCCAAAGATGATTGAACATTGAAGTAGTTGAATGAGATATTATGAATAACTAACTAGATATATCGTTTTGCCCACATGCTTCGATATATCATTGGGGTCTAAAACAAAGTTTAATTGTTTGCAGGTTAAATTTTTGTACCAGTTTTGGGTCTCTCATTTATAATTGAATGAAACCTGAAACTGAGTAATAAATAAATTGAGCCCCCCTCGTCCGCAGTGTTAACAGGAGGGGTTGAGGTTTGTGGTCCTCTCTCTATGATCTTTATCTATCTACTATACAGAGTAATACAGCCAAAACCTCTCCCTCCTGAAACCCTAATCAGGAGTTCTAAAAAGCTAAAGTAGGGTCACACTGTTTTCTCAAAACCCTATCAGCCATAGAAACCACTTTAAAGATGTAAATTTCTCACTGGCCCATCACCATTGCCTGCCATTGCCACTACCAAAGTTGTACCCTCTCAAACAGCTTTCTTGTTCAAGCTCTCTCTCTCTCTATAAAGGAAGAACAAGAGAGCACAAACCCTTTCTCTCTTATCTCTTGCTTTACTCTTTCATTGTTTAAAGAAGCTTTAATCTTTGTTTGCTTGAGATTTGTTGAGTGAGGGAAGAAGTAGACATGTCAAGCTGCAATGAAGTCCAGTCTGAGCAACTCTGCTATATCCCTTGCAACTTTTGCAGCATAATTCTAGCTGTAATAATCTCTTCTTAACCTTAAGATCTCTCTTCTCTTCCTCTTAATTTCTATGTTTGTAGGTTGGATCTAATAAGATCTGGGGTTTTGTTAAAATTTGCTTTTTGGGGTTTTCTTGATCTTATAACATAGTTAGGTCTCTCTCACTTTTTTGTAATCTTTGTATGTTTGTTGTCAAGGGAAAGTCATATGACAGCAGCTGATCATACTGCTGTAGTTGCTAGAGACAACACATACACACTTACAGAGAAAAAAGAGAGAGAGAAAAACAGTAGTGGGAGAGAGAGTGAGTTTTCCCTGAAAACATGGCTCCAGAAACATTCTTCCCTGAAAACAATGAAGCTTAGTTCAGATTTATTATCTTTCAAATTTTAATAGATCTAAAATGATAAAATTGGAGATTATGTATGGCAGTAAAATTTTGCTAAGAGACACCTGAGATGAAGCAAACAACATTAGGGTTTGATTTAATTTGCTGAACTTTGGTGTTGATGATGCAGGTGAGTGTACCAAGGAGTAGCTTGTATGAGATGGTGACGGTACGATGTGGGCACTGTAGTAATCTCTGGTCTGTGAACATGGCTGCTGCTTTGCAGTCTCTCTCCTGGCAACATTACCAAGACCTTCATCTCCAGGTATTGTTTTCAAACAGCCACAAAGGAATCTCATGGCCCTAACATCTACAAAAGCATAGCTAGTTAGGGTTTCTTTTCTAGTAATATAAGTCAACCCTCTAATGTTGTCTGTAATTTGCTTTTTTAGACTGTAAACCTAAACCCTCACACTCTCTTTTCTTCTCTAGGGGGGAGGAGGTGTGGGTTCTTGAAGCCGTTTTTTTGGTGTTTGATTTGATGGATGAGATGTCTTAGTTAAATTAATATTTGTTTTAAGTCCTATAATCTGTCTCTGGGTTATGCGGTCGGAAGAAACATTTCTCTTATTTAACATCCCATCATCTTTCTCCTAATGGTCAATTAAGACATACCTTCTCTAACTAATTTAGTCGTCACCTCAACCTCAATCTAGTTTGATGTTTTCTCTTTTTATCAAACATCAAAACACACTCTCTTTCCACTCTCAAGTTTGTACTTATGATTCTCTTGAGGTTTTTATGAAAATGTACTTTTTATTTCAAACATATAACCCTATTTCTCTCAATAAACTCATTAGTCCGTTTTTTTTTTTTTTTGCTTATCATCTTCATCTTTGAATTTAACTTTAACTTACTCTTGTGTTTTCAGAAACAAAACATCCCTTCGCCGGATTGCAGGATGGATTTGGGTTCTACTTCGATTTGCAATAAGATGACGTTGCGACCACCACCAACTCCTAACAATGAAAAACGTGTCATCAGCAATCACCGTAAGTTTGTTTTCTTTTCATTACTAGAGGCAATATCTTTTGCTTAAAAGTTACATTTTAATTGTTGGGTTACTATTAATTTATTTACAGCTCCTGAGAAGAGGCAGCGCGTTCCTTCGGCATACAACCAGTTCATAAAGTAAGCCATTTAGTCCTTTCAATTTTTTGATTTTAAAAAAATAAACGTTATGCAGGTTCGATGACAGTTGCATTCAAGTGTTAATTACCTGATATGGTCTGATACATTGTTTTGTATGAATTTGAAATACTTGCAGAGAGGAGATTCAGAGAATCAAGGCCAATAATCCAGATATTAGCCACAGAGAAGCATTTAGCACTGCAGCCAAGAATGTGAGAACAGTTAACAAACTTACAACTTTTAAGTTAGTACTCCATAATCAAAATATCGAAAGGTTCCCCATATTTTCCAGTGTTTCAGTTTTATTTGATGACCGAAAGTTTCACAACTAATTTTGATCCATGCTAATAGTATTTATTTCTTATACTGTAACAGTGGGCACATTTTCCCCATATTCATTTTGGGCTGATGCTGGAAAGCACCAACCAAGCTATGATGGTCAACCAGGCAAGATTCCCCCGTTTACATGAATTCCTTTTAAGTTTGATTTGGTTTCCTAATGTTTCAATCAAATAATGTTAAGCTAAGAATTTTCCCAAACTGTATTTGTATAAAGTTAACTACATAAACTGGAGGGCTTAAATTCTCTTTTCCTTGAGATATGGTGTTATATGAAATGCATATCTTTAAAGTGACACTGTCAACCTAGGATGAAGCTCTGACCAGAAATTTCTATTCGAAACCTTTGTAGTGACTGAATGTATATATGGCTTCGAGATGTGGTGTTACACAAAAAATGTATAAAAGATATTTTATTCGATAACATACATATATTCTAAAATATTCCATAACTCGTACTATCGAGAATCTTTGAGCTAATTTTCTAGGGTTTTATGTTTGCAGGAATCTGAGAAACGTCTAATGGCAAAGGCTGCATTCTTAAGCAACTGATACCATCAAGTGCATTGAAGTTCCAGGAAGAGAAGGAAACCTAATTTTCTCTGCCCTATGTATTGTAGAAGAAGATTGAACTTCATATTATCCTTAATTGCATCCAACTAAATGCGTCATTTCCGTATTTAATGCACTTATATCAAAGCATGGTAGACTTTTAATCGTTGCAAGTTGCAACCATCTATGGAAAATGCAGTGAAAGCTCGTCGTATACGATTCTTATATGATACCCTGGTCGTGATCTTCCTTAACCCACCGAGCTTGCCTAGCAAAAAAACAATGTGGTATGGAGTATTTATCCCCTTAAATACACGATTTAGAGCAGAAATGCAGAAGACAATACAAAAGTAAGGTAAACACTAACAGTAATGATACTAGATTGGGAAGCAACAACCAACTCTTAGTTTATAGCACAAACAGTTTAGAACAAAAAATATAACTAAGGAATGAAGGAAAAATTGAAAGGAGACATCAAATAGGTAAATCCAAATTAGCTTTATTTTGATGCTATGTTACAGAGTCAATTGGTTGAACTGTCGGAGGTATATACAAAGAACGTATCTGAGATGGGGTGTTTTCACCTTTCATTAAACTAGTGTTAAAACATCGTTCGCCGACGTTTCATTGGTATATCAAGCAGTTAAATATTACCACATGCCTTTGTCAAAGTTCCCTAGCTCCTTCCCTCCACCTTATGTATATTTTCGAGGAGGATGCTAGCTAGGGGAAAGATGTATACTAGAAGGATTGGGGTCTTCCATCTTGCTCTTTGTATAAATGGATTCTTTTTGGCATAATATCTTGCGACCGGTTCTAAATATTTTTGTGGTTGGAAGGAAAGCGAACGGACCTAGTTGATAAGCACCATTGCAATTTATGGGGGCTGCAACTTGTGTCATATGATCCCTACAGACTTAAATGAAAACACATTGGCGCAAGCAATCTTCACTATAAGAGAGTTTTTGTTTTGTGGCATGGAATGAATGCTTTGAAATCTTGATATATCAAAGTTTTAAGACTCGTCACATCGTCTCGAAATTCCGACTAAAAACATGAAGATTGCACCCCACAAACTCGAAATTGACAAAACCAAACTAGCACCGTCCCCACTGATAGTCAGATATTCGAAACAATGATTTAAACTTACTCATCAGGTAAAATTTTCTTATCACATGAAGCAATCGCTGTGCAGTAATATCTGTAGTGGAGTAGCCATTTTGCCTTTAGAGCAAATTTGAAGACTTAACGTTATTGCCACACTACTCTCTCTTTGAAAACTAAAATGCTTAAAGCCCTGCCATTTTCGGTAGCCATACCTTCTTTAGAGCCTCAATTACAGCTATTCCAATGCAGCTAACTAGACAATTTTACTCTAACGGCCAAAGAAATAGATTATATGGCTATCAAAATTTGGTGAAACAACGACAAATACTATACATTGCTAGTACATATATTTTGCAATTGCATATAGTTGCATACTTGCATTTTACAACTACAACTAAAGTGTGGCAAACCAAGCATGTCCTAAACGTTTAATGATTGTATGTTTTCATAGTTACAGAGTGATGGAATGGGTACAGTGAGAATCTGAAGGGTCACATCATGTCCCCTAAACACATTTATTTCCCCAGCATGTGATCTTATTATCTATATAGTCAGCTACTTTCGGTTACGGAAGCCTTTGTCTGCACTTCACCACAATCTAGCTATTTGCAGATCATCCAATGGCTACTAAACAGTATCTATGTGAATGAGACCAATGTAGTCCTCTATTGACCTTTGGATTGTAGGGTTATAATTGTGGTGATATAAAGACCAATGTTGTAACTATTGTTACCAAAAATGGAAATGGTAGAGTGCTTGTGTTGACATGCTAGTGTTTCTCCTTGGGTACAGTTTATAATTGCACTTTATTAGTGTGGTGTCCAAGCTTAAAGCGGAAATTTAGCACCAAGTTCCTCCCTAATGTCTAAATACAAGGTGGCCTTAGGACATTTTAAATTCTTTTTTGGGCCCTACCCATTCCCCGTTTGGCCTTCTGACTCTAGTTCTACCTAAGGTTGTTAATGGTAAGGACTAAATCCGTTAACCAGTTTGATCCGATCCTTTAGTGAAGGTTTAGAATCAGTTTTTAAGATCCATCTAAAAACCCGATCCGTTAAGGTCTAGTCTAATAAGCTAACGGATTGGATAAAAATTCACCTCAATCCGATCCGCTAAGGATATATGTTACTTATGCTAATATTGTAATTATATACTAGCAAAGAAGGTTAACTTTGTTATATTGCAACATATGTTTCATATATGTGGTTGATTTTTTTCTCTCTAAATAATTGTTTTAGCATTAATGGACCGGATCGGTTCGGGTTAGGATCAAGGTTATCCTTAACGGATCGGATATGGTTTTAAATTCTGGGGCCCTAAAGGATTTAGGATCAGACCGGATTTTAGAATTTTCTTAACGGACCAGACTAGGTTTGATTGAGGTCATAATTCAGTCTGATCCATTGACAACCCTAGTTGTACTTTTTGCACCCTACTTTGTCCCCCTACACCCAAAAAGTAGTTAAAACAAAAGTATCATAATTAATGGGTCCCGTATATCTTCTCTCTCATAATAGTAAATAACCTATCACAAATACAAGTTTTTTCTCTTCCTTTACTCTTTCTCTCCCGCCTATCTTCTCCTTAGGGTTTTTCTTTTTGAATGGAACAGATCGAATTTAAGGCATTTGGAAGAAGAAAAAAATTCAATTTTTTTCGAATGTAAGAAATCCATCCAATTCCGATCCATTTTTATTTTATTTTTTACGGAAAACATATCCAAAATCGAAAAAACTGAATTTGTTTGGAAAAATCAAAATAATTGAAAATCCAAATAAAATTGAAATATCGAATTAAAAAAATTAAAAATTCGAGTAATGGAAGGAAGGATGTGCAAAGACTGTAATAGCCTTATTCCGGGAATCAAACTTAGCATTTACACCAAATGTGCTTAGAACGCTCGAGAACAGTGAATAATAACTAACAAGACAATTTAACGTGAAAAACCTTTAAATAGGTAAAAAATCACGACCTCCCTTGAGGATTTTGAGAAAGAGAGGATGATATTATTAAGATTGTTAGCTTATTACAATGAGTGTTCTGAGTGCGGAGAATGTTAGAGTGAAGATTCTTCCGTCCCTCATCTAGAATTCTCTAGTCCTATTTATAGGTCTTGTAATATGACCGTTTGACGACCATTTAAGATTCTTGATGATGGACGTTACAAAATATATGTTAAATATTCTTTGACCAGATTGTGTAACAGGCTGATCATGCTTGTCTTGTAACGGCTTCCTTGATTATGTTGTGTCTGTTAACTCGAACTTTTGATGTAGAGGTCGAATAGTGATGACTGAATACCAAATCTATATTTAGTAGTGTTTCATGTATGTTGATGAGTTCGAGGATGAAGTATGAATTTGAAATGCAAAATAAGCTTATTACAAGACGGCTATCAACCAAGAGCATAAGAAGTATCATGGGCGAGTGGTGTTGGTTGAGAAACTTGTATTATTCCTTATGTTGCTGTCTTGATTCTGATCGTGCTACAAATGTGCTCGTATGTAGTTTGAAGATGAAACATGAGTATGAGATACGGAATAAGCCACTACAACCGCCCCCTCTCAGCCAATAGTATGAGAAACCTTGTGGGTGAATGGTGTTGGTTGAGAAGTATCATTAATGTTGCAGTTAATATCTGGAAATCATTTCTAATGTATATTCATGAGTATCTATTTGTGGCTTTTGGGTTTCCGAGAACCAATGGTTCTAGTCAATGTTGTTTGTATAGAAAATCATTCTGATGTTGGGAATTTGAAGAGTCGGCTTTGAATGCTAATCACAGTATAAAAGACATTTTGAGGTGAGTATGATAAACCAAGTCCTCTTCTCTGATTTTCTTCTCCTCTATTCTTGTTTCTGTATTTGAAATTTTTTAAATGTTGAGAGTATGGTGACTACAAGGAATCAAGCTCGAGGGTCCAGGATTCGTAGGTAGATGGAAGAACTGGCATCAGGTTATTTGGATACCAACCTTTGCATATGCCAATCCTAATTCCTGTGTCTCCCACCTATCATCGTATGTCTTATGATGAAGTGATGGAGGCGGGGGATGACCATTATCAGATGGTACATTTCCACTATCTATTGACATCTGAGGCAGAGAGCTGAAATGGGCTTCAGTTGCTGGCGGAGGAGGCTATTACAACTGAAGATGAAGCGGCAGACATTCATCCGAGGGAGTCTCGTCGGTACCCTGCTAATGAATGGGTCTTATTGAAGAAATAAGACCTTCCGTCTGTCTCTAGCATGCGGGAAGGTGGGGGTTATGGTGGAAGAGGTGGTAATGCTGGAAGTTCTTCTTCCAGGGACTATAGATATTGGCCCTGAAGAACATCTTTCATATATGATTTTCAATTCTACAGTTTTCTGTTCCTTGCAGCATGGGGTCAAAGTTTGAAGTTTCTTGAATTTTCCATCTTCTTCCTCGTTGACTGCTGATATGCATTTCAAACTGTAACTTTGTAAAGTAATCTGGTGGATTTGTTTGGAATATTTTATTATTTGTAAAGTATTTTGTAAGAAAATTTTTTGAACTAATAAAATGTCTTCGTTCTGGTATCTTGATTCTTTGTATCGAACTTGTTTGTGCAGTTTTCTGTTGTAAAATAGGTATTTGTTTATCATGGAGTATGATGGGTAAAATTGAGCTGTAAGGATTTCAGTGTGTATGATGGTAAATGGTAGTGATAAGTGAGATTTGAAAAATTAGAGGAGTTCAAAAATGTGATGACAGGAAGTAGATAATTTTTGTAAGATGACTGGGTTGATAAAAAGGTATATGGTTGTTCTGCGATTTGTGTCTTCGAACTGGATGAAAAAATGTTTTGAACTATGGAAAAAATTGATAAGGGTCTGTGGGTGCCACCGCTGGGCTTGTTTGACTTTGTATGTTGCCATTTGCATATCTGCTCGTATAAAATCTGAGGGGATAATACATAATATAGAAAGAATGACTTGTCAAATATTCTGGAACTTCTCTTGATTTTCTGAATCCCAAACAATTATCTTAAAGAATTTATCCTTCAACAAAATATGTGGGGTGATATGGATTTGCATGGATCTTTCTGGTGTTTATATAAAGTAGGGATTCTTGGCTGCTATGTCTTGTATCTTCTACAAGGATAATTTGATATGGGTAGTGCAAGCAACCATGGTGAGGATGCGCACGCAACGTTTTAGTCATGCAGCAGACGGTAGATTTCATATTAATGTTGTTGAACTCCGTGAACGATATTTTCGTCGTTTGCATTATGATGTTGTGTTACCGAAATGGCCATTAAATTTGATCGGCCTGGATGCTGAAGGCAGGCGTGTAGAGTATGACCACTTTTTCTGGTGGGATACGCTTCATAAGTCGCTACTGGATGCCACTGTGCAAGAAATAACTGTACGATAGCTTGTATGTGATAAAATTATTGAAGATGATACAAGGGCAGCAAGAGGAGAGATAATTCTCTATGGGGAGGTGAACCATTCAGACTGCTTTAGATGAACAACAAAATTTTGTAAGATCGAACTGTGAAAGTTCGTAATAAATAAGTAGTCTGTTAGCAATAATCTGTTTGTTTGATCTATTTTATGGAGAATGAGGCATGGTTGTTGTTTCGCTCTGAAATGAATAAGAATAAAGTATTATGTTTTATTGTCTGTATATAGATATTGTAGATGACAGCTGTATGATTTTAACAACTGTATAAATATCCTAGAATTTTGAATATTGAACTATTTTGGGAATGTTGTGCGATCTTGGTACGTTATAAAAGTAAGGAGATCGATTGGCCGTTTGTATTGTAATGGGGAAGAGGTGTAGAATTTTTAATGGTAGACAATAAAGACAGACATGATGACAGTATACGTTATCATAAAAGTCATGATAATATTATTACCCAAAAAGACGCGCCTGTAGAGACAGTAGGGATGGCTGACGCGTATCAGAAGGAGCCGTCATTTTGAAAACCGGGGGAGAGTATAAAAACTTGTATCTCTTTCCCTCATAAATTATCAACAGTTGTAAAGAGAGAAAATAGTTATGCAAATAACACAACATGTTGCAAGATGTAATATCACAACATGTTGAGCAAAAAATGTCTTTAGCGACGCGATTGTCAAAAGAAGTGACTGTTCGCATGAAGGTAGAATCTGATATGAGGGTGTTAGATGTATTGCAAATTGAAATGTACAGGCGGCTACACAAGGCGTATATGTAATTGAATGAGCATTTGCATCCGTTGCGAGCAAAAGTTGCAGCTCAAACAGTGCATGAGCGTCATATAGAAAGTGTCATTGATTTTTATGGGGGAGAACTGGCGAGGGTAAAAAACGAATTTAGGAAGTTCGTAACGGAATGTGGGAAGGATTTTGATCTTGAGAATGTCAAGGCTGAAAATAGGTGGTTTACCAAAGATGAAGGGGAATTTGTTGGTGAAAAACCCATTTCTAGGTCGAGGGAACTGTTGTCAGAAGAGAATAAGGAAGAGGTCAAGAATTTAATACCCTGATCGCGGCGCAAGGTGGTGACCTTTATAGCTCCTATAGGTGTTCAAGTAACGAATAGAAAGAGTCCGAGAGATAAAAGACAGTCCTCGCATATCTCGAAGAAGTGAAAATAGGTTGTTCCAGTTTTTACCGGTTCTTCATGTGTTAGAAATTTGTATACTAATTTTGTTTGATGATAAATGAAATATGTTCTCTGTGATGATGAATAGAATGATGTATCGATACTACTCAAATACCATGTTCCTAATTAAACTTGTTAACTGTGATATGCAATCTGTTTGTATAAACGAATTATTATAAATATAAACTAATATGACAGGTGGAACTGGTAGCTATTCAGAGTCAATGAGACGCGTTACATGTCCGAAATGAACAATTGAACGCTAAACTAAGTTTGTGTCAGGGGGCACTACAGAGTGCTATTAAATTAGAAGAAAAAATGAAGGTGGAGATTTTAAAAGAGCGAAGTACAGTAATCCAACAAGGAAAAAGGCTGAACTAGGCGTTAAACTGAGAAAGATAGAGGGATTAAAAGAAGTAATAAGGAAAAAGGGTGTTGAAGTTGTAAGTACCTCTGGACAATCTATCCATCAAGGGGCGGAATTGATACCCGTTCGAACTCAAGTTACAGAACTATTGGCAGTGTTAGAGGAGGAAGGAAATAATATGAAAGGCTTGCAATTTCAAGTAAATATGCTTAAGACGGAGATAGCTGATATGTGAGCTCGTGCTCGTAATTATGAAGTATTGTGGTTAGTTGTTAATGTGATTATAAAAAAGATGGAAGAGGCCCGCAATCGACATAACAAAATCATAAACAAGGCTTGAAGTAAGGTATATACGTTAGAACATGCCATTCAATCGCAGAAGTTTGATATCTTAGAGTATAAAGCCAAGAACATAAAATTGTATGATGCAAATACCAAGTTGGAGGCGGATTTGTTTAAGGCTGCAATAAGTCTTGACGATAGTATGGTAAATAAAAATTATCGTGAGGCTGAAATGGTGGGGGAAATGTCCATGGTTTATCATATTGATAAGTTTATGACAGTGTTGGAAGCCCGGAATGCTGTTACGCTAAAGGAAAAAGGAACAGTTGAGAAACACTAAAAAAGTTTGGAAGCTATGTTGAAAGAAGCTCAAGGTAAACTTGGTGAGTTTATTCTTTCGAAAGGGGTAAAAATTAAGGCAGCTGATGTATACGAGAGAGATATGACAACAGTTATTTCATTTTTTTTGTAACAGAGTTCAATAGATTGGAAGCAAAAAGTAGAACTGTATATGATAGTTTAGTTGCCAAAGGTGTGCAATGTGAAATGAGGTTGGTTCGCTCAGAGTACCAAGATCCCATGGTGGTGGGAATTGAAGTTCTAAAAGAAAGTATGATTAACGAAGGAATAAAAATTATTACTGGGAGAATGCCAGAGTTTATGCGTGCTCGCTTGAATTAGTATGGAGAGAGTTCGAGGGGTGATGATGTAAATGATAGTTCGAGCGATAGTGACTGAAGATGTGAAAGATAGTAAGAGTATAATAGATATAGAACTGTTTAAAAAGTTGTGTGAATGATCTGTATGTATGTATGAACTAATTATATTATTGTCATCTTGTTTGGTGTTTAGTCATATAATAAGAGGTGGTTTAGCCGAAGCAACAAACAGTCTGTAATGTATAGAGGATCAGTTTGGCTGAAGCAACAAATGATCTATAATGTATAGAGGATCGGTTTGGCTGAAGTAACAAACGATCTGTAATGTATAGAAGATCAGTTTGGCTGAAGCAACAAACGATCTGTAATGTATAGAGGATCGTTTTGGCTGAAGCAACAAATGATCTGTGATATATAGAGGATCAGTTTGGCTGAAGCAACAAATAATCTATAATGAATAGATGATCAGTTTGGCTGAAGCAACAAACAATCTGTTATGTATAGAGGATTGGTTTGGTTGAAGCAACAAATGATCGGTAATGTATAGAGGATTAATTTGGCTGAAACAATAAATGATCTACAATATATTGGGGATCGGTTTGGCTGAAGCAACAAACAATCTGTAATATGTATATAGAAGTACTTGTTTAATATATTAAAAAAGTACTATAATGTAGGGCAATCAGACACAAGTATTTTATTGTTGTAAGATTAATGTACAAAGGATGTTAGAAAGAGTACTGTATGAAATAGTATAAAGTACTCAGATGTATGGGGATCAAACATAAGTATTTCATTAATGTAAGATCGATATACATGATGATAAATTTATTTAGAAAAGTAGCTTCAATCTCCTCGGGCTCCAAGGATTAGGCACTCATTCCCCATGTTCAGTGGCGAGATTGTAAGAACCAATACCACTTTTTCCAAAAATGATAAAAGGGCCTTCCCAATTTCTGACCAGTTTCCCAGCATTGACTTCTTTTCTGTGTTTGGAAACTTCTTGGAGGATGAGATCTTTGATTTCAAACTCTTAATGACGAACTCGTTTGTTATAGGAGCGGGCTAAGGATTGGTGGTATCTTCCAAAATTCATGATTATTCTATCTCTGGTCTCTTCGGTCCAATTCATGTTATATGTCAACTGGAATTCATTTTCTTCATCTGTCAAGGTATGGTCGCGTAACGGGTGATGATATTAAGTGGGGATGATTACTTATGTACCATATACCAGGAGGAACAGGGTGCATCTAGTTGATACTCGAGGAGTTGTGCGATATGCCCATAAAATATGTGGCAATTCTTGGACCCAATTATCTTTCTTCTCTGTCAAGCACTTTTTGATTCTATCCATAATAGTGTGATTAGTGATTTCTGCTTGACCATTTCCTTGTGGGTAATATAGATTGGAAGGAGAGTGGATGATGTTGTGCTAATTGAGGAACTTAACGACTCTGGAGCCAACAAATTGAGGCCCATTATCGATTCTGATGAGATGGGGGCAGCCAAACCGAATGATGATGGTTTCCCAAATTAATTTGGTAACTATATCTTTTCGTGTGCAACACAAGGGACTGTTTCCACCCATTTAGTAAAGTAATCTGTTGCTACTAGGAGATGTTTCATTTTGCCTGGTGCAGTGGGGAATTTTACTACGAGGTCGAGAGCTCATCTTCTGAATGACCAAACAATGTTGCTGGAATAGAGTTCTAAGACTGGGGCTTGAATTTGGGGGCCATGCCATTGGCAGGCATCGCACTTGCTTACAAGTTCAATGGCTTGAGCTTTCATTTTAGGCCAAAAGACTCTTTGGGTAAGAGCACGATTGACTAAAGATTGTCCTGCTGCGTGGGAACTACAAGTACCTTCATGGAGTTTGGGTAGGAAGTTTTTAGCTTCTTTATTTGATAAACACTTGAAATACGGTCCTGTGACTGAAATTTTGAAAAGGAAACAATTATCCATGACGTATCGTTTAGCATTATCAAATATGCATCATTTTTTAGTAGGATCTTTAGGGAGTTCGATGTCAAACTTATTATGAGGTCCGATATATGTGAGAAAAGGTCGTCCCCAATCATCTTTGTCTCATCAATGCCCCCAATATTATCAGAATTTGAGCTTATGATGTTAATGCTGGGGGTGGATATCACTTCGATCTTGAGATATTAGGCCCCGGTGCCTAGTACTCATGCTAGATAAGCAAGGGAATCAGCATGCCTATTTTCTCAACGCGGAAAATATTCAATGGTAATCCTCTTGAATCTGTACATTCTGTCAGCTACTGCTACGGAGTAATCAATCATTTTTCCATTCTTCTGAAATTTCGTTATATAATGGTTCACAATGAGTAAAGAGTACGTATACACAGATAACTCGAAAACTCCAATCTTGAGAGTCATATCTTGACCGTGAATTACTGCTTCAAATTCAGCCTCATTGTTGGTAACTTCAAAATTGAGTCTAATTGTTTTCTCGATCTTGTTATTGAAAGGTGTGATAAGTAAGATTTTGATGCTTGATCCCACAGGTTTGGCAGACCCATCAATTAAAAGACGTCATCCCTTTTGAGTTATCCAGTTTGACTTTTCTTTGACTTGTTCTTCATTAGTATCCGTACTGTCTTCTTCCCAGTCAGGATCTTCTACTGGGAAGTCTGTAAAAAAATTGGCTACTGCTTGACCTTTTTCATAATAACGTAGTTCGAAACGGATGTCATGTTTCACCAAGAATTACTGAACATTGTTATACTCGTCTAGATTTCTCTCATTTGGATAAGATTTCTCACAAAGGATAATTTGTCATTACCCGAACTGCGTGAGCTTGAAAATATTATTTCAACTTTTGCGACGTGGACACGAGAGCTAAGAGTAGTTTCATGGTCTTGATATACCAGGATTCTGTTGGAGTGAGAGTTTTAATGTTGAAGTAGATAGGTTTCTCCATCTTTTCATCAAGTCGAATTAGAACAGAACTTAATGATTCGTCGGTAACTGCCAGATAGATGGTGAGTTCTTCTCCTTCTGTAGGTGTACTCATAACTAGTGATTTACCTAAATAACGTTTGAGTACTTGAAATACTGCTTCACTTCTGTTGTCCACTCAATCTTAGGATCCTTCTAAAAAATTTTTATTGTTCCTTCATGCAATAGGTCAAATAACCCTTGATATCGATCTGAAGACTTCGAGACAAAATGACTTATTGTAGCAATTTTACCTGCTAACTTCTGTACGTTTTTCTTTTTTTTTGAAGAAGGCATAGACAAATGTATGCGAATACGATCTGGATCAGCTTCTATGCCTCGCTTGCTAATCAAATGTCCCAATAATTTAGAACTTGTCAGGATTGAGTCTCATCTTGTAGAAATGGAGAATTTTAAAAGTAGTGTAAAAGTTTGTAATATGGCTATCTTTTTTTAAGCTTTTACACATATCATCAATGTAGGCTTCCATTATTTTTCTGAGGTGATCTTTGAAAATCGGTTTCATCAATCTTTGATAAGTAGCTCCAGCATTCTTGAGACCAAAAGGCATAACCTTATAGCAGTACAAGCCATACTCTGTAATGAAAGCTATTTTATCTTGACCGTTGGGCAGCAGAGATATTTAATTGTACCCTGATGTTGCATTCATCATGGATAAGAGTTCATGTCCCATAGTAGAATCGAGCAAATGATTTATAATAGGAAGTGGAAAACTATCCTTTGGAGTATGCTTATTGAGGTTCGTGAAATCCGTGTACACTCTGATCTTGCCGTTCTTTTTTGGTACTGCTACAATATTTGAGATCTATTCTGGATAATTGGTTTTTCGGATAAAACCCACTTCAATCAGTTTATCGATCTCTTTGTTGACCTCTTCTTGGAGTCTTGGTGTTAAAGATCTATGCTTTCGTTTGACGGCTTCAGCTCTTTTTTTCCAATTCAGCTTATGGCAGGCCAAAGTAGGATCAATGCCCGACATTTTGTGAAAAGTCCAAGTGAAAAAATTATTATTGCCTTTTAGAAACTGAATAAGAGCGTCTCGCTCTACTGCGAGTAAAAGAGTGTCAATATATGTTCATCTCTTGTCCCCACTAATTTTGACGTATTCTGTGCTTTTTGCGTTTGGCAGCTGGCTTTCTGTAGAGTTTACTGTAAAGTTTTCTATAATGTTATATGTTGTTTTCTGTAATTGTTATGCGAGTTGTGGCTTTGATGGTTCTGGTACGATGGCAACAGAATTTCACATGCTTGAGCTAGCTTCTAACTTCCTTTGATTTTGTAAATGCCACCATTTCGTTCAAATCGCATCGCCAAATGATAGGTCGATAGAATAGCTCGTATATTGTGTAACCAGCAACATCCCATTATACCTAAATAATAGGATTTTGCATTGATAACATAAAATTCAGCGTCAACTGTTGTTGGTCCTATCGTAATAGGAAGTATAATATTTCTTACACGTTCTCTAGAGTCGTTGAATCCACAAATATCAATATCACTGGGCTTTACCTTGTCAGCCAATCCCATCTGATCAATGGTGCTTTAAAAAAGTAGTTCTATACTACTGCCAGTATCTATCATCATTGTGTGCAGTACAATATTTCACATTTTTAATATGTCCACCAAAGCGTCATGGTGAGGAAAGTTGACATGATGAACATCACAGTCATCAAAAGAAATCTCTATACGTTGGGAGCTATATACAGGAAGTAAATGAGCTTCTTTATCGTTCATGGATAGGTCATGATATTGGCCGACACGACGTCTTTTGCTTCTGTTCGATTGGTTGATAGTCTGAGTCTCAATGAAGTGACTGAGCTGAATATGGTAAAAATACTTCTCCTTTTCTGGTTCTTCGACCCGCATGGCTTCTGTAGGAAATCAGTAACTCTCATTCTTGTAATTCTCCACGTCCACAATATATTCATGTATTCGCCCATCCGTAAAAATATATTCCAACAGTCGTTGTAAGGCAAAGCGGTATTCCGTTTCATGATGTCAGACTTTGTAGTAAATACAATAGGGTTTGTTCTCAATGGGTTAAAGATACTGTGTGTTGCGAAAAAACTTATCCTTCTAATGCATAGGATAAATGTTGTTTATGGTTACATTCATCTTGGGAAGATAGGGTTTTGGCAAGTTACTACCCTTTTGAGGTCGTTCATCATTAGATTTTGTTCGCTTCATGTCTCCTCCCTGTTCAATAGCACGGTTAAAATCTTGGCATGTGGATTGATCTCTAGCTATCAATGTTAATTTATGAGTTTTCTGTCTGTCGGACACCATTCTTTCAAGATCGATATATCCATTAACTTTTTTGATCATATCTTCTAAAGTTGTAGGTTTGTTTAGGACAAGGTACTCCTTCGCCCTTCCATCGACGAGTAAAGTATTGGTAAAAGCCGAAATAATAATCTTCTGAACGATCCGATCTACTTTTCAAGTTAACTCCAGGAACTTCTTACTGAGCGTCTCGAGCTTTTGTGCGATCGGGATCTTCTGCAATTTGATGTGGATTTCTTTGGTGGTCTGAGTCTGAGCTTTGAGTAGTTCTTTAATTCTCTTTTCAAACATGTTCCTGAGTCACATATTGTCAAGCTATTATGGCTGGACCTGCGACGCGCCCTTCTCCAGGATTGCAGTCGCCACTCCCCTTACTTAGACGATCTTTCGCTGGAACTCAAACTCTTCGAGGTGGATGCTCAGTTTGTCTAACTCCTGCAAGGTCTCCATCTACTTCTTGGTGGACTTCCTGGATCGGGATAGGCTCTATTTCTCGCTGATAATGGTTGAATCGAAATACACCTCCTAAGTTATTACTTTTTTGTGGAGGTCCAATTCTATCATGAACGGAAATTTGCAAGCCTTCATATTGTATGCCTTTAATCTTCTAGGTGGCGATCTGCTGGCCCTACAGAACCTTCAACGCATCTTGTACACTTTCTAGCTGTTGGTCCAGAGTGGGACGTCTTTCTATTTTTAGTTTAAATTAGCCATCAGCTTTGCTTGGGTGGCATTTTCATCTGCTCGAGTAACCGGCATGATCTGATCTGGAAGTGCCATCCTGAGAAATAATAATCAGTATTTTTTGAGATGATGAGTTTGAGAACTTCGGTTCCCATAGACGGCGCCAAATGTAATTGCCTAATTTTGGGAATCGAACTTAGCATTTACACCAGATGTGCTTAGAACGCTCAAGAACAATAAATAATAACTAGTAAGACAATTTAGCGTGGAAAACCTTTGAATAGGTAAAAAACCACAACCTTTCTTGAGGATTTTAAGAAAGAGGAGATGATATTATTGAGGTTGCTAGCTTATTACAATAAGTGTTCTGAGTGCTGGGAATTTTAGAGTGAGGATTCCTCCATCACTCATCTAGAATTCTCTGGTCCTATTTATAGGTCTTGTAATATGACCATTTGACGACCATTTAAGATTCTTGATAATGGACATTACAAAATATATGTTAGATATTCTTTGACCAGATTGTGTAACGGGTTGATCCTGCTTGTCTTGTAATGGCTTCCTTGATGATGTTGTGTCTGTTGACTTGAACTGTTGATGTAGAGGTCGAATAGTGATGACTAAATACCGAATATGTCTTTAGTAGTATTCCTTGTATGTTTATGAGTTCGAGGATGAAGTATGAGTTCAAAATACAAAATAAGCTTATTACAAAACGGTTCTCAACCAAGAGCACGAAAAGTATCATGGGCGAGTGGTGTTGGTTGAGAAACTTATGTTATTCCTTATGTTGTTGTCTTGATTCTGATCGTGCTACAAATGTGTCACGTGCTCTGTTGATGAGGTCGAAAGTTCGTATGTAGTTCAAAGATGAAGCATAAGTCTTTAATACGGAATAAGCCACTACAAAGACCATCTCATATAATAAGTAATATGAATTGGTTCAAGTCATCTCATGCCCACAATATAATGACATAGTCTTATAAGATAATTAAAAGCAACACTAAGTAATAAGCTATTATCAACAATCAGTTATTAGAATCAACAAGTTATAAACAATAAAATTTAGATTAATTCTACACAAATATAAGATTTTTAATCACCACACGTATATTAAGATTTTTAATAAATCTATGGTGAAAAGTTGCAATTAAGAAAGATCATTATTATCTCCACACATAAAAGAGGATCAGTATTACCAGTTATGAAAGGTTCATAAGGGGACTAGACAGGCAAATGAAATGCATAACTTATATTACTAGTAATGAAGTTCTTCCCAATTAGGCTTTGATTTGCAAAATTATACATTAGCTAAACCGAGACAATATTATATTAGAGTTTAGTAGGATCCACATTATATTCGGGAATTTCAGATCGCCTATATATCATAAATATTATATCACCATACATTTGGAAAAATTGGATCAGAGTAATCAGAAAATCAAAATTACCAAATCATATCCAGTTCCAATCCCTTTATTTTTTTGGGTGGGAAAATCAGAATTTAGAAATCGGAAAATCAATATATTATTCCAAATCCGAAGAAAAAAAATCGAATCAAATAACGAAAAATTCGAAGAAGAAAATGTGCATCCCTACTTCTCCACCATGTCTCTCTGCATCTCGTTCTCTCTCTCTCTTCTATCACACTCATCATCATTTTCAACTAACAATCTTCTCTTATCATACGTGAAAATACAAAATAATTTATGTAATGTGTCGGGACAGCCACAATTATCATGTAAGCTCAAAACATTTGTCACGTGTTTGAAAAATATTGTTATCTATTCCCGAAAAGGTTGTCATATATGTTGGAAAAAGTTGTTATTTTTTCTTGAAAAGGTTGTCATATGCATGTTTCTATGCATCTCTCTCTCTTCTATCACCCCGACATCATTTTTAACTCACTATCTTCTCTTTATCATACGTGAAAAACGTAATTTAATCTATGTAATTTGTCAGGACAACAACATTTATCATGTAAGCTCGAAACATTTTTCATGTGTTTGAAAAATGTTGTCATCTATTCTCGAAAAAATTGTCATATATTCGAACAGGTTGTCATTTTTTCTTGAAAATGTTGTCATAAGAATGTCTCTATGCATCTCTTTATTCTATCACCCCCATCGTCATTTTCAACTCACTATCTTCTCTTATCATACGTGAAAACACACAAAAATAATCTATGTAATGTATCGGGAGAACCGCAATTATCACATAAGCTCGAAACATTTGTCATGTGTTTGAAAATTGTTGTTATCTATTCTCAAAAAGGTTGTCATATGTGTTTGAAAAGGTTGTCATTTTTGCTTAAAAAAGTTATCATATGTATGTCTTTATGCATCTCTCTCTTTAATCACCCCCGTCATCATTTTTAACTCACTATCTTCTTTATTCATACGTGAAAAACACAAAATAATCTATGAAATATTTTTAGTGTATTTTTGAATTATGTATCTATTATTATTGTATTAATAGCATTACGGAGAGGTACGATTTTTTTTTTGTTTTTATGTTTTTTACATGTTAAATATATGCGATCTCTTGCATTGGACTCAGATCTACTATTTATGTATGAAAAATAAAAAATAAAAAATGGCAAAAAAATAGATTTTTTACCCTATTTTTGCCATATTATCTCATCCTTGTAAAAGTCAGTTTTGAACATGATTTTTAGGGATGATTTTGATAACGCGCGGATCAGCACACTAGTCTTTTTGTTGCAATTCTTGCAGTCGACCCAGATTTCCAGTGGCATATCGTACGTTACTAGGAGATGTACAATTCGTTGTCGGCAAAGCGACGACGATAGTCAGTTTATCAAGATTATGGATGGCCGTTAATCCAAAATTTTGGCCATACGTTATGATGACGTCGTCATCGGGTCTAGCGTTATGATAACGTCGTCATCAGGGTTAGACCCGATGACGTTATCCTATGTCACTGACCCATAACTTCTTTTTTTTTGCCTGACCCGGATCAGTTTAATTTTTATATATATAAAACTAGATCAGACACATGGCACCACTCACACACTGACACGTGGTAGGGTTAATCAGTGTTAATGTCATCAATGGACCCCCACTCACTGGCGCGTGGTAGGGCCATAGTCAGTGTAGACATTACCTAGTGGGACCCACTGGCGATACGTGGCATGGTCAACAGTGACACATGGTAAACTCTACAGTGATACATGGCAAGTCCCACTAGTAATACGTGGTAGCTGACATGGCAAGGCCACGTGGAAGCTAATGTGGCACGTGAACCTCACATGCTGACGTGGAAGGCCCCACGGTGACACGTGGTAAAGTACTGACGTGACAGAGCCCCATGTTAATACATTATAGCTAACGTGGCAAAGGTGGGTCCTACCTCTTCTGGCGTAACATGAACCCACATGGGATACGTGTCAAACACATAGCCTACCTAAAATAGTAACACATAGCAGCTCGAGGATCTGGCACGTATTTGCGTTATGCTATGACACGTGAACGGTCCAGGAACCACCATGTGTCGGTTCAAATCAGGCCAGACCTAGTCCAGACCATGACAAGACCCAGTCAGACCCATGGGTCCAGACCGTGAACTAGACCCAGGTCTGACCGGTTCAGACCATTCCAATGAAAAAACTGTAAAAAAAATTATTTATTTTTTATAAAGTTGTTGCCCCTATGAGGACCCTAATTTTTGAAATAAAAAAATTGTAGGGACACTTTATAGTTTATATGACCGACCTTTTATTATATATAAGATATATTAGAAAATCGTTTTACATTATCTAGATTCTTTGGAATGCTATTAGTATTGTAAAACCTTGTATTCCCCTAGAATACTAGGATATTCTGACCGAGGGTCAGAGATATTATGAAATATAGACTTTTTCAAATATGACTGGGAGTCATATCTGAACAAGTTGAATGTCTAGGACATTATTGAGCACTAAATTAGGAATTGACAAAGTATTGTTCCTAAAATATAAGGTTCTGGGAAATTAGTTTTTCGTATTTAGGTGCAATTAGATGTTACCTGATAACATCTAGATGTATATATGCCATAATAGCAACCTCATATACTCCTAGATGGTTAGTTTCAAGATAAGATCTATCTACCTATCTTGGGAACTCTGTAGAATTCAGGGATAAAACCACTCATCTACTAAACATCTAATATCCCCACATATTTATAGCAAATGGGTCATTTGGCAAGAATATGCAAACCTTAGAAAAATGTAGGACATGAAATCAAGCGGTTTTTAATAAGCTGTCTTGGCTAATTAAACTTCTTAAGGCACATTTTTAATGTTAAGATCTCTAAATTTATTAGGTAAATAAGCAATTAAACAAAACATCATAAGAATTATAAAATGAACCAGGTTCACATATTAACATGAGTTAGAATCAGTTACTTTCCCCGTTTTTCTTATTTACTATGATATTCATATATGCAACTGCAACTGAATCATGATTTACATGTTGCATTACAGATGGTTGCGAAACACAAGAATATTAATTTTCTTGCGCTGCTACTTTCTGGAGCCAATTACCTTACCTAGTATTTGAACGCCACATTGAATCTCAAAGCTTTGGGATTTGAGAAGACAATTGTTGACAAGAACACCGAGGCTCCCGCTGACAAGGTAAAGGCCTTGGCTTATCTCCATTACCATATTCAGGGAGACCTAAAGATGGAGTACCTCACTGAGACTGAACCGAGTGACCTGTAGATCAACTTGAATGAATGTTTTGGTAAACAAAAAACCATTCTCCCCAGAGAAAAGCACCAATGGAATACTCTTCAATTCCAAAATTTTAATAACATGCCTGACTACAACTTAGTTGTTTACAAAATTACTTCTGCACTTCGATTGTATGAAGCACCAGTCACTGATGCAAAAGTGGTAGAAAAGACTTTATTCACCTCCCATGCATCTAACATTGTCCTCCAAAGGTAATACAAGCAAGAAGGATTCTAGAAGTACTTTGTTCTTATCCAAATTTTGCTACACTCTGAGCAAAATGATAAACTCCTCATAAGGAATCATGAGATGAGGCCAGCTGGAAGCAAGCCTATGTCTGAGGTGCACAACGTCAGAACTCAGGGCAACACCAACTGAGGATGCGATCATGGTCATGGACAGACTCGCAGAGGAAACAGTGGGAGAAAGGGAAAGAATCATAATTCACTCGCCCCACAGAAGGATAAGGGGAGGACTTACAAGAAAGGGGGATAAGAAGAACAAGCAGCCTGACGAAGGTTCTTCGTGTTTTAACTATTGACCGAGGTATCGAACACTGAGCGCAAGATTATAGATCACCTAGGGTAACCAAGGATGATCGTGTCCAGACTCACTACATGACCAATGAAGTCAATTCTACGGCGATAATTTTTTTAACGATGGACTTCTTCAAGGATATTGACGCAATGATGGATCAGATTCAAGAGTAGTTAGTTGCGTTCTCTCATAGGATGAGTGATGTCACGCTTGATAGCATATTGGAAATTACTTTACTTCATTATTAATATTATATTTCCTTTCTTTAGTATTTTCCTGGTTTGTTTGGAATATATCAGCTGGTACAGTTTAAATAAGTATCGTGACATACATTTCAGTATCATCATCTATGAGATTTGATTATTTTTATATTCTATAGATAGACTTGTTAGAATTATTGTTTATAATAGTATATAATTAAGTTTGTATGATAGTATATGATAAGAGGGTTTTCGGGGTCCTCTGGCAAAATACTTGCTCAAAGTACGGTTGTCGAATTATAGCACGGATGAGTAAGATCAAATCCACAGGGAGGTTTGGGAAAAAAAATACTTTTTATGCCGAATTACGGTTTTGTAAGAGATAAATCTAAAAGAATAAATAAAAACTAATTATAAGACTTAAGTATAGAAAGAGCTAAGGTTCAGACTTGGCCTCTACCTTTCAAAGTACTAATCGATATACAAATAGATCCTAATATCTCCACCTATTATATATTTGTGTTAAGACACATACGATGTATTAAAATAAACCACTAAATTTATAGTCAAGCAGTTAGTGGTTATGCTTTTAAGTGATAGTGAAGAGTCTCTTAGAGAATTATCAACTCAACTATGGCTAGGCTTGAGTGAGTTTTCTAGTGTTTCCACTTTTTTTATCTCCAAATCAATTTTACGGTTAGTAGCACTTGTTTGTATCTAACGTTATTGTAGACCAAACTGAAGCTATGGTCAAGCCTTCGATATGGTCAAGCCTTCGATATAATACACTAACTTATCAATCATAAAGTAGTAAGAAAAAACTAATTATAACCTAATTATTACCAATTATTACTCAACCAAGAAGAGACATCATCCTAGCCTCAGCTAGGAGATTAGCCGCTCATCTCAGACGTCATTGTATTAACAACTAATAAAGACATTAATTAAAAAAAATTAAACTAAAGAGAAGAAGAAAAATTAAAAAATTAACTTTATTCACTATTACCTTCCAATATGAGATGATCTTAAAAATATACATATAATTCTAAAAAATATTTTTACAATAATTTCTTTTAATATTATAGCCAATCACTTAAGATTCTTGCATATACTTTCTTTATGTGATGTAGAGATCTTTCTTCATGGAAACTCTTACATATATCTTCAATATAAAATATCTTCAAGGATATTGGATGTAGTATTTTATTTGATCTTATTCTTCAAGGATATTAGATATTGAGACCAAATATATTCTGTCTTTGATTTTTTATGTTATGAACTATTGGAGATACTTTTACTTGACTTTAAGAACTTGGTTTCAAATATCCATCTCCAATAGCTACAATCAAACAAACGCACATAAGTACCCAAAATTAAATATAATGGATGACTAAATACATGTTCGGGTATATTAAAAATATTATAATTACGCGCTCATCAAATTCCCTCAAACTTGTCTTTTGCTCGTCCCGAGTAAAATAAAATAATAGCCACTTTTATAGGGAGCGCGAGTGCATTTAGCATATGTACAAGCCGTTAAACCTCCAGGTTTAGCCTGGTGGACGAGTGTTGTCTCGTGAGAGTTTGCAGTGACTATACCCACAAAAGTCAATAATGATATTTTAAATAATTCTAGAAGACACATGACTCATTTCTTGTGAACTTATCCTTACTTAGTAGCGACAAAAAGATACCGATGGGAAATCCTTAAACCTGCTATTCTCCTAAGTGTACTAAAGAATATTTTAATCATATCTAAAACTAAAGGTACTACATCAAGATTATAAAGAGATTCAAGTATTTTGCTTTAGCTATATTTGAGTGTACAGTAAAAATAGTTTATCACCTAATACGTTGTCTAAAATAATTTACTCAGTGTTTGGTAGTTTAGTTCTTACTGAAATAAATTTAATGGCCAGCTCAACAAGTGCCTTAGTCAATTCATCTTCATAGAATTTTATATTTTTTCTTTCTTTAAGTCTTTTCTTATTGAGTACATTGTTTTTCAGGGAAACCTCCGTAACAAAGAGTTTTCGGTCGACCAGTTGGCTAAGGTTGTCGGGGTGTGGTACCCCATCATGGCCTAGACTCAAGATTCTCACAAGTAACATTTTCTTGTGCTCTTTTCATATAGTTCATGGTCAAACTCGAGATTGGTGATAATTTTTTCTCTTTCAGTTCTTAATCATGCGAGTAGCCTTACAGCGTGAAAGTTTTTAGGGCACATTTAGCTTATTTTTTATTTTTAGGAATGAACTTATTCTTAGGCAGTTGTCTCACTTGTAGCAAATTATTCCTAACATAAATGTTAAATTTCCCTTAAACTGAGCAAAAATCTATTGAAAATATTACTTGTAAAACTATAGTGAAGAACACATTTTCAAAATATGTCAAACTAACTTTAATTAGTTGCTAATAAAAAGAGAGTACATCTAGCTTAAGATAGTCCAAAATAGTCTAGTGTATACTTGGTACAATTTCAAAATTTAGGCCTTTCCATAATATTTATGTCAAGGTAAAATTAGTTTAAGTGTTTGGAAATTCGTTAAAAATTTATCATAAATTGATAAAGTACCATTATTTAACTTTTCTTCAAAAAATATTTAAAGAATTGGTTTCCTATCCCCAAACTTAAATAAAGCATTGCCCTCAATGTTTGAGAACAAGAAACTAAATAGAAGAGGAAATCAAAAATTTCTCACCTAAATGTGTTATGGGTTGCCTCCCAAGAAGCGTTAACCGTCTTCAGCAAGACGAATGTATCCCCAGGTTTAATGATGTTGCAATGGTACTATAGGGGTACACAATATTAGCTCTGATATACTGGATCATCTAAAAATATTGTGTCTTTATCAAAGGTGTAGGACTCTAAATACAGTTTTAATCTTTCGCCATTGATTTTAAAAATATTTACGTTCTTAAGATCCTCCACCTTCACGACCCCATGAGAAAAAATAGTTTTAGTCGTAAAGGGGTCATGCCAACGAGATCGTAGTTTCCCAGGAAATAGACAAGGCTTAGAGTTATAAAGCAATACCTTTTGATTGGGCTAGAAAGTTTTTCGAGTAATTGATTTATCGTGAAAAGCTTTGGTACGTTCCTTGTAAATTTTTGAACTTTTATAAGCCTCATGACGAAGTTCATTCAACTCAGAAAGTTGAAGCTTCCTCTTGGACCTAGCTTTGTTCATCACAAAGTTAAGGCCTTTTGTGGCTCAAAGAGATTTGTACTCTTAGTTCCACAGGCAAGTGGCAAGCTTTCCCAAAGATAAGTTTATAGGGTGACATTCCAATCGGGGTTTTATAAGTTGTTCGATAGGCCCAAAGAGCATCATCGAGACGATCTGACCAATCTTTACGATCAGTTCGAACAACTTTTTCTAAAATTCTTTTAATCTCCTGATTAGAAACTTCTATTCGATCACTTGTTTGTGTATGGTAAGGTGTGGCAATTTTACGAGTAATAGAATAATTTTTTAATAAAGTTTGGAAAACACGATTGCAAAAATGTTTCCCACCATCACTAATAACAACTCGAGGAGTGCTAAAACAATTAAAAATGTTTTTCATCAATTTGACCACATGCTTATGGTCATTTGTCGAACATGCTACCGCTTCGAACCATTTAGAGACATATTCCATTGCGACTAGAATATAAAGGTTTCCACAAGATGAAGGAAACGGGCCCATAAAATCTGTCCAAAATATTAAAAAGTTTAACAATAAGAATGTTTCTTAGGGTAATCATGTTGCGGTAAGAAATATTGTCGGTTCTCTTATATCTATCACAAGTAGAACAAAAGATTTGTGCGTCACGGGAAAGGGTAGGCCAATAAAGACCAGATTGAAAAAAAATTGCAGCCATTTTTTTAGTACTGAAATGTCTTCCACAGGCATAGGTATGGTAAAATATGAATATGCTCTGGAACTCATCATTTAGAATGCATCTCCTAATAACTTGGTCATAACAAAACTTATACATATAAGGATCGTCCCAACTGAAATGTCTAACCTCGTGTAGAAATTTGGTTTAATCTTGATTAGACCAATGGTCAGGTAACCGTTAAGTAGCAAGGTAATTGACAATGTCGGCATACCAAGGTAGTTCTATAAAAGTCATGAGCTGCTCATCAGGAAATGTCTCTAAGATAGGGAGGAGATTGTCACCACCATTGAGGAGAAGTCGGGATAAATGGTCAGCTACAATGTTTTCAACACCTTTCTTATCTCAAATTTTGATGTCAAATTCTTGTAACAAGAGGATCCATCGAATTAACCGAGGTTTAGCGTCCTTTTTGGATAAAAAAAATATTTTAAGGCCGCATGATTGGTGTAGACAATGATCTTGGACCCAACAAGATATGACCGAAACTTTTCTAAGGCAAACACAATGACTAATAACTCCTTCTCAGTGGTAGAGTAATTCATTTGTGCATCATTGAGTGCGTGACTGGCATAGTAAATAACATGAGGGTTTTTATCTACTTTTTGCCCTAAAACTGTTCTAACAGCATAGTCAGAGGCATTACACATCAATTCAAATAGAAGATCCTAGTTGGGCAGTTGGATGATTGGAGTGGAAGTTAATAGAAGTTTGAGCTTCTCAAAAGCTCTGAAATATTCATCATCAAAGTAGAAATTGCACAAGGGTTGGGAAATTCTGCTAAAATCTTTGATGAACCGACGATAAAACCCGGCATGGCCTAGAAAGGATCGAATGGCCTTAACCGTTCGGGGAGGAGGTAAGGAAGAAATAATGTCGATTTTAGCCTTATCAACTTCTATCCCTTTGTTGGAGATTATATGCCCAAGAACTATCCCTTGCATCACCATGAAGTGACTTTTTTCCCCGTTTAACACCAAATTGGCTTGTGCACATTATTCTAGCATGAGCTCCAAATGGTGCAAACATTCATCAAAAGAAGAACCAAACACTAAAAAATCATCTATGAAGATTTTGATAAATTTATCAACCATATCAGAGAATATGTTCATCATACAACGTTGAAATGTAACGGGTTCATTACACAAACCAAATGGCATACGTCAATAAGCATAAGTCCCGTAAGGACTCGTGAATGTGATTTTCTCTTGATCTTTTGGAGTGATGGGGATTTGATTATATCCAGAATAACGGTAAAAAAAAGCAATAATGACTCTTTCTGGCTAATTGCTCAAGCATTTGATCAATGAATAGAAGAGGAAAATGATCTTTCATAGTGACCGTGTTTAACTTTCTGTAATCGATATAAGCACGCCACCCGGGGGTCATACGGGTGGGGATTAATTCATTATTCTCATTTTTGACTGCAGTAATCCCTAATTTCTTAGGTACAACTAGAACAGGGCTGACCTACTTACTATCCAAAATGGGGTATATGATACCCGAGTCTAAATGCTTGAGTACTTCCTTCTTAACTACCTCCATCATAGTTGGATATAAACCCCACTGCATCTCGCACGAATTTTTCTCACATGAATTTCTAGCATCTTCCTCGAGATTGATGTGATGCATGTACACGGCCGGGCTAATTCCCTTCAAGTCTGCTATAGACCACCCTATAACTTATTTATATTTTCTAAGGACACTCAACAATCTACCTTCCTAGTTAATATCTAGATTGGAAGCTATTATCACAGGTAGAATTTTAGAATCACCTAGAAAGGCATACTTGAGAGTATTGGGTAATGGCTTGAGGTCCAACTGGGGTGGTATAACAATGGATCGAATAGGTAAAGTAGGTGATGGTTCAAGAGGTTCCAGTCTAGGTCTCCATTTGGACATGTCAAAAATAGGTGTTTAGTTGAGTAAGGCATTAAGCTCTTCAACGATCGTGTCTTCATCAAAGTCCTCACCAAAATTTTCAAGACATGATTCTAATGGGTCCTCAGAAAAGGATTTGGGAAAAGAGTTGTAAACTAGAGAGTCAATCATATTGAGCTCATCCATATCATTAATACGTGAAATACCCGCCACTAAAATTTAACTACCACCCAATAAATCAGCCAATTAGCAGCAGCGAAGCAAGCGTTTACTTGACTTTAAGAGCTTCCATGAAGAAAAATCTTGCATATATTCTTTAATCTTATTCTCCTAGAATATTTGTGTATATATTTCTTCAATTATGAGACCAAATAAATTGTGTCTGACTTTTTGTGCTATGAACTGTTGGAGATACTTTTACTTGACTTTAAGAGCTTGGTTTCAAATATCCATCTCCAATAACTACAATCAAACAAATGAGCATAAGTACCCAAAATTAAATATAATGGATGACTAAAATACATGTTTGGGTATATTAAAAATAATATAATTACGCGCTCATCAGTATAATATGATATATACAGTTTTCCCAAATGGATCTATCCGCTCATCGAGCATTTCTCGATAATCAAATGAGTAACGATACCAGTGGTAGACAGTGGTACCTTTATATTACGAAAAAGGAAATATTTCAAGTCTCTGACCCTATATATCGGGGATGTCACGACTATCATGGACTTGGCCAACATGATTGAAGACACTGGTAGTATCACGTTATTATTGCCCAATGATACGATACTAGGTATCCAGTCAGCTCAATACGTGAGTACTTCCACCAGGAACTTACTCTATTTTCGAGACATAGATGATAACTGTAGGGGCCTATCCCTCGATCTAACCTAATTTGAGCTATTTCCATATTGAACTATCTCCATATCATACTCATGCATTCTACATGTGGCATAAACAGTCAGCACTAACACCTACGCCACGAACTGATGACGAACGTGGGTCGAGCTCAGCAGAAAAACATGAATAAGTCAAAAATACTTGTCCCCCACGAACTCAATAGTTACTCAGTTAAGTACCACTTACCACGTTATTCAGAGAACGTGCTTCAGCATGATAAAGAACTGCGGAGAGTGCCTATATAAAGAAAAAGTTTCAGAAGAGACAAGGACCATAAAAAGATACGATAAATGACCAAGAAAACTTCATTTTCTAGATTCTCAAATACTCAAACTTCTTATCTACAAGATCAAACATTTCTAGCTTGATAGATCACTTGTAATAAGATATCAGCCTCAAGCAATAGAAGTCATTATTACAAAAACTCTCAACTCGAGGTCGTGGTTTTTTACCTATTCAGAGGTTTTCCACGCTAAATCACCTGTGTCATCTCTTATTTTATATTAGATTTTGTTATAGGAACATTGGTGTAAGGGCTAATTTTGAGCCATCTCGAGCTTACAAAATTAGGCCATTACATTTGGCACCGTCTGTGGGAAAGAAGATATTTCTACGATATCTTAAGGCATACATCCACACTACTACAAATTTTAACCATGGTCACTTCCAGATGACCAACAACTAGAATCCAGCTCGATCTTTTAGTTGAGCCGGAATAACTTACAGAGTTATGGGCAAATCTCTACGCCAAAGCAGAGAAGCGGAATAAGCTCGAACGTCAGTTAACTCTTGATCGAGAGCTCCGTAAAAAGGAGCTCAAAGCCGAACGACAAGCTCATTTGACAGGATTCAAATGATATGAAGACCAGGTAAAAACCATGCAAACTACCTTACAAACTCTGCAAGACACTCAATAGGCTCCTCCGAGAGGCATCACGATCAATTGCTGAAGTAGTCTATTAGTTTTCGTCTAGATGGAAAACTTTGAGTTTGTGTAAATTTCACAGATCTAAACAAACATACTTTAAAGGACAGTTTCCCTCTTCCCAACATCCATCGAATCCTTGATTCTATAGCAGGTCACAAACTTCAATCTATGATCGACACTACTTTTGGATATAATCATATTTCATTCTTGGAAGAGATCAACCACTTTCATTACTGAAATAGGACTTTACTACTACAAAGTTATGCCCTTCGGACTAAAAAATGCAGGCGCGACTTATCAACGGTTAATGACTACTATGTTCAAAGCACATCTTGTAAAAGTCATGAAAGTCTACATTGACGATATCTTGTGTAAGAGCATACAGTCAGTCAACCACGTTTCAAATCTCAATACAATATTCAACATTCTTCAATCTTATAAGATGCGACTCAATCCTGACAAGTGCCAATTTAGAGTACATTCAGGCTGATTCCTCAACCATCTTATCAGCAAGAAAGGGATTGAGGCTGATCAAGATCAAATTTAAGTTCTCCTCAACATGCCATCTCCAAACACGATAAAAGATGTACAAAAACTTACCGGTAAGATTGCCGCTATCAACCAATTCATTTCAAAATCATCAGATCGCTGTCGTTGGCTGTTCCTACTACTTCACAGTTGAACCAATCGAGGAAAAGTTCAGTCAAATGCAGAGATCCAATGGACATCAAAATGCAAGGCAGCTTTTTAGGATCTCAAAACCTATTTGAGGAAGTCTCCCATAATGAGCTCCCTGGTTGATAATGAGGAACTAATCATCTACCTAGTAGTTATAGATACTTCTATCAGCTCAATTTTCATTCGATTTGGAGGAAAAATTGAGAAGCCAGTCTACTTCATCAGCAAAACTTTTACTCTAGCGAAAATAAGGTATTCTAAAATTGAGAGACTCCTTCTAACTCTTGTTTACACATCACAAAAAATTAAATACTACTTCCAAGCTCATTCAGTCAAAGTCATGACAAACTACTCACTTCGGGAGGTTTTATCCAAGAAAGAAAAATCAAAAAGAGTACAACAATGGTCAGTCAGTTTGGGAGAACATGATATCAAGTTCGAACTACGTCATTCTAAAAAGGGTCAGGCAGTTACTGATATTCTCGCAGATTTTCCAGTGGAAGATCTCTAGTAGGAGGAACACGATCCTGACCTTGCAGAATAAATTACATAAGATACACCTACCAAAGCATTTGACGAGCAAACTGAATGGATTACAAGGAAAGGGTAGAGACTTCTTACAAATGGATTAGCAGGATCCGTAAGGTCAAAAATTAGAATCTTATTGATTACCCCTTCCAACGACAGAATTGAGAAATCAATCGGCTTGGATTTTAAAGCCTTCAATAATGTCACCGAATGCGAAGCTCTCATTCATGGACTCGACCTCGCATTTGATCTCGGCATCCCATAACTCTTCGTATACATAGATTTACTACTCACCGTCTACCATTACTCTGAGCAATACAAGAAAAATGGCAAGATGATCGAATACGTAGCCCTCATTGCAAATAGGGTAAGTAAGTTCATGCAAACAACTCTCGATTATCTTCCTCGAGGTAAAAATAGACACGCCAGCTACATGGCTTATCTAGCTGGGGTCTTGAGAACAGAAGCTCGATATCTCCAAATCGAAGTAATATTAACCCCCAACATTGATCGCATTTTTATAGGCACGATCAACATTGGGGGCGATAAAGGAGAAGATGACGATTGGCGAAATCCCTTCTTTGCCTACCTTGGTACCGACAGCGAATGCATATCCAAAAGAGAGATGACAACTGATCGACAACACAAAGCTCTACACAAATTAAAATGTTTTTTTATATTGCCATTCAGTCACAGGGCCTTACCTCAAATGCCACTCCAGATAGAAAGCGGACAAGATGCTCTGCGATTTATATGAAGGGACTTGTGGCTCCCATGCCGCAGGTCGATCCCTCGCAAAAATAGAGCCATTACACAAAGAGTATTATGGCCAAGCATGCACAAGCAAGCAGAAGAGTACTCATACAAATGCGATACATGTCAACGGCATGGATAAATTATACGCGCCCCTACGCTCGAATTACATGCAAGCAAGGTGTTTTGGCCATTCAAAAGATTGGCGCTCGATCTTGTGGGTGAATTTCCTAATTCTCCAGGTAACCGCCGATACCTACTCGTAGCTACAGATTATTTTACAAAATGGGTAGAAACAGTTCCACTCTGTCAAACCAGAGAAGAAGAAGTCATCTCTTTTATCTAAGAAAATATCATTACTCGGTTCGAATGCCCCCACCTGATTCGTATCGATAATGGGCCATAATTTGTTGGAGAAAAAGTCATAGCTTTCCTCAATAAACACAATATCATCCACTCACCATCCAACCCCTATTACCCACAAGGCAATGGCTAAGCCAAAATTACCAACAAAACCATCGTGGATAGACTTAAGAAGAGGCTTCACTCATAGAAAAAAGGAAAATGGGTACGAGAGTTTCCTCATGTCTTATGGGCATACTGTACCACTTTACGTCAATCAACCGGCTGTACCCCATTCCTCCTTTTCTATAGGACCGAAACCGACATTCCAACAGAATACCATCATCCAGTCAAAGATCACGAGCTAACTGACGAAGAAAACAAGTTTGAATTGGCCTGCAACCTCAATTCGATTGATGAGACTAGGGAACGCGTCATTGCTAACCTAGGTCGATATCACCATATGTTGGCCAGTTTGTACAATAGACGAGTTAGAAGCCGTACCTTTCCAAATCGACAATCTCGTCCTCCGCAAAATCCTTCAACACAGAAAAGGGCCACATGCCGGGAAACTAGCAAAAAATTGGGAGGGTCCATTCCTTATCACTGGTCTCACTGGTCTGGGATCATATTACCTCATGATCGAAGATGGAGTTCATATCTCAAATACTTGGAATACTAGGCGACTAAAACGGTACTATCGTTAAGTCCCTCACTACTCCATTTTAAATTCTCTCTTTTTCCATTCCAATAAATATGAGATTTTCATCTCCATCCAATGTACATCCAATTTTACTCAATGCAAACTTCTAATTTTTTTCCCACAAAACTCTTTACTTACGCAGACAATACATAGATTAAAGCAAATGTAATACTATTTTTTAATTGATCTCTATTCCGATTAAAGCAAGGATAATACTAGTTTTGATCGACTTTATACATACTCTGCGGTTAAAACAAAAGTAATACTAGTTTTCAATCAAGGAACTCTACCAAACATAAGATAAAGCAAAGGTAAAACTAGCTTTCATCTCTCTTAATATGGCTACAGCAATTATACTCCGCGATTAAAACAAAGGTAATACTAGTTTTCAATCAAGGAACTCTACCAGACATAAGATAAAGCAAATGTAAAATTAGCTTTCATCTTTATCAATATGGCTGCGGCAATTATACTCTGCGATTAAAACAAAGATAATACTAGTTTTCAATCAAGGAACTCTACCATACATAAGATAAAGTAAAGGTAAAACTAGATTTCATCTCTCTCTATATGGCTGCAACAATTATACTCCGCAATTAAAACAAAGGTAATACTAGTTTTCAATTTAGGAACTCTACCAGACATAAGATAAAGCAAAGGTAAAGCTAGCTTTCATCTCTCTTAATATGGCTACGACAATTATACTTTGCGATTAAAACAAAGGTAATACTAGTTTTCAATCAATGAACTCTACCAGACATAAGATAAAACAAAGGTAAAACTAGCTTTCATCTCTCTCAATATGGTTGCGACATTCATACTCTGTGATTAAAACAAAGATAATAGTAGTTTTTAATCAAAGAACTCTACCAGACATAAGATAAAGCAAAGGTAAAACTAGCTTTTATCTCTCAATATGTCTGCGACAGATACTTTTTAAGGTTATATATACAATAACTACAAAGAATTATTTTCTGCTATTGGGAGGTCAGCCACGTTTTCCCCTACAATAGGAAGACGATCAGCCATAAACTCTCAAGCTCGAGCAGCCACAGTAACCCTGCCTTGCTCTACCAATTCAGCAGGTCGAGAACCTAACTCCGTTTCCATAGAGTTCATACAGTTTCCTTGATCTACTTCAGTTGTACAGATGCATCCTCTACCCAATAAATAGTCGTGCAAGGTATTCCTCTCTAACTCAAGCTTTATAATTTCCTCAACAAAATAGGTAATTACTGCCATCAACATCTTTGAGTGTGATGCCTGCGGCACAACCATCCTAGAAAAATTATCTCTTGCTGATTTAAGGCGCTCTTTCAACCTATTATACCCTGCTTCTTGCCATTACATTTGACTATCTATACGAGACATAAATTTGATGTTCTCTCTCGCCTTCTCATCAACTTTAACTGATTTAGCCTGGTTCATCACCCTCAATTTCGCCACCTAGGCATGAAGTTCCTTAAGCTCTCTATTTAAATCTTCCCCAGCAGGAAACTTCTTTAACAGTTCATCCTTTTTCTTTATCAAGATCTCCTTACCTCTGATAACCCCCTCTAATTCTTGTTCCCTGGAAAGAGCAGCGTCCAACTTACTTTGGCACTCTCTTAGCCTTTCATTTCCTTTTTTGCACATGACCTTGAGTTTGAGCCATATTTCCCTTTAGCTCTCTGATTCAAGCTGATATACTAACAACATCTCCTTGAACAAGGGAGACCTTAACGTTACCTTTATTCTTCCTTGAGCGCTCTCCGGCCTCGGTGTTTCTGGTACGCGAATTTACCTGAGCAAAATCAATATTCAATTGTGCCACCCTCTTGTTCAACTCATCATATTTCCTTTGCACCAACCAAATTTCCTTATCTTTAGGGAGTAAAGCTGTAGTCAACTGTTCAACTGCAACTTCAGAGTTAGATAGGTCATCTCGAGCTTTCTTCAGCTCGCTATCTTTCTCAACCATTTTCTTCTTCAATCGCGTCAGCTCACTTCTGGTAATTACTAGATCAGCTCGAGTCTGCTCCTATGCATTCATTTTGTTGATCATTTGGTCCTTCAAGCTGGCCATAAAATGAAATAGCCTTCCTCTAACTTTTCTAATGCCTGTATATGGTATCAAACCATGTCAGCATCCCTACTCTTTACCATCAGTGCATCATTCTGCCTTTGAGCTTCGTTGCCTTTTTTTCATCTCCGCAAGCTCTTTTTGCCATTTACTAATTTCAGTATCCTTCTCCTCGATCTTCCGAGTGAGGTCATTAGCGGTTTGAGTTTCCTCAACAAACTTGAAATGTATCTTTACATGTTGATCTTCCTTATCTTCATTCGCCTCTCTCGTTCTATCAAACTCTGCTATAAATTCTTTGTTATATTGATGTGTCACATCTTCGCTCAAATGAGCTGACTCCAATTCGACCTACATATCACGAATACAATATATCAAGTTCAATTTAGAATAATCCCTCAATGCATACAAACTTATTTCTACCGAAATTTATATTTTTTGACATCTACTGTGTGAAACTACTTCTAAACTTAAGGTCGAAGTATGATCTCAATTTGATGAACAATAACATATACTCCCAATTTCAAGGTACACATTCTCTATGTTCTAACTTTTTTAATACTCTGATATTTTCTGTACACAATTAAGTGTCATTGCCCCTAAACTGTTAACAAGTTTCTGGTCTATCTCTGCACTCTAATTTTTACTTTATAGCCCTAAAGCAATTAAGCATACAAGTCAAATATTTCTTGCTCTTTTCTCACCTGTAGCTCCGCTTGCGAAGACAACAGGGACGTTGAGGCATCTTTCTCCTTAGCGAGCTTATTCTCTAAATCTTTTATTCTGAGACGCATTTCCTTAAGTTCCTACAACAAGGTCTACATGAAAATCTTAGCCAACAGAATTCTATCCAACAAACAATATTCCATCATATTACAACATTCTAAACCCTTCATATAATCATAGAATAAACATTTTACTCTACCTTCTCATTCCCTTCCTCTAGTCGCTCATTGTCATCCTCTTGGTTATCTCGCACCATTTGGGGAGAGACATTATCCAACCCGTCCACAACTCCAACAGTAACATTTTCTATCTCATCATCTTCCTCCAACTCAACATATATAGGTGTCCGTCATAATGGCATTCACCTCAGCTTTAGAATACCCCTTTTTAGGAGGGGCGCCTGAGTCTATCACGCAAAATTTCCACCTCTCCACATTCCTTCCCCCTTCCGCTGACAAATCATTGATCTCCACCTCTTGAGAAGCCTTCAGGGCCTCCAGTCGCTTCCCCTACTTAACCAAGTCAGCTTTCAGTCGTGCTACTTTCTTCTCAAGCTCGGCCTTCCCCTTCTTAAGCTCATCTTTCTTCTCCTCCACTCAGAGGCAGATCCCTTCCATCAGTCAAGCAGCCTATAAAAAATAAAGTAACATCGACCACACTGTTAGTTCGAATCACCACACAAAATTTACCATATATTTAAACCAATGAACTTACCATTTTTCTCATCTCTTCCTCCCCATTGCGAGCTGCAAGCCTCGCCCTTTCCTTTACCTCTTTTAGCTCATCTTCTATATCAGGTCGATTCTCTATAACCTTTGCCCTTATTAGTTCAGAAGGCTCAACCCTCATCTTTTTTGCCCCTCCTTCGACCTCCTTACTTCCTGTTGTTCCAGAGGTTGAACCACGCTTTAACATCTTCTTCTTTAGAAATGCCCGAGCTAGCTTGCTCGATGCAGTAGACTTTGGCACATCCATAAAGTCCAATCCAGATGCCTTGGACAAAAGCCACTCGCCTCTCCCCATCAGCTCCCCTCTTCTTGTTGCCACCAACGTTCATCATTAATCTCATTGTTTGAGACTTTTAAACTTTCTCAGACCGACTGTTGGCACATTTTTTTTCTGCTAATGCCAAATTCTTTCAGCACAGCCTCGAGCTCGATCCCTTCCTGAGCAACAATATCTAACAGAGACTCCTTCCTTGTCACCTTCGATTGAGGACCTGTCAATCAACAATACATTATCACCAGCAGAGCAACATACAATTTCAACATTTTAATTTTATACATTATACATTATGCATTCTTATACTTACTTTGTTTTACAGTTCTACACAGAAGTTCCATGGGTTCTTAATCATCTCTCTGAAGGCAATCATCCTTCACCCATATCACATTATCATTTCACATTCGACCTGCTGAATTCAGATCAAAGAAAAGAGGTCGAGACGAACTCGTAAAAAGTATGCCCCTCCACTTGCTAAAAAGTTTTTTACCCCATAAAACTGCAAGACATCTTCAAGAGATATCATTTTCTCAATCTCATCCTCCTCCCACAACTTATTTAAAAATTCATAGACATTTATTACCTCCCACATGTTCCCGTTTAACTGAACAGGACGTGCCACAATAATATTCATAATCCTTTTCGCAAGATTGCTAAGGGGTATACTCAACTCGTACTCCAACTGACACAGGTAGCGTAAAAAACCTTTTTTCATCTCACCCTGGACATTTCCATCATAATACTCCAAGGCGATCGATTCGTCTAAACCCCTATCTCGTTTATCCTTCTCCAAATCAGTCAATTGGAAAAAGTATTCCTCCCCAAATCCTATAATACAACTCCTAAAATGCCTACCGGCATGTTTTACAAAATTACTCCATCTTCCCCCTATAGAAGCTTTAGATTTACAAAGCTCTCTAAACACATTAGAATTCGGAGGATAGGATACCAATTTTCTAAGAAAATTAGGAAACTAATCAACTCCTACTTCTTCCTCTCTATCAAATATTACATTCTCAGACTCTGCCGATCGACCAGAGGTCGATGCCTCATTAACAGGTTAAGTCTCCATAGCAACACAACTCTACAGATGAGGGTTTGATCCTGCACAATACTTTCTCACGTTTACCCGACACAGGTCCAGGTATCCATCTTAGTGTTTACATATACTCACCCACATACATGATATCCTTCTATCTCTTTTAACAAATATATTAGCAGATTTTTAAAGATTGTTTAAATAGTAATTTTTTTGATTTGCTACCACAAAAAAGGATTTCAAAAGAAACACATTCAATGTGTCACAACTCATCTACTACTTCATGTCTAAGATGAATCTTACACAGAGCAACCAAACCTTCCCTCACAACGCTGCTGTTAACCACCTCTGCTTTAGGTCCTCTTGTAACTCTCTCTCGCTTTGATATTGATCGCTCTCGATAATTTTCACGAATTCTCTGTATTTTTGCTCTTTCCTCTCTCACTACCTCTCAAGTTTTTAGAAGTTGATAAACGTTTAAATGAGAAGACGAGACAACACCGAGCCGCCTTGATTTTGCAGTTATGGGCCTCACACTAGCCGCCCTCGATTTTGAAACCGAGGCATCCCTTCCACAGTTAGTCAGACGTCTTGTACCCTTATTCGTAAAATACATTCCCATCATTGCCCCCTGCCTTATATTTAATATATTTTTTATCTCTCTTTTCCAAATCACCCTCTGACCTCCCGACACTCATTGACTCAATACTATACACGCAATTAATTTTCCTGCATTTTTTCACCCTGAGACAAAATCAAAAGCTGCATCCTTCTTCTATTTTTTACTCCTACTTATAAAAGTGCTGACTCATTTCCAAGCTCTCACATTTCAAAAATATGTAAATTCATTTTTTACAGAAGTCACAAATAGTATTTGCAACAACGATGAAGAGATTCAAACTTCATTCTCATTTCATTTCTTGACAATTATTCGCACTTATATTACATATAATTACCACCCCTTTTACATTCATTTCGTTCTCATTACAATTACTCTCTCAATATATAATTACCTTGAAACACCTCCCAAATGTCCTGGAGAGCACACCTGATCATGTTCACCCCCAACAATCCTCACATCTTCCAACTCGATCTCTTCTCAGCAATTAGTCTCATAAGCCTCCATTCGCTAAACACTCCACAATCACTTCCTGGAATCTCCCATAGGAGACGTTCGTACGCAAGTTTTCCTACCTATTCAGTCTAAACCTTCAACATACACTCAGTCACTGGCAGGTTCAGCATCATAGTCTAACAAGCCAAAAAATTTCTCGCCGCACTTCACTATCTTTATCGCCATTCGCCCCTCAGAGGCATAACAAATTCTCTTAGATCGAGTCTACACCATTTTTATTCTCTTCTCCCCACTGTTTAAAAGCTCATTTCCCCCTATTTACAGCAGTTTTTTAAATTATTATCCAGATCTCTCTCATTTTGATTATATTATGTTCTTTCAAATAGAAACCTTGAAATCTAGAGATAAATTATTAGAACTTATCTCTCCCTATCGACCTCAGTCAATCCGCTTATTCCAACTCTAATATTTCAGAATAACCTCCCTAGATTCGAATTTCCAATTCTTGTATATTCTAAAACTTCTAGCAGTATCTCTCTCCTCCAATCATTCTAAGGTCATTCATTTCAGAATAATTATATTGCACATATTTCATGTTACAAACATATTTTTTACAGCTCGATTACTATAACATATTTAAAGATTCAATCTGCATATATTATAATTTATCCTCTATTGGTACATCTTTCGATGATTCATAGCTCAATTTTCTAAGTTCTCAATATATCACACAGAGTTTGGATAACCCATTTTATTCAGCTCGAATATAAATACAAATATTTACAGATAATAAGTCTTTCAGGTACTCTAAACAATAAATCTTTCAGTTCATCTGACTCAGTGATGTTTTACCTAGAAGGAAATTTGAAAAAAAAAAGTGGGGGTGCCGGGCTCCCCCCCCCCCCCCCCCCCCCACCCCCCCCCCCCCCCCCCCCCCGTTGTGTGTATGACTTGATGTGGTTGTTGTTGCGGGATAACAAGACTGCATAACAGTGTGCAGACGGTTTTGTAGGTAATAACACTTTTGAGGGGTAGAAAATGTTTTATACAATGGAAAATGATTAAAATGTCCTAAGGCCACCTTGAGTATTTAGCATTAGGGAGGATTTGGTGATAAAGAGCTTAAAGTAGCCAAGGACTTAAGAAGCAATTGCTCCAACCACTCTATCCTCCTCTTTAAATTTAACTCAGTGTGGAATTGGATGAAAAATCTATGTAGATACTTCTTGGCTCGCCATTTTCAATTTCAAATGTTGTTCATAGTTGTTTAAGGTTGCATGTCAATATACATTAATTTTAATAACAAAGTGTGCACTATAGTCTTTCCATATTTTCATCAAGTGAGCTCATTTCTAGTTTTTCTTAACCAAGCTCTTTCTGTAATGGTAACACAATCTATTCTGTATGAAATTGATCATGTGATATTCCCCATTAGAAAATATTCCATCCAAATGAGATTTTTAAGTTAGGCTTGTACTCTCAACAATGAGAGATAAAACCTCACGACCTAGTTGGGGGTACTTAACTCTGTGGGAGCTATATCATGGACTCGTTCGTAGGAGCTTAGGACCTTATTGGAGCCTAATAGTTTATGACCATGAAGTGTAACTTAAATTTGACACACGTTCGTACGTTTTACTGATCAATAGAAGGTTTTATAAGAGGTTAGATGCTTTTTACATATTTTAGTTACAATAGAAACATAAGAGAAATATAAGCATACGCTAGCACTAGCAGAGCTTTAAAGCTAGACTAGAGTGTATATAAATGAGAGAGATTTCTAAATCATCTAAACTATTATTGAAAAAATGGGCTTTCACCCAACGCTTTCAGGAAGACAGATTGTTATATATGGTCATCAAGGTTCATTGTCACCCTCAATCCCTCATCTAAAAGTAGTGTTAAACTTGACTAAAACATATAATTTTTTATCGCTGAATTAAATCCATGGAAACCGAGGTGATACTGTCAGTAAAATTGGGAAGGCGACCAAGTTAACTTAATTAGCTGACCAAGTTATTGTTACATTGCATCTAGTTTCCTAGCACATTTGAGACTTATAAATTTGGGCCCAAGAATAAGCCTTTTGTTTTTTATTAGAAAAACAACCCTAATTGATAGTTTCGTTTCAGTCTGGAAAGAACAAAAAAATCAGCCCATTTTCATTCAATGGGGCGTAAAGTTTAATCCTAAGCCCACACACAAGAATGGACATATTGCACATTGCACATTGCACATTCTGTTGGAGGACGAAAATCTTAGGTGGCACCTTGAATTCCAAGGTAGTGAGTGAAGCACTTTAGGAGATGGTCTAACATGCATGCATGTTAATCAAACAATAAACAAGTTTGCACTAAGTACATTTCACCCAGAGTGATCACGTTGAATTGGAGGCGGCAAACTACACAATTTTCAGCAAGGATTAGGTTACGTAGATTTGATTGAAGACCTAGTTTGTATTGAGCTGGATAACAATAACGATCTTCTCAGAGAATCACTAAAAACATATCTCCAAAACCCACCCATAAAGAGTACATGATGGAGAAGCAACTTACTTTGTTGAAACTTAAAGAGGTTTTAAAATCACGTAACCCTTATTTTAAACTTAGTTGATGGATGTTTTCAAGACAAACTTTGAATAGTATTTCAACAGCATAACCTAAACAAAGAAATCTTTCTTTCTTATTAAATTGATTTCACCTCCTTCAAGGCATTATATACTTGGGCCTTTATTTTCCGATCTCAATGTTAAGTCAGTGCAAAACTAATTTATACTTCTAGAAACTATGTAGCTATAGATTAAGTCAATCCAGATTTAATCCACGTTTATAAAGTGACTTTTAAGACTTTTGTTACATGTTTGGCATCAACAACCACCCACTCTTTTAAGTGTGTATATATATATATATTTTTATTTATTTTTTTGTCGTATGGAGTGATGATTAATCAAGTTATTTTATTTTATTTTTGATGTTCTTGATTCATTAATTGAAGGTGTACTTAAATTTAAGTACAATTAACATATTACAGTGCAAAACTGCAAGCTTTACAAACATGTTAGACTAGCATCACCGTGCATACATGATACATCATGATATTGAGGATAATATTGCTTGGCATTCACGAAGGAAATAGAAAATAAGATAATTTGAAAGCATATACTTAATCGTCGCCAAAAACATAACTTTTTTGTAGACCCTTATTAACTAACAAGGGCACATTACTGTTTAAGTATTAAAGTATGCCTATGATATACAAATTTATGACCAAATGGAGTGCTTAAGACTTGGTTAAAAGTAGTAAAGTATTTGTATTGTTCGCTAGCCCTTAAAAGCTAAAAAAAGATACAATTCATCCTCTCTATCGTTTGGTTTACTCTCATCATTGTCTCTGACCTTAATCACACTTAATCTTCATCCCTTCTCGTCATTCCCCACCCTTTCCTGATCTAGGAGTACCACGGCTACGTAAGAAATTTGGTGCCGTTGTTGCTCGTTAGTTAGGTAGAATCCACAAAAAAAATCAGGCAATTATGTCGAAGTCATTAAGTCAATATAGGTCTAACAGAACACCCCCATTGATTGTCAACTCCAAACCAATTCTATCTCTTTGTATATTTGTCAATAAAAAGGCTTAAATGCGATTGTGATAGTATACCTAATCATATCAACTAATTAAGTTTTCTCAATTACCTCCTTCAATTAACAACAATATTAGCTAGAGGCTAATACTTGTGAATACGTAAGCATGACATCACTTATTTATCCAACTTAGTGATTGGTAACCATATAATTAAGAATACAAAGCCAGCTTAAATAGTCGTTTATCTAGGTTGGTATTTGCTTTAATAATGTTAACATTAGTCATTGAGGGGCACAACTCTGCATTTTCTTTGAGAGAGCATTTTTTTTAGAGGTGTAAATTAAAATATGGGCAACACCTCTTTTAATATATAGACATATTTAGTTGTTTAATTTGAGAGATCCAAAAATTAAATATCCTTATCGATGTGCATATGCACCTATAAATGACCTCAAGATTATTTATATGTTTGAATTATTTTGAGATTCTAAGGTTGGTGTTGTTGCCTTCGTATTATGGTGTAGTCTTACAGATCCCTAAAAGGAGTTGTGTTTCTTCTTGCATGAGTTACAACTTGCACTTTGCATTCCTCATTTCAACTGTGTTACTGATCCCATACAGATTTATATTTCTGAAAAAACTTGTTACCAAGAATCTATAAACTTAGTTGTAGTTGTATTAAACACTCATCCTAAGCTTAAAACAGATAGTTTGTGTGTGTTTCTTACCCGAAAACAATTCCTTTGAGAAGCTAACTCTTTCTCGTTTCAGTGTGTTTACTGCAAAATGTTTACAATCTTCTATTATATATCTCTCAGATTCTACCGATCATATTATCTATGCTCTGATACCACGTAAAGGTGTGGCATATCCCTCTTACGGGTTCAACGCTTTCAGAGCATATGCAGCATTAAGGTCACCTTAAACCAACTAAAATGCCTCAATAATAACCAACATTGATTTTTACACAACATTTGTGGCGGGTTGAAAACCCACCCACCAATTTTTTTTAGATTTAAACCAATTATAAAAGAACCACTAAGAGACTAGAGAGAGAGAAAGAATTAATAACTCCCCGAACCTTATTTCTAAAGAAAAAATATTCCACATATCGCGACCCATTAAAACTTATGATGTGTCTATTTTGTCGTGAAGTTCAGAACTGCGCGACATTAAAAAAAAAAAAGTAGAAATCACCTTGTAAGTCTCTGAACCGACCCTCAGGGTGGGTTTTGTTAATGTTTTAGGTATCACATTGGCAAGAAGACCTTACTACTTGGGGTCGGTTTGAGAAAAAGAGGGCGGCTTGTTTAGGTATTTTGCTGCCACCTCATCAAGTCACCCTACTGCTGTGGTGGATGTTTTCAGGAGTGGGGGATGGTTAAACCAGGAGCGACTGTGTGGGACCCACAATTTCAAAAGGCCAAAATCACAGAAGTAGACAGTTGGTTTATGTATGAAAACCTTGGTCATGGCCATAATTTTCCCAACCCCAGCATTGATTTCAAACCCTATATAACTTCACTACAATTCACACTCAAATCCCCATTATTTTTATTTATAAAAACAAACAAACCAACCTCCAAAACCCACTAAAATTACAGATAATCAGACCCTCTTTTTGTCTTGATCCATCCTTGAAAACCTTCTAAACTCATCCCCCACCGATCCTCTCTCTCTCTCTCTCTCTCTCTATCTGTATCAGTAGTTCTACAGCTGTAACAGAGAGAGAGAACAAAGAGGGTCTCATCATTTAAAGCTCTGTTCTTGCCTTAATTCAGAGAAACCCCATTTGTGCAAACCCACTTGTGTGTGTCTGCAACAACTGGAATTGCTTAAGAAATGAGGTCAGTTGTTAGTTATATCTATTTAATGTTGTACTCTGTTTATGCATGAATCATGATTCATGACTCAAAAGAGACATCTTTTTCATGGTTAAATGAAGATTAAAGAGAACCCCATTGATTGTTTCTCAGGAATCTCTCCTTAAACTTTGATTTTGATGACTTTACTAGTATCAGACATCTGATTTTGGGGTTTCAAGTGTGGTGGGGGGTAGTTTAGTTTGGATTTGGGGTGCTTTTGAATTGTAGTGTGATCTCAAATTTGGTATTTTGAGAACTGGGTGTGATTGGGTTTCACCCCTGAAATTTTGTGATTTGGGTTGGCAAGAACTTATCTTAACTTGATCATGGGAAAAATCCGGGTTTTCGCTGGTTCTATGTTGCTCGTCTTCGTATTAACCTTCGGTCTCATCGGAACATGTAGTGCAAGTAATCGGAGTTTTGGTCAAGTGACTCCAGGATTCCAAGGGTCTCAAATGAATTTTATCGATAACGCCGGGTTATTTCTATTATCTAACAATTCGAATTTCGCATTTGGATTTGTCACCACCACAGATGTGACTTTGTTTCTGTTAGTAGTTGTTCATATGAGTAGCTCAAGAGTAATCTGGAGTGCTAATAGAGGTGCCCCCATTGTGTTTTCTGATAAGTTTGTGTTTGAAGTGAATGGGAATGCGTATTTGGCAAGTGGAGAAAGCAAGGTTTGGTCGACGAATACTGCAAGAAAAGGGGCGACTGCACTAGTGTTACAGAATTCGGGGAACTTGGTTTTGGTTGGGGAGGATGAAAAATCTCTTTGGGAAAGTTTTGGCAATCCGACCGATACACTTTTATCTGGTCAGAATTTCGTCAATGGCATGAAACTTGTGAGTGATCCTAGCTCCAATAACTTGACCTACTCACTTCAAGTCGAGTCCGGAGATTTAATTCTCAAGGTGGGGTTTCCAACTCCACAACCTTACTGGTCAATGGGGAAGGAAAATCGAAAAACCATTAACAAAGTGGGAGGAGATGTTTACTCTACGTCATTGGTTTCGAATTCTTGGAAGTTCCTTGATCAAAAGGGAGGTTTACTCTGGCAATTTATCTTTTCGGATATCTCTGATACTAACATTACGTGGGCTGCAGTTCTAGGTTCCGATGGACTAATTACATTTTATAACCTTCTGCCTGGTGGAACCAGTGATGCAGAATCAACGAAGATACCCAATGATCCGTGCAGCACACCGGAGTCTTGTGATTCTTATTATGTGTGTTATAGCGATAATCGGTGTCAATGCCCAGCGGTTCTTAGCTCACGTCCAAATTGCAAACCCGGGGTTGTCTCAACATGTAGTAACTCAAGCTCAAGCTCAAATGACCCAATGCAGCTCATAGATGTTGGCGATAAACTTAACTATTTCGCACTTGGTTTTGTTCCACCATTTTCCAAATCTGATCTTAATGGTTGCAAAGATTCGTGTCTTAAGAATTGCTCCTGCCGTGCATTGTTCTTTGGAACGAGTTCCGGGAATTGTTTTCAATTTGACCAGATAGGAAGTTTGCAATCGTCTGAAAACTCTGCCGGATTTGTTTCTTTTATTAAGGTTCCAAGTGATGAGGGAAACTCCACTGGAGACGGGGGCAGTGGTGGAGGGAAAAATGTCGCTGTCATTGTGGTGATTATAGTGGTCATAACGGTAATTGTTATTGCGGGTCTAATTTATCTTGCATTTCGGTACCGCCGTGGCAAGAAAAGATCACCGGAGCCTCTAGACGAAACCTCAGAAGAAGATAACTTCCTGGAGAACTTATCAGGGATGCCTGTGAGGTTTACTTATAAAGAACTTGAAGATGCGACTAACAACTTCAATGTGAAGCTTGGTCAAGGTGGGTTTGGCTCGGTATATCAAGGAGCCCTCAAAGATGGGTCTCGAATAGCCGTGAAGAAATTGGAGGGTATTGGTCAAGGTAAAAAAGAGTTTAGAGCGGAAGTTAGCATCATCGGTAGCATTCACCACATACATTTGGTGAGGCTAAAAGGATTTTGTGCTGAGGGGACTCACCGTCTCCTTGCTTATGAGTTCATGTCAAATGGTTCTCTAGAAAAATGGATTTTCAAGAAAAACAAAGAAGGTCCCATGTTGGACTGGAATATGAGAATCAACATAGCCATCGGTACAGCAAAGGGTTTGGCTTATCTCCACGAAGATTGTGATGTTAAGATCGTCCATTGTGATATTAAGCCCGAGAACGTTCTTCTCGATGATAACTTTCAAGCCAAAGTCTCAGATTTCGGGTTGGCAAAGCTAATGAACCGAGAACAGAGCAATGTGTTCACAACAATGAGAGGTACAAGAGGTTACCTTGCACCCGAATGGATCACAAACTACGCTATTTCAGAAAAGAGTGATGTCTATAGTTTTGGTATGCTTTTACTAGAGCTCATTGGGGGAAGAAAGAACTATGATCCATCGGAGAGTTCGGAGAAAGCTCATTTTCCTACTTATGCTTTCAAGATGATTGAAGAACGGAAACTGAGCGATATCTTTGATCCAAAACTGACAATAGATGACGAAGACGAGAGGGTTTTCATAGCAATCAAGGTGGCTTTGTGGTGTATACAGGAGGACATGTATTTAAGACCATCTATGAGTAAAGTAATCCAAATGCTTGAAGGCCTCTGTGTTGTACCTCAGCCGCCAAACTCCTCTCAAATGGGGTCCCGTCTTTTCTCGAACTTCTTTAAATCTATCAGCGAGGGAGGTACTTCATCAGGTGATTGCAAAAGTGATGGATACATTTCAAATATTCAGCTATCGGGGCCAAGATAACGTAAGCCATTTCCATTCTTGAAATTTTCTGACAATAGAATAGTCGCTCGTATATAGTTTTTATTTATTTTTGTAAATTGTTTCAATTTGATGTGCGTATTTATGTTTCATTTTTCTTCTTCTTTCCTTATATCCAATCTGTGTTGTTCTGTAAATTTGGTGTGTAGTCAAATGGATCTTAATATCAATGTTGGAAAGCCATTGTTACTCCTGGAATGAAGTGGAACTTGATCTCAATATGATGATTTTATCTTGAAATATCTGATTCTTTGATATGAAATTGTGGGGTTATGCTGGGTTAAGATCTAGCCCAGAGTAGATAATACGAAATCTCACTCTACGTGAGACACCCGAGGTCTTTTAAAAGTAAAATTATACAGTTCCGGTAAGGGCAAGATCCAGAGCAGAAGGAGATCACATACACAGAGGTCTTTTGAGATAAAATTCACAATTCTCCCTGCGTGATTGAGAACCAAAAACGAATGGTCCTAATCTCCTAGGACTCACAAGAAGCCAAATGACATTCCCATGCCCACCATGGACCAACAAGACCCTGAAGCTTGCGGTCAGTAGTCCAAGAACCATGGCTCCTAAACTTGGTACCACAAGATGTAGCCATGTAAACCCGGTTTTGCAATGTTCTGTGTCCAGTCTATGAGCAACAAGTATGTCAAATATCTCTTGGAGAGTGGTCACGAGTTTGAAACCAAACACGGGGGGTATTTGACGGGATTTATCCAGACTTAAAATGGAGCGTGTGGCCTGTGAAGGTATAGAATGGAACGAACATCCGGATTATAAAATATAAAATAAATTAAAAATTATACGTCAAATCAATTGCCTTATGAATTGGCATACTCAACATGAAAAAACAAGTGTAAGCGAGAAACGCCGTATAATTCGACAGCACAAATTCAACGGCCTTCCTTACATTATCCTTCTCTCAAAAAGCCACCTCGTTGGTTAAAGTTTCAGTGATGATATCAATGACGACCACTTCGCGCCTCTGCTCAATTAGCTCATCTTCCCACAATTTCAAATTTCCCGCCAATCAACACAGTACTAAACCCTCTGCTTACAAACCTATCAGCAACAACAACAATGATGATTCTTGTAAGCTTGCTTTCTCTCTCTCCCAATTTACCATTTCTTTTTTATTTTTTTTATTTCATCTATTACTGAAGCTAATATGTTTAGTTGTTTGGATTGTAGGTCGTACAGGGTTTCGCACTTGTTATACGAAGCGAGACCTTATTTTGACAGCTACAACTTTACCATTTCTCCTTCAGATATACAAATCAGTCGATGTTAATGCCAACGCCACAGTGTAAGTTTAGTTTTTGATTACCCATTTGTTTAATCGCAAGCCCGGAAGCTGAAACTCCAAGTCGATTTGGGTTACGGCAAATTGCCTACGTCGACAGAGAGAGAAAGTTTATTTAAGATCCCGGTTACAATCACTCAATACCCATTAGAGGTTCTCACTCAAGAAATCCTCTCCAAATGATCTCACCAAAGGATGGCTCTAAAAAAACTTAAGTTTCCATTTATATATTAGGGAAACTCTTTACAATCGCTCAAATCTCGAGGCAAGCAAGTGGTTATAAAACCATAAATAAAAAAAACAGAGTTCCGCATTTTCGTTCAAACGAAATTTGAAGTCATTTGAACGAAATTGGCTCTGGGCCAAAATTGCAGGAAGTTGTTCAAGGGTCGTTCAAACGAAATATGAAGTCGTTCGAACGACTTGGGCACCTGGGCCAAAATTTCATGGAGTTGTTCAAGAGTCGTTCGAACGACTATCAGCCTCGTTCGAACGACCAAGGCAATAGGCAGCCCCACAATTTTCCACCTCGTTAACGATTTCCCCAACCAAACAAATCGAAATCTAAGCCGAACATAGAAACCATCCAAACGGACCCATACAAACACTTTCGTAAACATATTCGCCGGGTTATCTTTGGTGTGAATCTTCTTCAATAAAATCTTACCCTCTTCCAGGACTTATTTAACAAAGTGATAACGTACATCAATATATTTTGTACGTTGATGATGAACCTGATTTTTGGCCAAGAAGATAGCGCTCTGACTATCACAGAAAATATCAAGATGATCCATCTTAATGCCTAAATCACGCAGAATACCTTTCATCCAAGTATATTTCTTTATCGCCTTAGTCACCGCCATATACTCCGCCTCGGTAGTAGATAGTGCCACCGTTGACTGTAGCGTGGATCTCCAACTAACCAGCCCTCCACCCAATGTAAACACATACTCGGTAGTAGACCGCCGTTTATCCAAATCACCCATATAGTCATAATCCACATAACCCACACAAAACCGATCAATCGAATCTTGTTTACGAAATTCCAAACCAATATCCACAATACCTTTGATATAATGTATAATCCATTTCATAGCTCGCCAATGATCTCCACCCGAATCATGCATGTATCGACTAACCATACCAACCTCCTGCTAAAAATATGACCGAGTATATACCATAACATGCATCAAGCTACTAACCGCGCTAGCATAAGGAACTTGACTCATATAATCACGTTCCTCATCAGTATTTGGAGACATAGAAGCCTTAAGCTTAAAATGATGAGCAAGGGGCGTACTTACAAATTTTGTGTTACAATCAATGCCAAATCTTTGAAGTACCTTCCTCGTATACATCGTCTGAAAGAGACGCACCGCTCCATTCTCTCTATTTATATGAATCTCCATACCAAGAATCTTTTTCGCATCACCAAGATCCTTCATTTCAAATTCTTCACCCATTTGCTTTTTCAGATAATCAATCTCGTTTTTGTGCTTACACGCAATAAGCATATAATCCACATACAAAAGCAAGTAAATAAATGACCGGTCATGTAGCTGGCATAAGTAGACATAATGGTCATAATGACTCTGCGTGTACTTCTGCCCAATCATTAACTGATCAAACTGTTTGTACCATTGTCTTGAAGACTACTTCAAACCGTACAACGACCTTTTCAGCTTACACACATAGTCTTCCTTCCCCGCAACCATAAACCCACTCGGTTGAGTTATATAGATTTCTTATTTCAAATTCTTATATAAGATCGCCGTCTTAACATCGAGTTATTGCAACTTCAAATTGAATTGCGCTACCAAGGCTAATAGGATACGAATGGAGGAGTGTTTCACTACTGGAGAAAAAACCTCATTGTAATCTATCCCCTCCTTTTGAGCATAGCCCTTGGCTACGAGTTTTGCCTTGTAGCGTATATCATCATCAAAAGATCATTGTTTCTTTGTGTAGACCCATTTACAACCGATCGCTTTCTTTCCCTTCGGCAACTTCGAAAGTTCCCAAGTTCCATTCTTGAAAAGAAAATACTTCTCTTCCTTCATCGCTCCCTCCCAATGTTTAGCCTCGGAACCATAAATAGTTCCCTTATAGGTAGAAGGAACATCTTCTTCAGCGACCAGAAGTGCATAGGTTCCTATGGCTTCGCTTTTGGAAGCACCATATCCTTTGTAAGCCAACTCGGTTTGCTTACATCCCTCTTTGGTTTACTCTTTGCGATTGACTCCACCACCGAATTTCTTCATCCGTACTACCAAATGCTTCACCTTCATTCGTGTCTTCATCATTTGGAACATGAACTAGTGGCTCATCACCCGTTGTCACACCGGTAGATGACCCCCCTCTTAGTACGGAACTCTCTGGCCAATGTGAAGATACATCAATCTTCACCCGCTGCAATACCCCGCTGGTCGTCTCCTATGTGTGCTCAGAGCCATGCAACTTCATTATAGAATCCTCATCAAAAGTGACATCTCTGCTCAGAATAATCTTTCGGTCTCTCGTATCCCACAACTTGTAACCTTTCACACCCTTCTTACCCAGAAAAATGGCCCTCCTTGCTCGTGGATCCAACTTATCATTCTTAACATGATAGTATGTCGGACACCCAAATATACAAAAAGTATCATAATCTGTAGCAGGTTCTCCTGACCAAGCTTCTATTGGTGTTTTACCCTCAATTGCAGCCAAAGGCAACCTATTAACGAGATAGCATGGCCTCAGCCCAAAAGGCCTTGCTCAACCCATAATTGGACAATATACACCAAACCTTCTTCAGCAAAGTACGGTTCATGTGCTCGGCTACCCTGTTTTGTTGCGGTGTCTCTCTAACCGTGAAGTGTCGAACTATCCTCTCATTAGTGTACTCCCCACCATTATCCGAAAAGAGCGACTTGATATTTCTGCCGATCTGAGTGAGTCTCAATCAACTTCTTCAACGTCATGAAAATTTTTAGGACTTCATCCTTCCTCTTCATAGTGTACACACAAACACGCCTAGAAAAGTTATCCACAAAAGACACAAAGTAATGTTTTCCCCCTAGCGATGCATTCTTGGAGGGTCCCCAAACATCAGAGTGAACATAATCAAGAGTTCCACGAGTACGGTGGATCGCGGTGCTGAACTTAACTCTTGTCTGCTTGCCCAGAACGCAGTGTTCACAAAAATCTAATTTTTACATCATGACACCTCTCAAAAGCCTCTGGTTCGCGAGAACTCTCAAAGATTTTTATCCCGCATGCGCTAAACGCATGTGCCATAACCGTGTGATATCTTTGGAAGTGGTCTCCTCCCTTCCCGCAGTAGAAACCTCACCAAGAACAGTCGACCATCCAAATAGTACAAATTGATACTTCTTCTGTGACCCTTCAATATCACCATGGTTCTCTTAAGAACCTTTTTTACCCCATTCCCAGACACAACCTTGCAGCCTTTCGCTTCAAGTGTCTCAGTTGAGATAATATTTTTACTCATTGTCGGAATATATCGAACCTCATCAATCTCTTTAACCAACCCATTGTGCAACTTTAGACGAATGGTACCTATCCCTATGTTGCGGCAAAGATTATTGTTTCCCATCAACACCGCTCCATCTTCTAGTATTTTCAAACTATAAAAACAAGCCCTTTCGGGACAAATATGATAAGTAGCACCCGAATCTAAAATCTATTCTTTTGTATTAATAACACATGCACTAAATGTTATAGTAAAAGAAAAATCAGAATCATTACCTCCCGTTTCCGTGTCCTGAGCCACATTCACAGAAGAACCCATTTTTCCCGCTTTCTTTTTCTTAAGTGTGGGACATTCATTTTTCTAATGACCCGTTTCCTTGCAAAACACGCATTAGTCCTTACCCAAGTTGTTCCGGTTTCCCCCACGACCTCTCGATTTCGATCGAGAGTTGTTACCAAACGGCTTCTTCTTGTCCGAGGATCTTCCTCGAACCGTTAATACTTTGGATGTAAACTTATCGGTCTCCCGTTTCTCCTTTCTCCGGTACTCGTGGTTTACGACGGCCATAGTTACATCCGTGTATTTCAATGAACTTTTTTCATAAGTTATCGTTGTAACGAAGTGCTCAAATTCTTCTAGAAGTGAGTTCAAGAATAAGAGAGCCTTGTCTTCATCCCTAACTATCTCTTCAAGATTCCTTAAGTTGGCTAACAACTTGGTGAAGTCATTCAAATGCTCGGACATACTAATCCCTTGCCTCATAGTGAAGCGATAAAGCTTCCTCTTCAAGTGGAGTCAATTTTGGATGCTCTTTACCAAGTATTTCTCTAGAATCCGCCAAATTTTTTGAGGAAGTTTTATTCATCACAATGTACTTTATGTCTTGAGCAAGACAAGAACGAATTTGGCCGCACACCCTTTTGTTCATCTTCCTCCATACACTATCCTCTATGTCATCCGGTTTGTCCTCCAATACCTCATCTAAGTCTTGTTGACTTAGGGCATCAATAACTTCGCTCACCACATGCCAAAGTTATTTGTGTCATTAAATTTCTCAACTTCAATCTTTGCATTGTTGAACATCACCGTTGTATTTCTTTTCGTAGCCAAAGAACTAGCTTCAACATCGTCTCCCGTATTTTTCCCAATTTTCATGAACTAACTAAATCAAATCCAAATTGAAATGAGAAACCCTAAGTTGCCTCAAAATCGAGCACCTCCAAGGAATCAACCTCTCTCTGACACTAATTGTTGAATCGTAAGCCCGGAAGCTGAAACTCCAAGTCGATTTGGGTTAGCCATAAACAAACAACAATAAAAAAAATATACAATACACCAAGTTTAAGGTGGTTTGGCAAATTGCCTACGTCCACCGTGCGAGAGAGAGAAAAAGAGTTTATTCAAGATCCCGGTTACAATCACTCAATACCCATTAGAGGTTCTCACTCAAGAAATCCTCTTCAAATGATCCTACCAAAGGATTGACTAAAGGATGGCTCTAAAAGAACCTAGGTTTCCCTTTATATACTAGGGAAACTTTTTACAATCGCTCAAATCTCGAGGTAAGCAAGTGATTATAAAGCCATAAAATAAAATAAAACAGAGTTTCACATTTTCGTTCTAACGAAATTGGCTATGGGCCAAAATTCCAGGGAGTTGTTCAAGGGTCGTTCGAATGACTTCGACACCTGGGCCAAAATTCTAGGGAGTTGTTCAAGGGTCGTTCGAACGACTTTCAGCCTCGTTCGAATGACCAAGGCAACAGGTAGCCTCACACTATTTCCATTTGAAGACTAATTAAAGTGTTGTATGAATCGTTTCGACTAATTAAGATGCAACACCTTTCAAATAACACTAACAATTATCAAAAATTAAAGTTACCAGGAGTCGTCTCATATGGTTAAAACAGCACACCGAGTTTTTTTGGTCTGAGAAACTATAGTTTGTTGAGTAATAAATTTGAATTTGGTGTTCGTGAAAGTTCATTACGTTCGTCGGACATGTTGAGATATATAGTCTCACATTGGGCACATAGAGCCTTGTACCTCAAAATATAAGATCCTAGGGCTACTCCTCTTATAGCCAATTGGTTTTGGGATGGAACCTCCAGTTCTAATAGGACGAGCGAGGGTCAAAGACGAAGATAAAAAAAGTCATTTCGATGATTTTTGGTGTTTCTGTTCGAAAAACCTGTTCGAACAAGGAGAGGCGGTGACCTGTTTATTCGAATATAAATTGACTCAGTTCGAATAGAAGGTTCAGGAAGGGTTTTATTCGAATAGAACATTTCTTTGTCGGGCATCCCCCAAAATTGGCTTCTTAATAATCTATTATTAGGAACACGAATTCTGAGGTATAATGTCGGGCATCCCAAAGATGAACCCCAAAAGACGTACTACAATTTAAAACAAATCACAAATACGTCTACTATAATAATAAATTGCGCAATGGAAGAAAAAACTAAAAGAGATATAAATGATTACCAACAGGTAACTAGAACTCCATAACTGGCAAGTCAGCTTGCTCCAACTCACTGTCATCACTACTGCAACGATTCACCTGAAAAAATATATGCGCAAGGCGTCAGCAAGCAACGCCCAGCAAATACAAATATCTAAGGCTATAAGACATAACAGACTAAAATAATCCCAGTTAAGAGACACGAGAACCTAAGGGAAGTATAGGATAATATCAACCAAGCTACGAGTCCTAAGAAAGACGGTCTAAATAAAACTAGAAATTCCAATACGATAACAATGATAGCGTAAACTTATATCTAACTACTACGACCTAAGAGGTACGATAGATGTGGTAAGAGAATTAAGAAGTCAAGTACGCAGGGTCACTTTTAATTCAGTGGAACCATACTCTCGTACCCTTCTGTAATTAACAGAAACGTATCCCTTATTGTAGAGCCAGGGATTGGCGTATTCCTTTTTAGTGAGCTAAAAATTAGCGGGTAACGCACCTGATCAGAGTGTTTAAGGAGTTTCAACCTACAGGTCTAAAGCCTGATTTATTTTCACTTTTAAGGATCTATGCCTACGGGATGGTTGCGAAGCATGCAGCCGAAAAATAACAGGGAAATAATTTAGGGACTTGCAACCCTAGGACACTGGCTAGCAGTAACCAAATCTTTTGTTTAGGAAATCGAACCCAAGGACCGTAACATTATAGCCCTACTGTGTACAATAACTCGAAGTCGCCCAACATAATGGAAAAGATTAAGTTTAAATCCAAGAAGAATCAAATGATCGTCTGCCCCCGCCTAATCAGCATATGGGACTATATCAAATGACTTACTGCTCTTACAACCAGATGATCTATCTACCCTCACTTTAAGAACAAGTAGGGACTCTATCAAATGAAGTAAAGCTCCAACATCCAATGATCTATCTGTCAATACGACTATATCGAAATGGAAGTCCTAAACTTGAAAACGAATCTGAGTAGTGTACCAATGACTCGTGAGAACTCCTAGTTAGGATCAACTGTCACAAAAGACATACCGAATAATTAGCTAAGCTGCTCTAGAACAAAAGACTCGTCAATAATGTTTAATTTATACAAAGGGTTTACCTAGCCTTCTCAATCCTAAGACTACAACCTCTCAGTATAGATGAAATCACTAGGAGACTAACGGGGACGTCGTTAACAACTTCTAAAGCTCTTATCATTAATATAATATCTAGTGAGAATCATAAAGCACGCTCGTACAACCATTTCCAAAAGCACAAACCACCTAATGGAAACATTTATAAAACCCCAGCTTCAATGAATCTTAATCCATGCTACCTGGATGCATCTCAACCATGTTTTTTTTATAGGATACTCGTATCAAAGATATATATTGAAATTGCCTCAAACCAAACAAGTACCGTAAGCTACTTACTGAACTATACAATCTTAAGGTAAAGTTTAGTCCAAACATTCCGTCCCATATAATTTACGAATGATATCAACCGTACCAAAATGTGTCCAAATCACTCGAAGAGTAGATTACTTTATGAATCTCTATAAAATAACCAACCCTCGATATAAACACCTAACAAGAGCACCATATACATACATCTTTCTAAGCATTTACGCCTTCATGAGTTAACCCAAGGACAAGCCTAATCAGGTAGAATACAAATGAGTCAAGAATAAGCGATGTCCAAAGAAGGACCTAATACAGAACTAATCAAGATTATCACAAATATCAACTTTCCATAATACCTAGTTTGTATACCTAGAATACAACCTGAAGTAGTTTCTTTATACTTCCAATGCATATCCTCTAACCAAATTATAATAAGACTATACGAATATCAGGATATTAACCTATTAAGAACCAAAACCTAGCTTTGAAAGATCAACAGTTGTAAACCTAAAAAAAACATTAGGAAATAAATCGCTTGAGGATACATGATTGCATACACAATACCGAGATGTGTAATGTAAATTGATGTGATGTTAAGAACGACAACTAAGAGGATAATAAACCAATGACAGATTAATATCTAGAGCATGCTTTGTATAGTGAAGATTAGAACATACTTGAATACTATGATTTACTCATATCATGTCAATGCAAATGATCTCAGATAAATGCACTTGCCTTATCTAGAAATCGGAGAAGAAGAATGGCAGCCTAATTACTCCATTAACATCTGCTTACCAAGATGAATCACGACAAGCACCTCTCCTGGACCAATTAAGCAAGCACAACAAAAGGGAACAGCCACGTTACTGTTACACCATTCCAGCACCATTTTCTGAATATATCTTCTCTCTAATGTCAGTAAAAGAAGGGGAAACATAACACCATTTATAGATGATGTAAGGGCTGTTGCGACCAAGTATAGGAAGGGGGAAAATATGGGTTTTTACACCAAGAAGATGGGTGGGTGATAGAAACAGTTTATACTGATCAGATTTTTTTAAAAGAAGTTGGAGGTTTGGTGGCTGGTTATTGGGAAGAAGTAAAGGGGCAAAGCCAGGGGTTTTAGTTGATGTATTATAGGAGCAAGAAGAGGGGTTTAGTTTAATTCTTTTTCTGATTTCCAGCTGTAGTTTAACTACTGGTTACAGGGTAGTTTTGCACAGCTTTTTCATAGAGTTTTAACACCATGATGTAGGAGTTATAGTTGCTGCTAAAGGAAAGGGAAGTGGAGGGTTTTATATTTCAGAAGTTGGGGAATCCAAAGGTTTGAACAAGTAGTGTTATTGAAACAAAATAGGGATCAAACACAGCTTTTCAAAAGGGTTTAACACCTCCCTGTTAAAGAGAATGAGTTCAGGGATGGTTGCTAAAAATTGGAAGAGAGGAATACTGGTTTTTGACGCCAGAAGGTTAGGGATAAGTGGTTGCTGCTGCCAAACTTTTAGGAGAATGAATAGTGGGTTTCAAAGTGGCTGGTTTTTAGGGGAGAATAGGGGTTTTAGTTGGAGAAAGAATAGGAGATGAAAGAGGATGTACTGGACTCTTGGCTTTTGGTGTCAAATTGAAGCAAGATGCTATAAAAGCTAGGATCTAATGTACTAGGATGTCAGATAATAAAAAGCTAGGGGAGAATAGGGGTTTTAGTTGGAGAAAGAATAGGAGATGAAAGAGGATGTACTGGACTCTTGGCTTTTGGTGTCAAATTGAAACAAGATGCTATAAAAGCTAGGATCTAATGTACTAGGATGTCAGATAATAAAAAGAAACGAACTGCAACAAGCCACAAAATAATATGCACTAACGCCCACAACAACAATCTGAAAATACGGGTCACTACATAACTCTTGTAAAGTCTTCCCAGTATATAAGGGATACTTAGAGTGTTTCAATGAAACCATTACGTGAGTTTAATCCTAGAGTGAAAGTTAGGGTTTGAGAGACTCCAATAAAAGCTTTGAGAAAGCTTGAGTGATTGTAATAGTGGCTTATTCGTCGAGTGGTTTTTTACCCATTAGGGTTTTCCACTTCCTTCTTTCGGGTAAATCGTTGTGTGTGTTTGATTTCGTTATTGCTTAATTTCTTAATTGGCGTTTCTGTGTATCGTTCTTGGGCGAGGGATTGGGATTAACTACCCTAATTCCTAACATAGTTGCCCACCATCTCTCGACCATTGGAGATACTCATACAGTCTCATGTAAGGCGATTCATTCGAAAATCTCAATATTTCACACGAATCATACAGTGTGCACGATATGGTTATGATACAGGTAAAAAATAATCCACTAATTTATTTTCTGAATTTTTGATAACTTTCATGATCTGCATTATACTAACAAGTTACAAGTAGCAACTAGCAACCATGATTACATGATTACAACTGGGATATCTGAACAACAACAACAACAAAAACAAGGAAGAGCAACCACAAGCGAAGGTGGGAATCCCAATTAGGGTGGATGGTCACAGGAAAACAATTGAAGGGTTGTCTATGAATGATTCAGGAGGATCTGGGGTGTTTTTATGAAGTTTTTGACCAAGTCATTCGAACGAGATTTGGAGTCGTTCGAACAACTTCAGGTCTATTCGAACAAACTTGATTTCTATTCGAATAAATAAAGTTCGGAGTGCTCTGTTCGAACAGACTAAAAGTCTGTTCGAATACACTTTTTTCTGTTCGAACAGAGGCGCGATTCAGCCTATAGTTTTAGGCTTTTAAGGGCATAATTGTCCTATTTTGTAACTAGGAACTTATAACCCTTATAAAGGGGTAAGGCTAGGCAAGATTAGATCATGTTAGATCAATCAAAGTTCTGAGAGAGAGAGACTTAGGGCTTGAAAGAAATTCAATTGTAATTTATTATTGATTAAGCAATTGAAGCTCTAAAAGGGATTTTTCCCAACCAATTTGTGTGTTCTTCGTACTATTCTTCTTTTTAGGGTTTCTCAATTCATATTGTGGATTAATGAAGTAATGAAAAAAGGGTTATACCAGTAAGATTTTAATAGAAAAATTGGTTTATTTAAGGACCATCAAGACCTAATTTGGGATCAACCTACTAAATCTAAAGTACTAAACTGGAATGGTGAGGACTGCCAACAGAATTGTCAGTCCCCAGGACTCCCAAGTTCCACCACGTACTTTGTCCGGGTGATTATTCCATAAAATGGTAGGGTAGAACAGTACCTGCAGACTTAAACCATTACAACAATCAACAGTTGATTAGTATTTTGCATTGCTCTTGGTTTGGTCATATATGAGAAATACATGTAAACATGCTTCAATGTTTGACACGGGTAGTAGATTTCTGACACTCTAAACTGCATAATTAACAAACCGTACATTATTTCATGCTTTTATTGAAATTAAAGTTTTTCATTGGGATATTAAGACTTGTAAACAGTGCATATCCAATCATACAAGAAGGGATGAGGAAGGTACTGTCGAAAGGAAAAGCTGCTGGCTTACTTCGGCTGGTTTTTCATGACGCGGGAACATTTGATATGAATGAGAAGTCAGGTATTTCTATAAATGAGTACTCACTATTACAATAACTGTTATCTGATGATTATGTCTGAAATGAGAAATTAAGGGTGGATCCTTAATGCAAGTATGCAACCCAACGCAGAGTGGATCAAAGAATGCAGTTAAGATGGTGGAAGCTTGAAGCTAACGAAGTAGCATGGGGCAATCGAATGATAGTGACGAAAATCTCAAGTCCACGAGATTTCTCTTTTGAGATCCACAAGAGTACTATAGGATAAAAAAAATCCATTTTCGTTCAATTATTATCAAAAACTCCCCATCTCTACAAATTTTATGCTTCAAATAAAGTAAGAACCTACAAAGCTAGAGGCTAAATCTAGAAGATATCTCCCACAAAATCCTCAACTCCCTAAACCAATCTGTCAAACTCTGTAAATTATTAAACACACTTAACCTACTAAGTAGATAAGGTTTAGAAAACTCATTTTTTAAAGATGCGCCTTCATCCAACCTTCCTTCCATTATACACATAGTCTACTAACTTTTTAACCTGACTATCCAGAATTTATTCCCCTCTTAAAATTTGCATATAACAGATGACAAGAATTGCCGTTTCTGAGTAGCTTTGAGATTAGTAAATGATATCGTTTTTGTTTCCTAGATCACTTTAATTGCCTTTGATTTTCTAAATCGATTAAGCAAATGCCGTTTCATCCAGCTCTACTTTCATGCAGGTGGTATGAATGGTTCCATAGTTTATGAACTTGATAGACCAGAAAATACAGGGCTTAGAAAATCTGTGAAGGTATGCATCCTACATCTCATTCTCTACTTATGAGAGTATTCATATGCGTGAAATGTTAGTTTCTTTGTAATTTACAAAAGTCTAGATAAAGTTACTACTGAAACCAGACTAATCGTGTATTATTTGATTCTCAAACCAGCTAACTCAGTAGATACATTCTTGTATAGATTCTAGAGAAAGTGAAGAGTGAATTAGACGTAATCCAGCCAGGTTATTATTATATTTCCTGCTAAGTGAAAGGATTCTATTTCTACCGGATATAATTCTGTTATGCTAACTTGTTGTGGCTGGTATTTTTGGATACCAGTTTCTTGGGCAGACATAATTGCTGTGGCTGGAGCTGAAGCTGTTTCAATATGTGGAGGTCCGGCAGTTCTAATTCAGTTAGGCAGGCTTGATTCAATGTAAGCAACATGTGTTTCAGCTTAAATCGAATATTTACTTAAAAAATCAAGATTGAAACTCAAAAATATACATCAATAATAATAGATTCAAAGTGCGGAAGCTAAAATTGAATTAAATAAATCTAGGGTTTCAAGGAGTTTTCCCCTAAACTCACAAAAAAATAAAAGAGAAGAACTAACTCCTCTAATTGACTAACTCTCCTACTTATAGAAAACCTTCAACATAAGAAAAACAGCTAAAACGGGGGATCGTGGGTAAACGACCCGTTTCCACGATCTATCAACTCTCCCCTGTTAGGGAAGAATTCGACCACAAATTCTAAAATGCTATATATTCCTCATAAAAGACTGGATCCAGCTACTCGAATACCTCCTCGGAAATCCACGAATCATCCTTGATCCCTTTATCTACTCATCGAACCAGAAATTCTCTACATCCCGATGTGTCAACCTGCTGATCAAGGATCTCATCGATATCGTCTCACAAACGTATACTCGTAATAGGTGTCGTGGGAAATGGTGGTGATCCCTGACTATGATAATGAGATAACAGTTTGCCATTTACTACTTTCGATCGCGAACCCGGAATATCAATTTCATAGGCATTTTCTCCGTGTTTCGTGAGAACTGAAAGCGGACCTGTTTTACGTAGTAGAAGTTTCGAAGCTTTACCCATACGTCGTTCCTTCCCTAAATATAACAGTTCCCCGGGTACAAAAATGGTCTCCCGTCGATGTCTATCCATACGCTCTTTGACCCCTGCATAAACTTCCTTTAAGTGACGCCAAACTTGATTATAAAGTTCGCAAATTTTGTCGGCAAACTCTGTAGCACTTGCTGAAGCTGTTACTAACGGAGGAATCGATGCAAGATCTAATATTGCATCTAGATTGTACCCAGTGATAATCTAGAATGGGGATAACCCTGTCGAACTGTTGACCGAGCTATTAAAAGCGAACTCAGCCTTAGACAATGCGAAATCCCACTCCTTTGGTCGATCCCCTGTAATGCATCTCAGTAAATCTCCCAAACTGTGGTTAACAACCTCAGTTTGTTTATCAGTTTGGGGGTGAAAAGTTGTAGAAAAACGTAACTTACAACGAAGTAGCCTCCACAAAGTTCCCCATAACTAACCTGTAAAACGCTTATCGCGGTCCAACGTAATCGACTGTGGTACCTCATGTAAACGAACTACCTCTTTGACGAATAATTGTACAACATGCGTTGCAATCTCTGTTTTGCTACAAGGAATAAAATGTGTCATCTTCGAAAACCGATTAACTACCACAAATACTTAATCAAACTCACCTACCTTAGGCAACCCCGTTATAAAATCCATCGATATCTCTCTCCACAGAATAGTCGGAATGGGTAAGGGTATAGAGACCAATATTCTGTTCTTTCCCCTTAGCAATAGCACATGCATAACACCTTTTAAGAAACGCATTGACATCACGACGCATTGTACCGCAATAATACTTTTCCCGCATCAGTGCCATGGCCTTAATTACCCCTAAAGTCTTCTCCCAAGCCTCCCTCGTATACCTCAAAAATCATACGCTCTCGTAGAGACGATGACAAAATACATAAGGTTGTCCCCTTGAATAGATACCCATCCTGAAGATAATATTCGCCAATAACTCCCCATTTATGTTTGCACAAGCCATAGGGCTCCCCGAAATAATCATCTCCGGCGTATAACTCTCGTAGCTCACTGAATCTAAAAACTGAAGTCCTAAGGGTTACTAGCAAGTGAGCCGTCCGACTGATCTTGTCCAAAAACCCGTTTTCTTTCCCTTCTAATATGATGAACATGAAACTGAAAACCTTTCAGGTAGCTAAACCACTTAGCCTATCGGTCGGTAGATACTCTATGTTGGTTGTGCATATGGTGTAGTGCATCATGGTCAGAATGAATGACAAACTCACGGTGAACTAAGTAATGTCTCCAGTGTCGTAAAGAACAAACTACTGCTAGGAGCGCAACTGTGACAGTTTCTCGCTAAAATAAGCAATAGGTATACCAGCCTGTGATAACGTTGCTCCAGTACCCGTTTTGCAAGCATCTGTAGTAACTTCAAAAATGGATCCGGAGAAATATGGTAAAGCTAATACTGGAGCGGTGGTGAGTTTATGTTCAATCAACTGAAACGCAGGCTAAGCCTCTAGAGATCACGCAAAAGGGACATTCCCGATAAGAGATGTAATAAGGGCCATAATATTGTTAAACCTATCAATAAAATACCTATAGAAGGTAACTAGACCATGGAAACTCCGTAGCTGAGTAATTGACGTAGGTACCGGCCAGTTTCTGATTGTCTGTACTTTCTCTTCATCTACCCGAATCCCATATGTAGAAATCACCTAAAAAATTAACCGCATCCACCATGAAAGAGCACTTCTTTAACTACAAAAATAATTTATGTTGGCGGAGAGCCTGCAATACTCTTTCCACATGTATCACGTGCTCCTCTCTAGTACGGCTGTGAATAAGGATGTCATCAAAATAAACTACCACAAATCGCTCCGGAATGCAGTCATGTAGGATCTTTGTCATCAATCGCATAAATGTGGACGGAGCGTTGAATAGCCCAAAAGGCATCACTAACCATTCATAGAGACCGCCATTGGTTTTGAAGGCGGTTTTCCATTCATCTCCTGGCCGCATACGAATCTGGTAGTAGCCACTTTTGAGATCTAACTTGGAGAATACCCGTCCCCCATAAAGGTCATCAGTCATGTCTTCTAACCTCATAATCGAAAACCTGTATTTCACCATAATTTTGTTGACGACCCTGCTATCAACCCACATACATTAACTCTCATCCTTTTTGGGGACTAGGAGTTCGGGAATTACAACCGGTGACATACTCTCCCTCAAGACGCCCTTGTCACATAATTCAGTGACCTGTCTCTGTAATTCTACATGTTCCGCTGGAGCCATACGGTAGTAGGGAAGATGGGGTAATTGTGCTCCTAGAATCAAGTCAATAGCGTGTTGAATATCCCGTAATGGAGGTAACTTTGAAGAATCCGGTTCGTAACAAACATCTGCAAACGCCCCAACACTGAAAGTAACTTATCCGAAATCGGTGTGGGAGGAGTCGTCTCTGTACACACTAGTGTGTAGGCAATCCCTTGTGATCTTTTCTCTACTAGGAAACTGGTATGCGGAGCTACAGGAGCCCCCGAGGGTGGTAAACATGGCCACTTCTGACGTACTCATTTCCAGTTAAAAGTGATAATATTTGGCCTACTAACAATTACTGCGTTTCTTTCCCACTGCCATGAATGCCCCAAAATTAAGTGACAAACATCCATATCGATCACCATACACAAAACGGTGTCCTCATAACTGCCCATCTTGATCTTCACTCAGGTGCGGTAAAGGGGTAAGGTCATACTATCCTGCTGTAACCAGTGTAACGTGAACGGCTTTGGAGGGGAGTCAATTGGAGATGTAGTTTCTCTGCTGCAGCCTCCGAGATAAAATTCTCGTTAACCCATTATCCACAATTATTTGAAGTCCCTTTTCGTCTGACTTAATTCGGGTTCGGAACACACTATGCTTTTTCCAGTATTCGTTTACTCCTGAAACCGTCACGTTCTCTTTGTTAATAGATCTACAAAAAGTTAGAGATAGTGTTGGTGAAACCCCGAGACTCCGTTGGTGGGATAGTAAGTCCATGGAAATCGACCTCACATTGGGTACCGATGACCCTAGCTCCTCTTTGGCTTCCCCGTCATCAGCAACAAGGTATGTTGGTATCTCCACAGGTTTTCCGGCAACCCTGTCGTCCGCCTCAAGGCTTGCCGCTGTCGACCTTGCCGTTGCCGTACTGCTGCCCTTGCGAATTTTGGTCAACCCATTACTAGTTGTCGTCAAAACCCCATCAATTCCAACGCCAATTTGTGTCCCCCCAAACCCCAATTGATTGGATTTTGTGATTTGTGATTCGTTCTTACCCAATTGACGAATTCTTGGTAACGGAGACAGTGCTTGTGTGGTTCTCTTGGGTTGAACTTCGTCATGAGTAGGGTTTTTAATTTGTTAGGATTCACGCTTCAAAATTGCAACCCCGTTGTGGGATTTTGATCGTGAACTTCCCAACGCGTCTTCTACTCTACCAACCATATCAATCACCCGTTGAGACTCTCTCTCTGTTGATTCTTCGTGTTGGCTCATGCTTAAGTTGCCTCTATCGATTTTAATCGATCCCTCACCTACAACACTCGTATCAATCTTCGCAATTCGAATAATTGCTTGTAAGCACATAACAAAACTAGGATTCATTCTTACTCTGGAAATAGAAATCATTGTAGCAAATGCCAAAATCACTGTAGCAATTGGTGTAAAAAAAACTCGCAGAATCTTGCTCGCTCTGGTACCAATTAATAGATTCAAAGTGCGGAAGCTAAAATTAAATTAAATAAATCTAGGGTTTCAAGGAGTTTTCCCCTAAACCCACAAAAAAATAAAGGAGAAGAACTAACTCCTCTAATTGACTAACTCCCCTACTTATAGAAAACCTTCAACATGAGAAAAACAGCTAAAACAGGGGATCGTGGGTAAACGACCCGTTCCCACGATCAATCAAATAAGAATGATCGTAATTCACATTGTATGTGTATGCAAGGCGGTTTTACCTAAATAAACCTTGGCCTTTAGTGGTATAGTTGTTGAACCAGTGTGCAGCTAACATTTTAGAGAAATGAAGTTGGATTGACTTGCTCGAAAGCTTAATGGTAGCGAGCAAGGCTTACTTTTTTTTCTTTATGCTTAACACATTTGTGGAAAAGCGCACACTCAATGCTGCTAACTATATTAGGAAATCTGAATCTCCCGTTCTAAAAACTAGAATTTTCTTTGCAGGGTTTCAGATCCAGACGGTAAACTTCCAGAAGAATCGTTGGATGTTTCTAGCCTGAAGCAATGCTTTCTTAAAAAAGGCTTCTCGTGAGTATAGTCTTATTGTTTCATATGTGACATGTCTCTTAAATCTTAATGTACAAGTCCTTTTGTTTAAGATTGCTATGGAGTATGCATATAATACTTCAATAGCACTTAAAGTTGAGATATGATTGGTGTTGCCAGTCCTGTATGAGAGAAGGAACAGTTCGTTAAGATCATTGAATTTAGTGATAAATTTGAACAATGATACCAAAATATTTAATTTTGACGGGGATTAAGAATAATACACTGGATTGAATAATATATTATGCAGGCGTATTTGCCTTAAAGTTCAACTCAACACGTGGTTTCAGCTGTAGTTTGTTCCAGAAGTAAGGGCAGGAAAATTTATGGTAGTATAAGAGTGCAAATTCTTGAGTACGTGTCTCTAAAGTAAATCTCCTCTCTTCTACTTCATCGTTGACATTGCCATTTATCAGTTTCTTCACATTGTAGGCACGTATTGTAACACCCCCTTTTGATATATTACTTGATTTCTTGTCCGGCTTTAAGTTCATCTGTGCTTTTGGTCTGCCTTATTTTTCTATTCACAATATCTTCACAATGAGCTCTGATTTCCTTTGAGGTAGGATGATCGGTACCATCTATGGCTTCTATGTACAGTAAATGAAGTCTTATGAACTCAATGGTTGTGATCTCTAGTCTTGGTGCACTGTATAATGTTTTCTTTAACAACTTCAAAAACAGTCCCTCCATCTCACCTGGAAACACAATAAACAAAATGAATTCCAATTGAGCATTCTAACATTCGGTTTCAAGTTTATATTTATAATAGTGATGAGAAAAGGACACAGAGTTCTTACCAGTCTTCCAAGTTGTTCCTTCATCTTAGCAAGTTCTTTACGCAATTGTTCAAGTACTTGTTAGGCATCACGAGTCCATTTTTCAACAAAATTCATTTTGGGACAGCAGTAAACTACTAACTTATTTAACAAATGAAGTCCATAATTTGATTAGCTTTTGAAGGACTGACAGTCAGCTGCTGACATAGTATTTTCTTCCAAACGGTGCAATATATAGCTGATATATACCTAGAATTCTAAATACTTTCTAATGTGTCATCTCAGGGGCATCTATTCATTTTTGTGCTATCATTAATCCTTCTTTGAACATATTACATGACTCTCTATGTTTTTTATTGGAAGCACGCAAGAACTTGTAGCTTTGTCTGGAGCTCATACTCTTGGAAGTAAGGGTTTTGGAAGTCCCACTACTTTCGACAATTCATACTATAAGATACTTTTGGAGAAACCTTGGACGTCTTCAGGTTAGTATCCTTCATCTATCTTTTAACATCATTCTTAGTTGCTGAATACTTTCATCACTTTTTCAGATATTCTTTTTTATTTTTATGAGATTTTCTATACTTACACCGTTTATTCTTACCTTTACAGCTGGCGCGTCTAGTATGATTGGACTTCCAACAGATCGTTCCCTATCTGAAGACGATGAATGCTTAAGGTTATTTTTTTGCTCGACAGCCTTTTTAACTTCTGGGTGCAATCACACCAAATCGATTTTCATGTAGAACCTCCCAACACCACTACTCATTAACAGGAAAGTCTTAACACTCATGATTACTTCTCATAGACAACACCCTTTGTTGCTATTTTGGGATGATAGACAATAGTTTCTAGATAAGCCAAAGAACCCCCAGTTATAATATTGTCTATTGATGATGATTTAACAAGCTAGGCCTTCCAGACTCGATACACTTCATTTCACCAATAAGATAGTATTGGCCAACTATCTTTGATTGAAGTTTGAAATGTGTTATGTAGTCAACCATGCATAAGTTGATATCACCTATCCCATGCGCTTATTCATAGAAGAAGCGCAATCCATGTCAAGAGGCTTAAGCAGTTTTCATTATTGATACTAGTAGCCCTTTAAAAAGACAAACTATCTTGATTGAAGTCTGAAATGTGTTGCTTTAATATGCTTAATTAGTAAGTATCATCTTCTGCAGGTGGATCAGGATATATGCAGATGATCAGAACAAATTCTTCGAAGATTTCAGGAATGTGTATATCAAACTTGTGAACTCTGGTGCAGTGTGGCAAAAAGTTTAAGGATTGCTATATATACTTACAGAACAAGATTACTGAAGCCGTATGGTGAGCTGGCCACACGTGTAAAATACAGAGTGAAAGGATCGGTTTCAGGAACGAGCTTATTATATGCAATAACACGTTGATACCTGGTTAGTATAATCTGTAAAATTTAGTACTGTTTTTTCCTGGTCATCTCAGAGGGTAATAGACCTAGGCAACACATCAACATTAATTTTGACCTCAAGATTGTGACATCCTAAATGCCAACTACTTTAAACAGGGCCTTAGACATTTCACTTCCATGGAATTACACTTATATTTTCTTAATAGTAAGTGGTGGTACCAAAAGACTATCAAGTCTTTTGTAGGTTTGGTTGAGTTTGAAATTCTGCTTTGTCTCTACAACTCAAATCAATGTCACTCAAAACTAAAGAGATGGTCACCATCTTCACCAGAGAAACCTCAAGCACAAATAGTTATGTACAAACCAACTTTTTCCATACTTTTGGAGACAATGACTATAATTCACTCATCCACACAACTTGGCCAAGAAAACTCAAATGATTTGCCCTTGGTTGTGTAGAGTTTGTTTTTCTCCCTATTTCACAAAAGGAAAGATGATATTGCCCATAGTACAGGACCATTTAGATGTGTGATGTCCAGTCTCACGCAGCTTTGCCTTTTATCGCAAGCTATTTAGAGCATCTCCTAAACTCACTAACTTGGAGAGATAGGGAGAGAAACACCAAAATCCAAGTTAGTGAGGTTGAGTTTGCTCCAATATTCACTAACTTAGTTTTTTAAATGGGCACAACCTTGTATTTTGAGGTAGTGAGGGACTGTGGGATGCAAAAAATCATAACGTGGCAGCAAAAAATTCAAGGTCGTAAGGCACTTTAGAAAATGCTCCTAGAATTTTGAGGAAAACATTTCATGAATGTACGACATCATTGTATGCTCTAATATTGTCCCCACTTAACCACTCCGAAGGAGGTGTGAGGTCTTATAGTAAAGACTCGGTATCAAAGTAGAGTGATATCCTAAACAGCGCAGACCCAGCTACCTGTAAGCCCTCTGTGAAAATAAAAATGGGGCCTAAAATTGTTTTTTTTTTTTGCTAGGACTTGACCTCTTGTTCAAATGATAAAACATTAGCCAATTAAGTCAAGTCTATATTAGATGTGCTATAAACTATTTTTATTTATTTATTCTTTAAGCATTGGACAATTTTTTTAATTTTTTTTTGGCCGTATGCGGTCACATGCCTCGCACTCCCTAAGAGCCGGCCTTGATCCTAAACTGAGGACGTTACACTAGACATGATCTTAACGATTATAAGAACAAACCACTTGTGCAACCATCACTTCTATTTGGTTAGGCACCTTTCCACCGTATTACAACTGGAAATCGGACTTTTGCAGTTTAACATGTGATGATCTCAACATCGTAGCTAAGCCATTGAAGAGACCCTACTCACAAATTTGATGCTTGTGCTTCACAACAACAAATGAATCTTGTAGGTCCCACAAATTTGTCAACCACGTAGGACATGCATGCATGCATGCATGTGGAGTGCTAGAGAATGTCCTATACAGTCACCTCTCAGGTCAGGAGTTGCACGTGCTCCACCCCTCTTTAGACCAATGGATAATACCGAAGCCCAAGGCTCATCATTAAACATTCAAGGCCCAAGCTCACTATATGTTCATTTTATTTTCCACTACCCCTTTAATATCAATCTTTTTGTTTTCTTCCTTTAAAAAAATAATTGATTTTATCTGGTTTTTGCAATCTAGAGATGCCATGTGACCCTGGGAGTCCCTAAAATCCAGCATTGTGGGTCAGTCTTTTAGTTGGATTATGTAGGCTTGGAGGTTTGGACCCATTTCACATGGGGAGGAGAAATGAGATCATAGGGTGGAGCCACCGTGATATTGCTCTCAATCCAACAAATTAACAATTCCAACATTCTACATTGAGGTTCGGATTGGTACATCTTTTTGGGTTCTATGTGGTGGGCATATTGTTTATGATCACTTTGTTATACCCAAAGGGCGGAGCCAGGTTTTCATCCAGAGTCAAAATAAGGATACGGGGAGGGAGTCCTAAAAGAATAATTTTTATATTAAGAAAAATGAATGAAAAAAATGTAGTTAAATTATGTTGGAGGACTTGAATCTATGTCGCCAAGTCAAAATATTAAATAATAATAAGTTGGGCTATAACATTCTTATGTTATAATTTGAGGGGGTTCAAATATGTAATAATAACACTAAGTATGTTTTTATTTATTTTTTAGTAAAATTGTTACAACAAAGAAAAATTCCCGGCAACCAGAGGTTCAACTAACCCTCCTGGAACACCTCCTGGCTAGTGGCTCCGCCTTGGTTATACCTGTACACCACAAACTAGCCATAGCCTTTCAATTTGATTTTTCTTTTGAAAAATCCCAATTATACCTTCTTTTTTTTACACCAAGATACGTATAATATATAGAATAGTTGAGCTCGAATTCAATTATACCAATTATCTCAATTATACATGTAATAGCTTATTTTCGTATTGCACGAAGATAGCGCTTTACACCTTAGAAATCTAGTATGTTTAATTAGGAAACAAGCAACACTAGATTTAGCGTGGAAAACCCTTGAATGGGTTAAAAACCACGACCTCTCCTGAGGATTTTAGAAAAAGAGAGAGATTTATTTAGACTGCTAGCTATTAAAAGATAGAGAGAGATGTAGAAAATGATCTCTTAGAGGTTCTCAGAGCAGTTTCCTTAATTCGTAGCTATCTAGTCTTATTTATAGGTCTTATAATATGACCGTTGGTTACATTGATGAGGAACGTTACAATATGTGAACTTGATGAGTCTTCATAATGGTCGAGTAACGGCTTGAGTAACTCTTCTTCCTTGTAACCGCTCCATAATGTGTCATAAATGGCCACGTGTTTGTTGACGAGGTCGAAGTATTGTAGATATATCAGTTCGAAGTACTGTAGCAGGTCGAAGTATTGCAGCAGGTCGAAGTTATTGTAGCAAATCGGAGTACTGTAGCAGGTCGGATTACTGTAGCAGTTCGGGTTAATGTAGCTGTTACTATTCAAAGTACTGTAGTTGTAGTAGTTCAAAGTTACTATAGCAGGTCGGAGTACTGTAGCAGTTCGGGTTAATGTAGTTGTTACTATTCAAAGTACTGTAGCTGTAGTAGTTCAAAGTTACTGTAGCAGGTCAGAGTATTGGAAATAAGTTACCACATTCGCCCCGTCTCAGCCAATAGCACGAGAAGCATCAGAAGCGAGTGGTGTTGGTTGATACATATCTTTAATTTTTGGATATGTAAATTGCATGGTTGAAGCAACTGTTGTAAGAGAATGTATGATAATGTATTAGAATAGATGATAATGTATGATAATGTAGTAGAATGGATGATCGTGTATGATAATGTAGTAAAATAGATGATCATGTATGATAATGTAGTAGTAGAATGCATGTAGTGGAATGCATGCTAGTATGCATTGAATATTGCATAGCTGAATGGCGTCTCTGCCAGATCGAATTGATTGACTCAATAATCGACCCTCGGAGAGCGTGTATATTTGAAGAGCTATGATGTAGATCCCAGTTACAGGTCGAGCTGAGCGACCGTGATGAGATATGTATTGAATATTGCATGTAGAGTTGGGCTGGTTGTATCCAGGCGAAAGCTTTTAGATATGTAGAATGTGTTATGTTTGGTCAATAATCGACCTGCAAGATGTTGGTCAAGCTCGCCCCAAGTATGAGTTAAGTTGTTTGATCTCGAGTCTTGAAGTTGAGTTTGAACATTGTGTCTGAAGATGACATCGGGCTCGCCCCGAGTATAAGCTGGAATAAGTTGTAATCACCTCGAGTGCCTTTATAATGTGATTTGATGTTGTCGAAAAGATGATATCAAGCATTGAGTCTGAATCTGAGATCGGGTTCGTCCCGAAGTATGATTTATTGTGTTGGTCGAATATTACGTCTGAATTTGAAATCGGGCTCGCCCCGAGTATGAGTATGAGTATGAATAAGTTGTAATCGCCTCAAGTATCTTGACCTCGAGCGCTTTGATAATGTTGTTGAAAAGATCGGGCTTGCTTTAATCTTTATTTGAATACCGAGCTCGATAATAAGTTGTAATCGCCTCGAGTACCTCGACCTCGAGCGCCTTGATAATTTGGTTTGATGTTGTTGAAAAGATAAGGACGAGCATTGAGTCTGAATCTGAAGTTGGGCTCGCCTCGGGTATGATTGAATGTATCGGTCGAGCGTTGTGTCTAAATCTGAAGTTGGGCTCGCCCCGAGTATGTGTTAAGTCGATTGAATTAGTAATAAGATCGAGTATTAATTCTAAATATGAGATTGGGCTCACCCCGAGTATAGCTTGAATGAGTTGTAATCGCCTCGAGTACCTCGACCTCGAGCGCTTTCATAATTTTGGTTTAAATTTTGTATCTTCTGTTTGGCTTGAGATTAGTTTCTGCTGATTCTCTTACTTTTGAAACTGAAGTAATAGTTGTTGTCTTTAAGCGTCATCGAAGAACATTGTTCCTGTTGTTTGAAGTTGAGGTCGAGCTCGCCCCGAGTATGATTTTAAGTCCCTTGAATGAATAATGAGGTCGTGATTTCGTAAGAGATGTTAAAGACATCTTCCGCCCTTTGAAGTATTTTCATTACTTTTTTGAGTCCTGAACTTGGATTTGCCTTTGCACAGAGGGAGGAGCTCTTGTGGAACCGAAATGTGGTAATGGAGTCCTTGAGAATATGACGTCCTTGCAGGACATTTCTTGCTGAAGCAACACTTGGGCCTGATTGGTATTGTACAAAAGCTTGAAAACTAGCAGACTTCTGAAGAGTGATGACTCTCTGAACCGGTCAATAGTGGTCAGTAGTGGCATAAAGCACACCCTAAGTGAGATAGCTTCTAAAGCCAAGTCTCATCCTAGCATTAGAAAATACTCCAGTTGGGGAATCTCGATCAATACAAGTAGGTAGTAGCAATTCTGAATCGTCGGGGTGACTGGTTTTGACTTGGGGAACCCTCAACTGGAGTCATAACTCGAATTGGCGAAGCTGTTGATGGTGAACCAATGCGACCTGTAAGTCACATTTGTGTTCCTCGAACTCTTGGTACTCGATATGTAATTTGCGATTGGGTTTGACGAATAATTGATTTCGATCTGTAATCTCATGGGGCTTCGCGAATTGTTGAGGTCGATTCCTGTAAATTTCACTGGGGATTTACTAACTGTCGAATTCAAACTTAGAGCATAGTCTCACGGAGCTTCACGAACTGTCGAGCAACCCAAAAATCTTTTGACAATGGCTTGCATTTTCAGCAGATTGATGGAAAATCAGGCTTTGTAGCACATGAATCAAACGCCAACCCTCTTATAATACACCTTTAATAAGCTCGAATTTGAGCTCGTTGTCATATAAGCATTTGGAGTTGGAGAGGACGATGATGATGATGTTCATGATAAGCTTTTCTCTTAAATTTAATCTTGATTCAGAGAGAGAGGTTTTGTTTGGTACGCGTTTCTTTGTCGGCCCCACTTGAGGTTTGTTGTTTGGGCTCGGCATTTTGAAAAATGATAAACAACAGAGTCTGGGCTTGCGCAATTCTGCGACTATTTTTGACCTGAATCGACTCTGTGTTTGTGTCGGTTTGTTTCTCGGAGCAATGAATTGAGCGCGGTTCGCTTGTGATTTCGTTGGAGAGACATGAGGATGAACTTGAATCAGTTTGTAAATTTTGGTCTGGAGGTGCTATTCTTCAGAGAGGAATGAAATATCAACTGGATCGGAGAACGTTGAGTGTAATGCTTCGTTCCTACAGACGGCGCCAAATGTAATAGCCTATTTTCGTATTGCATGAAGATAGCCCTTTACACCTTTAAAATCTAGTATGTTTAGTTATGAACAGAAAACAAACAACACTAGATTTAGCGTGGAAAACCCTTAAATGGGTTAAAAGCCACAACCTCTCCTGAGGATTTTAGAAAGAGAGAGAGGTATATTTAGACTGTTAGCTATTACAACGAGAGAGAGAGAGAGAGATGTAAAAATGATCTCTTAGAGGTTCTCAGAGCAGTCTCCCTAATTCGTAGCTATCTAGTCTTATTTATAGGTCTTATAATATGACCGTTGGTTACAATGATGATGAACGTTACAATATGTAAACTTGATAAGCCTTCATAATGGTCGAGTAACGACTTGAGTAACTCTTCTTCCTTGTAACCGCTCCATAATGTGTCATAAATAGTCATGTGTTTGTTGACGAGGTCGAAGTACTGTAGATGTATCAGTTCGAAGTACTGTAGCAGGTCGAAGTTATTGTAGCAGGTTGGATTACTGTAGCAGTTCGGGTTAATGTAGCTATTACTATTCAAAATACTGTAACTGTAGTAGTTCAAAGTTACTGTAGCAGTTCGGGTTAATGTAGTTGTTACTATTAAAAGTATTGTAGATGTAGTAGTTCAAAGTTACTGTAGCAGGTCGGAGTATTGGAAATAAGATACCACAATACCAATTATACCTTTCAATTTCAATTTCTCAAACCCTAATCCAGATCTCGAATTCTCCCAAATCGGATTCTTCTCTAACAGATTCAAGTTCTCAAGTCATACCTCGTAAAGATCATCTACACCTTTAATAAGCTCAGAGACGAGAAATCCCCAACTGGCCAACTCAGAGCTGAGAAATCCCAAAAAAATATTCGATCTTTTGTTCTTGAATCATCAGTATACGTTAGTGTTCACGATTGTTTGCCCAACGTGTTTTGATGGATGTGAGTTTAACGATGTATAATCTCGACGGAAAGAATGAGAATCGCCTCAATTACTTGTATGTAGGTAAAATTGTGCTTAGAATCGACTTTCTTATGCTCGCAGTGATGATCTTGAAGCATTGAATCTGCTATGTGAAGCCTATTAAGTAGGTCAAGTTTGCGAGGTGTGCGAAACAAAAGTTTTGCCCAAGGGTTAGAACAAAAATATTAGTAAATAACATATATGAGGATTGAATGCTAATTTTGAACCGTAAAAATTATATTTGTTTTTTCCTACAAAATGTATGAAAATTGCCTAATTATTAATACTACTTTGTTCCAATTTTTTGTTTGACATGCTTTCCACACAAACGCATTAGATTTAAACATTTTCTGACCACGGTAAATTAAAACCTCATATGCAACCAAAATAAAAACACGTTAATTAAAATAATTTTAAAGAAATTATCGAAATTGGGATCGTCCTTTCAATGGCTATGACGAGAATTGATTCTTCATATTCTTCCCAAAGTTTGAAGCACAAAGAACTGATGTAAACCATCATTATCTTTTCATAAAAAAATTCATGTATATATGGATTTAATAAATATAAAAAAATAATTTAAAATAAAAGAGGATGGAAAATGTCGGTCTTGTGGTAAGAGTATCTAATTGCACTTCTTTCCTCATTTTCTTAAAGATGAAATAACAATAGAGATCCAAAAACAAGGTGGGGGGTGTGTTGATTTGAGTTTTGAAGAAAAAGCTTCCAAAGAATCAAATAACTTGATGGGTTTGAATGCTTAAGACCCCAATTTTTATCATGTAGATCCAAGAACTCTATTACCACCAAATCGAATTTGTTCGTAGCATACATTTTAGGTGAATTTACCAATACCCATAACTGAATTATCAAAGTAATCAAATCCTACCAATTAAACAGATAAAAAATTTGCCTGATCTCAAATATCGAATAAATAAAACTATATCGAGCTTCTTTGTTTTTTTAGTTTTTCAACTTATTTTACTTATTCTCTCTCTTAAGTTAAAATTTTGAAATAAGTTGTGTTTGATTTCCTATATGAGAAAAGGCCTTATTGATAATAGCACCCCTACTTTAGACCTTTTGAATAAGTAAGAGCACTCAACTTTTTCACAACTTTTCTACTAAAGTTGACGGGATGCTTTGCGGCCTTTAAGTAAAACTTTTGAAATACCAAAATACCCCTCTTATGTTTAAATTATCTTCTCCAACCCCCCAATTGGTTATGGTTTCTTCCTTCTTCATTCCTCTTTCAAATCCCAAAAAATCCAAGCATGAAATTAAACTCCATTTTCCAGACAATTTCTTTTCCGATATCGCGCGTTTCTACAACTTGTATCCCTTAAATGCACTCATACATCTTTTAGAGAAAACAAAAACCTCAAATTAGGGATTCTTTGAATTTTTGGGTTTATACTCTCTTTGTCCAACTAATTTCTTGAGAAACTATTTAGAGAATAACCTTCATGTTTTTAATGCAATTCCAATTTTGGATCTTCTCTTTCGTTTTATAAGTAGTTGTATTTTTTCTTTGATCTCATGTGTGTTATAAAGTGAGTTATGTGTTGAAACTTCAAGCAAAATTCAAATGGATGACACATAGAGTTGAATGAGATTTTAAACTATACTCATGATCACAGTGAAGAAGGCGCGATGGTAAAAATAATTATCAACTTGTAAACGGTTTCCTAGATTAATGATGAATTTTTCAAGTTCACATATAAAAATGTTTAGGAGTGACGATAAATTTTTAGCATTATAATAGAAATCAATTCAAATTGACAAAGATCTGTTATCAACGTCAAATTAATATAATTATCACAGCAGTAAGAAATAACGTATTTATTTTTCTATCTTGCAAAGAATGAAAGAAACAATTTTACACTAATTATTTGGGGCATTTTTTTTACCCCTTTTGAATGTATAAGAACTATAATTCTTCGTTCTTGCCTTTCTAATGCGATTATGAAAAAGAAAGTTGTGCAAAAAATATATAAAACATGGTCATTTTGACAGTTTTTAGACAGTTCAGACTTCAGATTCAACAAAAAAACAAACATAATTTTTTGCATTTCAGCCTCAACATTCAGACGCTAGATTCAGCAATCACAATAAACAATCAAAATCAGAATAAACAATAAGAATCAGCAAAAAGAAAAAACAACCAAGAGGTGCTCCGATTTAGAAATTTAAGAAGTTCCCAGTTGAGAATTTCAAAAAACCTACCTCGAAATCGAGATGAAAAATTACAAATAGTCTATGGTAAAAATATTTATTGTGAGAGAGGATGAAAGATAGAAGGAAGTAAAGAAAAAAAAACAAGAAGAAGATAAAACAAGGGTAAATATGGGTTTACCAATTTCCATTTAAGTTATGTAACAAACCCGTAAGTTAAGTAGAATATGTTAGGAGTTGGGTCCAATCCCAAGCTAGGAACCCAACAGGGTTGGGGTGTCCTATTCGACTCCTAACAAGGCCCATAAGCCTTTAGGGTTATGGGGAGAGTTTGAGATGGTTAGGTAACCTATTCAATAATGTTATCTCCTTTTGTATTACGTACAGTTCTACAGTTCTCTGATAATCAATAAAGAACCCTCTTTCTCTCAATTGCTCTCCAAAGATATTAGAACTGATAATCCTTCGATAATATTATATTTTCTAGCACGTTATCAGCACGTAAGAAGAGAAAGAAAAATTACTCTCCAATCAACAATTTTTAGGAAAACTTTGCAATCAAGAAGTATTTTATAATTTTTGAAATTTGTTTTAATTTCATCTTAATCTATGTTGTATAATATATGAATATAGATTAGTAGCTATTTTTACTATATATTTTTATATAAAAAATAGGCATTTTTAATGATTTTTATCATAGAAATAGGGCTATTTTCAAGCCAAAATTAGTTTGTCTATGGACATCGAATGGAGGCGAGACCACTTTGGTTAGAAAGCCCGTCCTGGGAGCTTTCCAACGGCATATGTAATGTCTCAGGGAGATGTTCCAAATCGTTGGGAAACTAACGATGAAACTAAGTAGTTTTACGGCCAAAAACGACGTGATGACATCAGCAGAAAAAAAATATATTTTAATAATTATCTGTTGATGACGTCATCGTTATCTATTGTTGACGTCAGCAGTAACATGTGGCATGTTGATATGGCATGACACGTGGCAGGTACATACTGTGACACATGGCAGCCACTGGGGGTGACACATGGTAGTCACCAGGGGTAACACGTGGCAGTTGTCGGACTGTCACTTGCCGATCACCGAACCGGTTACCGGACAATTAACAAAAAATGACTGGCATGACACGTGTGGTAGATACGCTTAGGGACACGTGTAATCGAGTCAACCCAGTTCAGACCGGTCAGTCTGGTTTAGGCGTTGACCCAGACCAAGCCAGACCGATCAAGGACAGGTTTAAACACATAAATGGTTATAAATAACCCATTTTCTTAGTCAAATTGAGTCCAATTTTTTTAAAAAAATTCTATTGATTAGACCTACCCCATAGGGGACCCCTTTTTAAAAAAAATGAAAAATATATATATATATTTTTTTTTAAACAGGTGTCTTGTATAGGAAAGTTGACTCACTTATATCAGATATAAACAAATAGATTAATACTTATTTAAATATCTTGTGATAACTAATATGATATTAATGGTATGCTCCTAGGATACTAATTATGATGATCTGAGGATCAAAGATAATACGAAACCAAGACTAATTTAGGATACGACTAAGAGTCATATATAAATCATAATTAATTATCAATGACAAATAATTAGAGTTAAATTAGGAATTAACTTAGTCTTATTTCTAAAATCTTGGTGTCTGAGGAACTAATTTTTCGTATCTAGATGCAATTAGATGTTGCATAATAACATTTAGAGGTATATAAGCACTGATATCAACCTATAATACCCTAGAATGTTAGCTCAAAGACATGCATCATCAATCTATCTTGTGAACCCAACAGACTTTGGGGTGGAACCACTTGTCAGCTAAATATTTAATACCTCTCATATTTGTAGCAAATGGGTCATTTGGCTATAATATACAGACCTTTATAAAACTTTCGAGCTTTGAACATCTTAGTTGTTTTACAACATCTAGTGGTTTTGAATAACTGTCTTGGATAAGACTCTATTAAAACACACTTTAAGGTTAAGATTATAATTTTACGGGGTAAAATTAGGATTTGATGCTTAATAGGATATGAACAAGGTTCACCTATAAGTAATAATTGAGAATCACCGACTTGTATAATATGAATTGCCTTTAGTAATGATTATAAATCATGTACTTAAATATAATTTCATAAAGAACGCACACATCTGGTGGTTTTGGATATCAATCTTAGCTAAGATTCTATTAAAACGCACATCTAAGATTAAGATCGTCATTTTTACGGGGTAAAATTTAGGATTTAATTATTAGATAAGAATTTCATGAGTTTTAGAATATGAACATGGTTCAACTATAATATGATTATGAATAATTTATTTATCGTTATTCTAAGTACTATGATATGTCTTTAATGCGCGCATTTGATATGTTTATCAAGAATTGTCACTAATTACGATATACATTTTGCATTACAGATGTCTGCCAGCCCACGTTACAATTACGAACCATTGTGGCTTGATGGTTTCAACTACTTGTCTTGGTGTACGGATATCAAACTCCATTTGTAGACAATGAACGTCTCAAAGTTAATTGTTGCAGATAATGCCATCTCTGAGCCACTCAAGGTACATACCATATTGGCTATGCGAGCCTACCTTTAGCTAGAGCTGAGGTTTGAGCATATATGTTTCAAAGATCTATATGAGTTATAAATAATCTTAGAATAACATTTTGGTCTACAACAGGCCCTAACAAACTATAAGAACCGTAACCGATGGAACAACTTGAGGCTATGTGACTTCAAGACTGTAGCTGCTTATAATTCAGCACTACATAAAATTGTTTCAGCCAAGACGCTCAACAATGACTACATCTTCGCAGAAGAGATTTTACAAAAGACTTTTTCCACATTTTCATATTCACAAGCTACTCTTAGGGACCAGTATGTGAAAATGGAATTCAGTAATCCTGGAGATCTGATCCAACTCTTGCTCACTGCGAAACAAGATGACACATTTGTTTTTAGGAAAAATAAGAGGTTTCCCCCTAGGAGGATGAAACCAGCTGCACGGAAGATCTTATCTCATGATAGAGACAATGATGAATGGGGTTCTGGCAGTGGGACTGCAACTGAAGGTGGGAATCGGGGATTCATGGGCCCTCAAAAGTACAATAGGTTTAAAAAGGTTGGTAAACCACAAACACCAAAGAAGAGCAAGAAGCCAGATTTTGAATCTCCTTGCTTAAGATGTGAGGCAGCTGGACACCAGGTTCGCGACTGCAAGACACCGTGGGTGCCTAGAGTAAAAGTCTAGGTTAACCACATCACCATTGACATAGCTTCCATCACTATGAAGTTATCAGCGTCAAACTTCTTCGGCGACACTGATGCCGACATGGATTAACATACATAGTAATATGTAATAATATCTCAGTAGACATGTGATGTCACATTAGAGAGAGCACAAGTAGTTTATTTTCTAGTAAACATTTAATTTACTATTCTTTTTGTTGTCAGTATTTTTAAGTTTGTTGGGAATATATCATTTATATTTCAATAAAGTGCTCATGACATACATGAGATTTTTCAATTTATTTTAAATTGTGATTATTCGAATTTACTGCTTGAGAAGTAGTTAAATTCTATATATGATAGTTGATCTACTATATGCAACCCTCTTATGGATTTTTCTGCTCATTGAGCATGACCGATAATCGGATGAATGACGACACATGTCTAAGAGACATTAATATCACGCACTCGATTCTTTTTTAGATATAAATACATGTCTTCTCTAACCTTGTGTATCGGGGATGACACGAATATCAATGACACGACCAACATGATAGAATGTACTGAATGCGTCACGCCATTACTCTCTTATGGTATGATACATGGTATCTAGTCCACTTTATAAACTAGTAAATCCAGCTGGATTTTACTGAGTTTAGGGAGATACATGATAATACTTATCACGTAATGACTATAAGAGAAAATGACAGACAAGGTTCTGTGCATTCACTTCATGTCCAAAGGTTAGAACACGCTATCAGAATGGCTTCCAAAATACTCCCCAGGGCTCGGATAGTAAAGAAGACTATTGGGATTACATCTCAACTTTCCTTAAAAGGAGTGAAGATCCAGAGAGTGTATGTGTAACGATTGCTTAAAAGGAAAGTCTATTATTTTATCCTAGTATGACCAAGATGGAACATGATCTCCAGCCTTTACTCCAAACATATCCACGGTGACACATGTGGGCCTTTTCATCTATATTGTGGCCCACTTGAATATTGATGGTCATAATAGACGCATCTAGGAGATTGTCTTACGCTTGCCTATTATTAAAATCTTGGAATGTAACGTTAACACGACTTCTCACTTAGATAATTCAATTGCAGGTTCAGTTTCAGGATTAACCGATCGATGTGACCTAACAGGGGCCTGAGAGTGTGACTCACAGGCTTTTGATGATTATTTTACCACTAAATAGGATAAATGATTGAGCATCATGAGTACCCAATTCCATACCCAACTCGGGATTGGCAGAGAACCTAATCAAGCGATTTAGGATAATCACTAGGCCACTGTTATTACGATCATAACTTCCGGCTAGTGTATGGGATATGCATTCTTGCTCCTAAAGCACTTATTAGGGTTCCTTACATAACAAATCATTAAAAAAATCCAAAAGCGACTAGTAACTGGGTCGGAGCCCAGTGTCGCCCATCGATGAACATTTGGATGTTCTGTACAGGTGCCAATTGTACCACAATATATGAAGATGAGACCCTAAACATCAGCCTAATAGTATGTGGGTTATGATTTACATTTATCACTGGATATTTAAAACCCACTGGCAACGTATATACTGCATGGTAGATAATTGCCATTTTGATGGGACGATATTCCCAACATTGGGGGGAGATATGACAGTCAATGCTGAGGATGTTTCTAAGAGGTCTTAGAAAATACTATTGTTGTCTCATCTAGATCCCTATACATAAGTTAGGTGACAATAAGGTTCAACAGATTACAAACCACTAATAGGTCGTAAATAAATTGTCAGGCATATTCATAGACACTATTGAAGTACCGTAAGTATATGTACCTGCAAATAATACGCCTATACAGCAGAACGTTCCAGGGGAACTAGTATTGCTGTTGAAGATCCAAGGGAATTAGTATCGCAAAAAAATCTGAGGCTCGCGCTTAGTGCAGAGCACTGTTAAAAAAAGTATTTTAAGTCGGGGAGCTGTAGAATAAGGGACAAATATGACTAATGGTGTAGTCAGTGCATCGAGGATGAAACCACCCATCGACGAGGCAATAATAGCTACGCGACCAATTGATGCATTACGAGATTAGCCCAGGGTGGCACATACGCATGATAATAATGAGATCTCGATCTATTAAAAGTCTCTAATAAGTACAACGTAGGATCGTTTAGTAGAGATTTGTCGACAAGGTATTCATATTCGCTATTGTGCTCTCCATCAAGGATGAGGATTCAGAATCAGTTATTGTAAATAACTGTGTGTTATTGTACATTGGCCAAAGTGGGCATCTGGAATCCAAGCGGAGCTCAGCTTGCTAGCATAATACGAAATAATACAATAGAGCTTGTCGGTTATAAATGGGAAATGTACGGAAACATGATTAACTCATAGAGCTAATTTGGTCAAGGAAAGACTAATTGCCCAATAAATTTTTAAAAGATCTGCATCGATTACAATGTGACCTCTTACCCGGTTATAGACGCTATAACATTTTGGTACTGACCAGTCTGTCAAGTTGTCAAGGATAAGCTAGACATGTGTCTGATGTAAATACCGCGTATCTATATGGAAAACTAGATACATATATATACATGAAGATATCTGGGAAAATATAAGCTTCTGAAAGAAACTAAGCCCGACACACGAGGTGTGTACGTAATAAAACTGAAAAAGTTATCGTTAACTTGAAGCAATCAGGGCCCATGATACATAGTAAGTTAACTGAGTATTTGAAGGTCGGGAACTTTGCAAATATCCTTATATGTCCATGCATTGTTATTTAAAACACAGATATTAGCTTTACTCATAACAGTGTACTAAATGATTTGAATATTATTAGATTTCTGGGGGAGATCGCGAGAGCCCTCGAATACTTTGGGAAATAATTTAAAATACAAGACCTTGGGAAATCAAATAGTGTCTCATTTTGCAGATCGAACATCTTGATAGTGGCATACTCATACACCAAGCAATATATATCGGAATAACTATCTAACACTTCAATATGGATGTAGCACACGGTGCTAAGTCATTTATTGCGCATCCATCACTTGGGTGTGGACAATCACATCTTCCACCATCCTAATGGGGGGGGGGAACTCCTAGGGCCGTGGTGCCATAGCTTGGAGGTGTTTTGCTATAGTTAGTTGGGTATACTAGACCCAATGACTCATTCGCAGTAAACAATTTGGCTTGCCATAGTTCTGTTCCTAAAGGCATTGGATTGAGATCAGACACATTCTGAGATATCTGATCGCTATGAAAGACTGGGATCTGTTCTACTCAAAATGGTGAATATAAAATTATAGAGTACACCGATACAAAACACTTCTCAGACCCACATAGAGGCCATTGTCAAATGGATTATTTGTTTATGTACGGGGATACATAAATATTTTTGGAGATCGTTGAAGCAGACGGTGATAGCTACACCTCGAACCATGAAGATTCTTGTACTTCATGAAGCTGGCAAAGAATGATGGTTGCGCTCCAAGATATATCTTATTAACCGAAGTTGTAGTATATTTTATCTTGGATAAAACATCGACTATATATGAAGACAATTCAGCTTGCATCATTCAAGTCAATGACGATTTATCAATGACGACATAATGCAACACATTTCATAGAAGCCATTCGATCCTTATGAATTATAAAATACGAATGAGATTGACGTTATTCAAGATATTTCAGAAGACATCCTTGCAAATCCATGCACGAAGACTCTTGCACCACTTACGTTCAAGCAACTAATACACGGAATCGGCATGTAGAAGATTTATTTATCAATATCTCAGGAATATCGACGTCAGGGGGAGTAGTCCTAGCCTAACGTGGGCACATGTGTGTTGTACTTTTTTTTTTCTTTTTTCTGATAGTACAATTTTTATTCTAGGAGGTTTTACTGACTAGAGGTAATGATGAGGCAACGTATACGCGTCCACAACCCATACAAGACATATGATTGTATTCTTTCCTTGCACGACATTTTTCCCAATGGGGTTTGTGTAAACAGAGGTTTTAATGAGGCAAGTCGCTCTGGTATGGAACACCCCAATGGGGAGTGTTAAGAGTTGGGTCCAAACCCAAGCCAGGAACCCAACTGGGTTGAGGTGTTCTATTGGACTCCTAACAAAGCCCATATGCCTTTAGAGTTATGGAGAGAGTTTGAGATGGTTAGGTAACTTATTCAATAGGGTTATCTCCTTTTGTATTGCTACTACAGTTATCTAATAATCAATAAAGAATCCGCTCTCTCTCTCAATTGTTCTCCAAAGATATTAGAACTGATAATCCTTTGATAGTATTATATTTCCTAACATAATAGATTCAGAAAAGCTAGATTTTCTAACTTATCTTAGGTGATGAAAAGTGGGGTGCCATTACCAAAAAAAACTTTTTTGAGACAGAAAAACAAACACAACTTATTGTGAAATTTGACTTGATATAGCCCCAAATAAATAAATAAAGTTAAATAAGCTAAAAAACAAATGACCTTTTAACTTAGTTGGTTAGTGTTTTGTCTCTTGAGTAAGATGTCAAGTGTTCAAGTCCTACCACAAATATGAGAATTCAGTTATTTTCTCCAATCTAACGGTTGGCAACCGCTAGATTGAAGGAGATTATCGAAAATCCCTAATTTGTGGAGGGATTCCAGGATACCAAGCAGTCTTTGTAAAATAAATTGTTTTTAAGCCATTTTGTATTTTCACACAGGGCCTTAGGGGTACTTGGGCCGGCCTGTCGCCGCTCCATATGCCATGATTTACCGAACATGTGGATTGAATTTGAAGGGGTTGTAGTGTACGCAATGATTAATCGTCCAAATGGTGATAAATGATGAACTCGGATCACCTCATTGTCAAAAAAGAAAAAATGAAAAATGAGAAACAAGGTTAATTTATTTAGTTTTTATTTATTTATTTACTTTGCGAACCTTGTCTGTTCCGTGATTTTCTCACTCACTTACTCACTCTTCTCTGTGACTATTATTCAAATTAAAGAAACCTTCTCTCTCTCTTTCTCTTTTCCATTTCAAATTAAAATAGAAATTATTCAAGAACCAAAAACCTCTACTTCACTTTTCGATCTTGCTAGCTTCATTGATCTCCGTACAAGAATGGCGTCAGAGATCGACCTCTGCGATCTCTTCAATCACCTTCATCTCCTTCTCATCATCTTTTCTCACTCACCTTAGTTCAAGATTAAACCTCAGATCTCTCTGTCTCTCTCTAAGTTTCAGTTTAAGCTTTATTTCGTTGAATTCGACGATTCGAAAGGAGTGCTTCAATGAGGTTTTGATTCTCAAGTTCTAGGTGAGTGGGTCGAAATCGCTTAGTTGAACTTTACATGTTGTGATTATTTTGCTTTGCTTTTATCTAATGTTGTTTCGTTTGTGTTTGATTTGGTATTTGGGATCTTGTTATTTTGTAAGAATCTGGATAAAAATTGGATCTTTAACTAGTAGATTCTAGTATGTACTTTACTTTGTAGATCTCAAAAACCTAGTATGCATTGATGACATCTGCATGCTTTTTGAGATGATGATGATTGGAATGTGATGCCCTAGTATTTGTTTTTGGGTAATTTGGATTTGTGTAGCTAGATCCATGTACAGGAACTTCGGGTTGTCGGCTAATTAGAAATTATGTTTTAGTGTATATTAGTATTAGGAAGTTGAATCACTTAAGAGATCTTTATCTGGTGGTATCACATTGCGGACTCGTGTTTTATGAAATTCAAACTACTTGTTTTGTTCGGATTCAATAAATATATTAATTTGTTATTTGTGAGGGTAAAACTTATGTGATTGTATCATCGGTTATGCATACATTGAAATTTTCTCTCTCCATTTGATGGTAGTTCTAGTTGGATGAATTTTGAGATTTTCTTACATTACTTCTACAATTTTACTTATAGGTTGTGATTCTTGGAGTAAGAAGCAAATTTGAACTTACAATGGATGCTGATACTCTTGTAAGCGGGGTTGAAGTGGAGACGGGCCACACTAATGGTGTTCTTGAGCATTTGCATTCTATTGGAGAGGAAGGTTTGGTCTTGGAGAGTGTAAATGGGACTACTGATAATAGGGATAATGGTGAGGAAGTTGTAGACGAATCAAATTGTCATGAGGAAAACAATGGCTCTATCGGATTAAAGGTGCGGCATAATTGAATCGTTAGGGGAATTTCTTTTGATTTTTTATTTCGTAAGTTGATTATATGTTACTAATTAGGAACCTGGAGAGGAAGATGTGGCTCATACGCATAATTCCAAGACAAGCAAAGGCCGAGGGAGGAGTAAGAATGAGAAGCCTTTGAGCCTGAAGATTGGTGGGGCGACTTTGGAGAAAAAAAGTAAAGACCGAAAACACGTCGCTGTGAGATCTGCTGCTTCTAATGGTTCATCTACGTTTTCTTTGACTTCACGCTCGAAGCAACCATTGGCCCCTTCGACCAATGGGGTTTCATTTACTGACAGGCAAGGTAGTGAAAGCAATACAAATATTGATTCGAGCATCGCATCAAAAACAGCATCTGCATCTGCATCAAGTACAGCCCAACATCCCCAGGTTAAACTTGTCACCTCATGATTGTATCGTAGATAGCCCACTCACATTAAAGTTAAGCTTTCTGAAAGTTCTGTAGGTTATAAAAATGCCATGTATGTACTGACACCTGTTGCCCAATATTTTCATTTTAAAGCAATCTGGGAAATCTGGGATACCGTCTTCTATCTCTAATGCCACACAGCTTGACACTCTTAAGTAAGTTTTGTTTTAATTCCCACTCTATGTGCTTCTTGTATTTTTATGTATTAGCTCCTTGTTAGTACATTTCTCGATAGGTGGAGACTCATAAATTGTTTATTTGAAGCATTTTAGTTAGAAAACTTCTAAAGTAATTCTTGTGGCTTATACTATTTATCACTGCTTTCAATGGAATTTGATATTTATTTGCAGGGAGAGCACAAAGCATCTGAAGCCTTTGAAACAAGAACCACTGAATAAAGTTGATGAAAACACGCGTTCTTCATCTTTGTATCCTTTCATTTGTTCTTCCAGATTTATAATTCTATGATTGCCTTAATTACAGATAGATCCATATATTTATGTCGTAAGGACCACCGTTACGGCATTAATATATAGAGGAAATAACGTATCCTCTGTAGTAGAGTTGGGACCAAGTTTTCTATTAATATATAGAGTTTATTAACTTATGGGGGATAATTATATGGAGGCTATACTACTATCTTTCAACCGAATTTGTTCAACTTAATTTCATTTTAGAAGTCCAACCGCTGGAGGTTCAAAACCACAGAGAGTTGGAACTCTTCCTTCCTATAGCTTCAGCTTTAAATGTTATGAACGAGCTGAAAAAAGAAAAGAGGTTTGTCCATTCTTTCTTTTGTCATCCAACCAACCCTGGTTTATCATAGATTAATCGTCTGAACTTTTGACAACTGAGGATGATTTCGTGTCTCGTGTTGACCAGTTTTACTCAAAGCTTGAGGAAAAAATTCATGCAAAAGAAGTGGAGAAAACCACCTTGCAAGCCAAGTCGAAGGTGGCTATTCTATATCTTCTGATTGAAAATTTTTAATCTTTTGACTGAAAAACGCTATTTATGACAGTATACATAATTATTTCCCAGGAGACTCAAGAAGCAGAGCTTAGGCTGTTAAGAAAGAACTTAACTTTTAAAGCAACGCCCATGCCAACTTTTTATCAGGAACCTACACCCCCCAAGGCGGAATTGAAAAAGGTAAAATTGTGTCTTTTTCATTGTCATTAATAATATAAAGATTTAAACTGTTCACTTTCAATTTCCTATTGTAAAGTTTTTGTGTCGTAAAACAAGTACACTCTTCGGAAGAAAGAGAAAAAGATCGACCAAGAGGGGGAAAAAACTAAATCATATGAAAGCAGGAAACTAAGTATCCTCTAATTACGTGAAGACAAAGACAGCCACGGAAACAACACCAAACGCAAGCCGCCAATGTCATGACCCTACTTTACGCACCAATAATGTCCCCACTTAATCACCCCAGTAAGGGTTATTGTCTATTTGGCCACACAACAATGCAGTCTTTATCTATCTTTGTAGTGGAGGATGATGGCATATGGTATCCTCATTTGCTGATGTCTTAAGTCATTTTGCACAAGCTTGGCATGCCTTTGATTTGATGGATAGATGCTCCGAAGTTTGGGTATTGTTTCTCATTGAGAGCCAGTAGCATATTATAATCCCCTTCATTAAAATCTTTATGAGTCAAAAGAGGTGATTAGTCATGTCAATATAACTGTCACCTGCATCTTCCACTGCTTCCAATATACAAATTGTTCATCTTAACATCCATGTTTGGGAAAAACTGAAAACCTCTTCTACTGGTTGATGTCTTGATGATGATAAGTGAGAAAGTCATTAAGAGAGTTATTCCACAATCATGCCATTCTAGCATATCAACTGTGTTGTTAAAAGAACTGACAAGTTTTGGGCTAACGGCGACAGACATTTGCTAGATAAATGTGACATCGATGAATCTTTAGAATGAACATGTTGAAGAGGAATAGAAGTGGAAAACTCTGAATTCTCCTCCTTCAATCTCCATGCAATACTTGTATCAATCACTCGGACAACAACTCCTTGCGACTCATGATAGAATTGCTCCTGGAGTTGACGAGCCGATAATTTGTCTGCTTCCAGTTGTCTTGCCATTTCATTGAGTCATCTTTAACATTAACCCCTCGATCTGGACTTGGGGACTCCCACGTCTTACTACTTCAGGGGACAGCTCATCAATTTCTATAACTAGATCTGAGGTACCATGTGGAAGAGTGTTCCTCATTCTAGTTGAGCTAGCCTCTAAAGGTTCAGTAGAAGGGTAGAGAAACAAAACTTCTTCGTCATTAAAAGTCGAAGCTGAGCATTGATCATGTTCACGGTGAGCCAAGGCATGCTTCTCATTCTTTCAATTTTCCTATTTGCCCTAGAACGTTGTGCATAATATGTCCAGCTCAGGTTGGAGACTGGATGATCCATGCGCGAAAACTGAATCTTTCCCTTCAATAAAATTAGTTTCACTGCCACTATGAACTCTAGTTGTGAAACACTGTTTCTGTATCTGTTTGAACTTTGAATCAAAGAAATGGCTAGACCGACATTTCTCTTAGAAACATGTTCACCCTCAGGCCTCAGCCATGGACAAAGAGATCTGTAAGCAATTGCATTGTTCTCTGCCAACACCCTCTTCCTTCAGATCCAATAGCTTTGTTAGCATCTTCAGTTCAAGTAAGCTTCTTCCATGAAATTAAGTGAAGTTCTGCCTGGTAAAAGGACAATGTCAAAACCATATCCTTCAATGACCATTTCCCTTTCATTCTCTCTGATCTCTCATCCCGATTGATTTCCAATATTACATGGAGATATAAATGTTGGAGTGTGTATATTTACACATATTACTTTAGTCCCACATTGGGTAATAGTATAATTAGCTTAATGGTCTTCTACTATATAAATAAGAGCCTCTTTTTATATAGTAGAGGACCATTAAGCTAATTATACTATTACTCAATGTGGGACTAAAGTAGTATGTGTAAATACACATACACTCCAACACGCCCCCTCACGTTGATACGTACATATAATGTTCGTGCCAAGGTAGATTACAATAAAAAAAGAGGAAAGATAGTCTCTCATATACAATCACTCCCTCACTGATAAATAAAATTAAGGCTTCCCCTAAAACTGATAAAACTTATTCTAGACAATCCTTTTGTAGCAGCAGAAATACTTCAAAGCTTCACATATCCCTTGTGAAATCGGCGGTATTCAGACTTGCCATTTTTCCCACACGTACTTGTGAAATCGGCGGCACTAACCGACTTGCCAATTTTCCCACTTGAGGGTAATGTAAATATCTTGAAGAGACACTGAGGTAAGAAATTTAGTCGATGAAGAAGATCATTCGAGATAATGTTGAGGAGTGATAATTATTTGAGGAAAAAAATATCTACTGAAGGAAAGAAACAAGTCATAGGACAAAGAAATCCACATTAAGAATAGGAAATCATAATCGTGGTGGAAAGAATTTAACATCTTCACTTGATCCAAAGAAAGAAATTGCATCTCGCGATAGGAAATAATAGAATAAATCTAAGATAATTACTAGAGGATAAGAGAATCTTTCGAGGAAAGAATCACTCGAGGAAAGAAACAAACTCATGATCTAGGTGGAAGGTCACTTAACAACTTCATCCGATCCAATGGAAGAAAATCACATCTCGCGACGGGAACCGAAAACGAAAACGCCTTTCACAAAAATAAAAGAAAATAATTAAGTACTTAATCTTCTCCAAGAAGAGATGAGACGGGGTATATATGGGGGCTTACCCATAAAGATGCACATTTTCTTGCAAAAACTAGGGTTTATTCCCGCTTCACCGTACCGCTTTGAAGAAGGTAACAACAACAATAATTCGACCTAGTCGATGATTGTTTCTTCTTTCTTTTATCCTCGAACCAGGAGGCTAAACCAACACAAATAGATCTCATAACTCTAGCTCGAAGAACGATCACACGTTAAAGTCGACCCATCCCAAATTGTAGGAGGGAACAAATTTGAAGCGATAATAAAATCTTTAAAGGGTATTTGGGAACCTTAAATTGATTATTCATGATGGAGCCAAATCTGCAGTAGAAAAATGTGTAGTTTAAACTAATTTGAGGAATAAAACAGTTGTCACACTACCAGATTTGAAATACAAATCAGAATTGTTTGCTCCGAGATATTGATCACACCAACACCAACACCAACACCAACTACAACAAGTTCACATGATTAGGGCCAAAGGAACTCAGCAGGAATAAAGTTGTAGAGAAGTAGCATGCGATAGAGAAAGAGCATAAGAAGATTACCTGATCAATCTTTGAACTCCTGACAAAAGGATCTGATTTAGTGGAAATAATAGAAACGAAGGAAAAATATTACTAGATTATTTTTTCTGAGTAATCCAGCGACGGTAATAGCTGCCGCCGGCGAAAGCGGGGGGAACCGTTACGTTGTCTTCAAGAGCGAAACCGCTCTGATATCATATACAAATAAATAAGAGGAGAAATATTATTCACTCTTGAATTGATTAATTAGATTACATCATAGCCTCTTTTTGTATAGTAGAGGACCATTAAGCTAATTATACTATTACCCAATGTGGGACTAAAGTAGTATGTGTAAATACATATATACACTCCAACAATAAATTCATCACCAACCAACCTCTTCTCTCCATGTTTCCTAAGTGACATCACTGATCCGGACACGATTTGTTATGTTTTTTCGTTTAGTATCATTCTATTAGGTCAATCACTCCCACAACAGAGAATTTCTCCTTTGACTTAAAGTAGTATTATTCCATTTCTGCCTGTTTGGATCTTGATTGTTGTTATCAGGCGCTAAATTTGAGCAGCAGATGTAGAATCTTCATGTTTAGCTGTAATTACTGTAAGATTCATGCTCAATAAATACTCATGGGCGGAGCAATACTGAAACCACATGGACTAGTCAAGTCAACAATGGGAAGATTTTTATGTCGCTTTATTTCATCCCAAATTCCGAATCTTCTTGGGGGGATATAATGATCTATTGTTTACATTCAACCTATTGTGGGTCCTTACCCAATCTGAAACTCTTTTATTAACTGCATTAGGGTGAACCTTTTGATCTATTTCATCCCGAATTCTAATGAATCTTCATAAGCGGTATAGTGATCTCTTATTATTTTCATTAAACCTACTGTGGTTCCTTGGCCAATCGGAAAATCCTTCAACAACTATATTCTCAGTATTATTTTCGATGTTATTGACTTCTTGTTCCCAACTAACCTCCCAAGAGTTTAAGGAACATCCATTTTTATAAAATCCATGTCCTCCATATCCATATTCTGTATCTTCTGTTAATTTTTGTTCAAATCGAGGACGGTAAGAAGCCTTTGATTTTTTACTCATAAGATTCTTCTAACCGGTGTTGCATTTGAGACGGTTGCGAAATCTGTAATTTTTAATGAGTTACACAAAGCTTGCCACCAGACTAGTGTGGTGGCCATGGCGATGCTACCATAGGTCACAATAATTGCCAATGTCACTAATGCATTTTCCAAACCCGCATTTGACTAATTGGAGTAAAATAGTAAGGACAATAAATTGCAAGAAATTAGGTCACTATACTGGTGAGTGTGAGGATGGTTATTCCAACGCTCAGGTAACATATATCTTGCGTCTTGCTATAATGATAATGATGTGAATACGAATTGAATAAAACACATTACTTTGACTCTAAACTCTCTCTTATTGAATAATCAAAAATATGAAACCCAAATAGCCTAATAACTTGAAATAACCAAAATAACAGTGAATATAAAACTAACCTAAGCAGGTTTTTTTTTATAGAAGTAGGAAGCCTCTAACTCTAATTCTACTAACATTAGGTTTTAACTTAGGAGACCTTCAGCAGTTACCCCACTAGCCTATTACTTAAATTATTAAAAATAAATAAAATAAGCGTGGAGAGAGTGACGTCGACTAAACGACCAAGAGAGAGAGAGAAAGCCGCCCTCCTTCAAGGTATACACGTATGCGGCCGTGAGAATATTGTGATACATCAACTCACCCTAACTTTGGAAAAAATTGTTCACGAATTTTATTGTTGGAGAGAGAAGCCACAAGTAGAAAGCATCCGGCGGAGCGTAGATACATTCTTCAAACAATGAACACATCCCCGGAACTTGCCATTGCCTTGGATGGCACCCTTGTGTTGGGGTACAATGTTGTCACCAACATCCCTACGTTGAAAGACGTTCAAAAACTGAGTTACCCGCCTATTGTGCAAACCCGAAAATACTGCCCATATCAGATCAACATGGCATTCTCGTATTCATGGGCGCGAAACTCCTTGAGACCACCAAAACTCAGACCACTAAAACCTAGACCACTAAAGCCCAATACACGTGGGACCCGTAGTGCCTGGTAAACCCTTTGTGCACGATCCTTACTGACAGGCCATGGTGGTTCCCTCTGTGGTGCTCTGCTGGACGCAGCCTGGCCCACTTGGGTATTGCCTAGGGTCCCACCTATTTGGGTATGGATCTCCCTCGTTTGTGTTGAGATCTGGGTTGTTGAAACCATACTGATACTGGTGACTTTGGGGGCTGTGTTATTGTCCTCGGCGAAGGTCCTCGTGAGGTGTTTTGGAAACCCCTTTGAAGTGGCTTTATTCCCGTTTTCACTCTCTTTTTCTGTCTTACTTCCGACCCCCCTGTTTCAAATTTTGGCACCCTAATATTGTCATGTTGTTGCTGACCGGATGTGGGAAGAATTGTTATGCTTACTGTCGGCGGTGTAGTATCAACAGATTCATCCCTATTAGTAGTCCCTGTCTGCCGGTGATGAAATCCGGCAGGGGTCTTGACACCATTGTTGCTACAGGCCAGAAGGACCCCATCGATAAACCCATCAGCCTTACTACCGTTTCCGGTGAGGTTACCTTGACAGGTGATGTTATTGAAATCTTTCCAAGATTGGTTGGTGATTTAGATCGGACCGTGAGTCGTGTGTCGAGTCTACGAGTTCTTTAATGGTGATTGAAGAATGGGGAGAATCTTCTTCTTTGATCGCAATTGACTGCTCTTTCTCTCTTTGTTCATATGAAACTTCGGGTCCACTGGATTTGGTATCTTTTCTAATGCTCCCCAACCCATCCTATGTTTGGTAATCCCGGTTCTTGCTGTTGTCCGTGATGCCTTGGAAGTAGGGCATAAAATTGGTCGGGTTTGGAACGGTCCGGGGTAAATCCACATCCATATCCATATTTTTGTTAAAGATTCATACCCGGATCCATATCCATTCGGGTCCCATTCCATAAACCCACCCCACGCCATTTAAGATTATACAAAACCATACCCGTATGGGTCGGCTCATATTTTTTTTGGACCGGGTCGGGTCGTGGGCCGATCCTGGTCCATTTTACGTGAATTTAACTAGTAATTCATTCCTATTACTAACTCCAAACAAAAAAAAATCATTAAATCACCAAGAACGGTGTAAAGAAATAGGTCCAGACTCGTAATGATCATTAACAAAGTGACATATATATATAGTGTTTTAACTAAGGTTTGGAGGACTCAGGACTTTGATGAATTTGTATGTAATACATATAGCAAGTATGAACTAAAATACCTCGGGTCGGGTCAAAATTTAGTGGGTAGATCCATACCCGACCCGGATCCACGTCGAATCGCAACTTTGAGATCCATACCCGCTCCATTTTCAAAATGGGCTTTAAAAATTGCTCCAAACCCAATAATATGGATCTAGATTCGGGTCGGGTTTTGGGTCGCTCCCGGTCCATTTTATGCCCTACTCAGAAGTCGTGTGGAGTTGATTTACTCCCACGTGAATTAGTGTAGTCGGGCCCATAATATGGGTCTATGCATCTTTCTCTTTTCTCACATTCTGTTCCTCGGAACTGTGTACGTATCTTTACTTTCCAAAACTTCTTTCTGTGATTGTGATTCCCAGGCCGCGATTTTTTGAAAATTTGAGTTGTTTCCTCCTCGACCTCGACCCAAACTTTGCATCACCAACGCACCCTTTGGCGCCACCAGTCCCATATGAATTCCCCTCTCGTAAACCGTGCCATCTTCAACTTCCAATGACGGTGTATCTAGGGTTTGAGATTTCTCTGCAAAACGAATCCACAAATCCTTATTCACCCGTTGATTTTCCATTAACGAATCTGAACGCCTTTCATCGTCTCATGCATCGTCAAGAACGCTGCGGTGAGATCCCCAATTAGGCACCCATAATTTATTCTTCCTTAATTTTGTCTTCCGATTCGTCTTCCTCGGATTTGTTCTCCTCCAAATCATCTTCATCGCTTTCGTTGTAGCACCCTAGACGACGATTGGTCTCTCGTTCAAGCCAAGCTTCGTGTTCATCTTCTCCCCAATTGTCTTCTTCACAATAATCGTCGTCTTCCCAATCTTCGTCGCCCATGATCGTGGTGGTCAATTAGAACCTAGGCTCTAATACCATTTATGACGTGAATACGAATTAAATCAAAGACATAACTTTGACTTTAAACTTTCTCTTATTGAATAATCAAATAACATGAAACCTTAGTAACCCAATAACTTGAAATAGCCAAAATAACAATGAATAGATACTAACCTAAGGAGGCTTTTATAGAAGTAGGAAGCCTCTAACCCTAATTCTACTAACATTAAGTTTAAACTTAGGAGACCTTCTCCAGCAGTTACCCCACTAGCCTATTATATCAATTATTAAAAATAAATAAAAATAAGCGTGGTGAGAGTGATGTCGACTATACGACCAAGAGAGAGAGACGCCATCCCTCAAGGTATACAATGAATAGATACTAACCTAAGGAGACTTTTATAGAAGTAGGATGCCTCCGACCCTAATTCTACTAACATTAGGTTTAAACTTAGAGCAGTTACCCCACTAGCCTATTATATCAATTATTAAAAATAAATAAAATAAGCGTGGTGAGAGTGACGTCGACTAAACGACCAAGAGAGAGAGACGCCCTCCCCCAAGGTATACGTATGCGGCCGTGATACATCATATAAGGTAGAGAATTTGAAATCTTGATTGTTAATTATGTGTCAAGAAGACTGTTGAACTCTTCTAAAAGTGTTTCTTGTCTGTCCGCCCTTATGTTTTACGGGTGATGAAAATTTTACCGATCATTTCAATGGGAAACAAGTCTTGAGGTTCATATTATATTTGGAAATTGATCTTTTTTTCTTGATAAGATAAATCTTAAGGGTTTTCGAAGGTGATTCTTATTTATCTATATTTTTCTTGGATATGGGCTTTCTAACTTCTTGTTGATGCAGATACCCACAACAAGAGCCAAATCTCCCAAGTTCGGCCGTGCAAAGGATTCACCAAAGTCCGAAGGAATTAAAATTAGTAGCGGCCGGACAAGCCGGCTAAGCCTCGATGAGAAAGTATCCCAAAACGGCCTCACTAAAGGATCCTCCCCTCAACATTGTAAGAAACCACTTCGGAAGTCTCTTCCCAAACTACCCTCTGAAAAATCCACCTTGGCCAATTCCACAGAGGTTGTCATATCTACCCAACAGTTGGAGTGTGATAATTCGGATCAGACGGAAGATCCAATAATTCAAGACACAGAGGCATCTATTGAAGAGGAACTGCAGCCAGAAAGCATGCTCAATGCGTTGGAGATCTCTGCAGAGTAGGAATGAGCGCGCACACTGATGGAGCAATTGTAAACCAACTTCGCCAACTAATGAAGAAGGTATGAAATAAGACTAGAACTTTCTATCGACAACGGAAAGTCGTGAAAGAGGATTTTGTATTATGGTTGTTGTGATGTTCTCTTGTTCATAGTCTCTGCAGCAAAGGTAACCAAATCCAGTTGTTTGTGTAGCTGCTTTCTTGATGCCTGTCCATCTATTAGGACTTGCACTCTACCGTCAGCACTTTATTGTTATCATCATTATTGTTATTAAAGGGTGTTTTTACTCTCAGTTTTCCTTATTTAACAAATTTTGTTGATTTGCAATCTGCTGGTTATGGTAATGATGTTATATGCTCTTTTCCAGACCGTCGATTCTTTTGAATTTACTGTTGACTATGGAACTTTCTTGCAAGCTCAAACTGAGGCCAACTTATTTGGCGGAAAAACTATTAAGAGTCATATGATCCACAAGTTCTTGGTTATTTATCTCAAAAAGGCACTTGTTGCCTTAAACACCAAGTATAAAATGGTTCTGCGAGTTCCTGGTTGTCTGTTAAAACAACACTTGTTGCCTTAAACCCCACTCTACCTAGCTCTTAGTATGAGACGATTCTGTGGTTTCCTGGTTATGTCTGTCTTGTTGCCTTAAACCCTACTCTACCAGGCTCTTAAAACTATTTAGTATCAAGTAATTCCATGAGTTATTTGTTATGTCTGTCAAAGCGATACTTGTTGCCTTGAACCATACCACTCTACCAGGCTTTTAAGAATTAGAACAGGTTCTACAGTAGCCATAAACCCCCTGCTCTCTGAAACTAATAACAGGTTCTACAGTAGTCATAAACCCCCTGCTCTTAGAAACTAATTACTGAGATACTCAGCCAGTCTATGATAGCCTGCAACTTTAAAGTCACTCCAGACTTATTTTTTCTTGCAAACCAGGGTGATCCATGTTCATAATTATAACACAATCTATGATAGCCTGCCACCCCCCGGTAAGTAAGCCAGGATTTATCTTGGCGGTGGCCTCGTTGGTGGTGAATCGAACCTTTGTTTGGTTTCCATTTTCTCTTTGTATTCCAATCTGCATGAAAAACCAACACCTCTTAAGGATATGATCGAGTCTAGTGTATACACACTATATCCTTAAGATAGATTCGCCCCTGCCACAGTGCTTTGCAGGAATATAGTCCCCTGTCTCCCATGATACAACGATCAGTTGCAGAAAGAAGAAAACACTTCTATCTTTCTGCCAAACGAATTTTGATTGCGTCTGTTTTCTCTTTGTAAAAAGACTCAAGAAAACTCTGAAAAACTGATAATAATAAATGAAAACGAAATTGGGTTATAAAGAGCATAAGTGACTTTTCGCCAATAGTCACACCTCAAGTTAGTGCCTCTTCACCAAGAGTCATACCTTAAGGTGCGTCTGTTGGAGAAACCCCAACTTACACCTCAAACCCAAAAAACGACTAAGTGTTTAAAGGAATCCCCATGAGCCCATGGCCCAAGGCCCAATGATAGACTTATAATAAACGGGTTTCCTAGGTCAAGCAAGCCCATGGGTAGCCCATGCACCCAAGCTAGCTTGCACACATGGGCCGCACATGTCGCACATGCGCGTGTGGCCCACCAACTCTCACACACATTACAACAAGGTAAGTGTTTGATTTACTTATATAGTAGAGTTGTGTTTCCCACATATCCAATGTGGGACTAAAACCACTTAGATCCACCATTCAAACTTTAAAGGAAAAACATATCATATTGCATTTTCCAACAATCCTCCACATTTGAATGGTAACAGACAAACTCAGACAAAACAGTGAAAATCAGGGAATGATCCTGCATCGAGAGAGGTGTCTTGTGGACTTGAACCTTCTCTAGTAAAAAACTATCGGATTTACGCTGATTAGTAAACATATGTCTTGAACTGTTAGCTTTAGTGTAAACCAAGACAATAGTCTTCACACAGTACTATTCCAAACGCAATCGGCTCTCACAGTTGTGTTTAATTCGGCCCTGAACAAATCCCAGATTCATGAGTACTATTAGCAAATTTTGCCCTATAAAATTCTCATGGAAGCGGCCCCACCTCATGCTCACATTTGCCTATTAAGAGTACCCTGTCGTACCCCACTTGTAAATACAAGTCATAGGAATCATTAAAAGTTCAGAGAACTTACCCTGAAAATCGCGACAGGTTGCACTGTTCACATCATGGAATGGGCAGGAGATAAAATCTCCTCAGTGCTCATGTTGAGTAACTCACAACTTGTTGTCCTATTGAACCTAGATCATGGGATCTCCAATCAACTAGGTTAGGTTTCCGCTGAGGTTAACTCGTATTTAAAGGCTTTAAGCCCATTCCCCTCGATGTGGAAAAAACTTGCATTTTTGCCAACCCTTTTGTAAATGGATCAGCTAGGTTGTCACTGGACTTCACAAAGTCAATGGATATAACTCCATTTGCAAGTAATTTTTTTACAGTATTACGTCTACGATGTATATGTCGTGACTTACCGTTATAGACATTATTCTTTGCCCTTGCAATCGCTGCTTGATTATCGCAATGGATACATAAGGCAGGTATTGGCTTTGGCCACATAGGAATATCCTCTAAAAATTGTCGAAGCCACTCAGCTTCATCTCCCGCTAAATCTAGAGCAACAAACTCTGATTCCATAGTTGATCGAGCTATGCATGTTTGTTTTGAGGATTTTCATGAGACAGCTCCACCACCAAGTATAAACACGTATCCACTTGTGGAGTATGACTCGTTAGAATCTGATATCCAGTTTGCATCACTGTATCCCTCAAGGACAGCTGAATATCTTGTGTAGTGCAACCCATAGTCTATTGTATGCTTTAAATACTGTAAAACCCTGATTAACGCTTCCCAGTGGCTCGGTCTAGGGTTTATAGTATACCGACTCAGTTTGCTAAATGCATAAGCAATATCTGGTCTAGTGCAGTTCATAATATACATTAGACTGCCTATGATGCGTGCATACTCTATTTGAGAAATAGGCTCACCTTTGTGTTTAATCAATTGACGTATATTATCATATGGTGTCTGAACACCACATCAGTCAAATTTATTAAACTTCTTAAGTACATTCTCTATATAATGTGATTGAGACAACACAAGTCCCTGTGGTGTTCTGTTAATCTTTATGCCAAAAATAACGTCTGCAACACCTAAGTTCTTCATATCAAAATTTTTGGACAACATATTCTTTGTTGACATAATGACATTGATGTTAGTCTCCATGATGAGCATATCGTCTACGTAAAGACACACAATGACATGCTCACCATTAATGCTTTTAATATAGACACATCTATCACATTCATTAATTTTGAAGCCATCCTTAATCATGACTCCATCAATTTTGTCATACCATTGTAAAGGTGCCTGCTTCAATCCATAAAGAGATTTAACCAACCGACACACTTTATTTTCTTGGCCTCAGACAATGAACCCCTCAGGTTGGTTCATATATATTTATTCATTTAATTCACCATTCAAGAATGCTGTTTTAACATCCATTTGATGTATTTCAAGCTTATGCACTGCTGCAATAGCTATCAACATACGAATGGAAGTTATTCTTATCACTGGAGAATATGTATCAAAATAGTCCAAACCTTCTTTTTGCCTATATCTTTTGGCAACAAGTTTGGCTTTGTACTTTCCAATTGAACCATCAGGTCTCAATTTTTGTTTAAAAATTCGCTTGCAACCTATAGGTTTGTTGCCAGGTGGAAGATCTACCAATTCCCAAGTATGGTTGTGCATTATAGAGTCTATCTCACTCTGTGCAACCCCTTGCCAACTAAGAGCTTCAGGTGTAGTCATGGCTTCCTTGAAGGTTCGAGGCTCATTTTCCAACAAAAATGCTACAAAATCTTTGCCAAAAGACTTCGCAACTTTAAGTCGTTTCCCACGTCTTGGTTCTGCATTAAAATCAGAACTTGTAGGAGTGATACGCTGAGCACTACTAGAAGCAACACCTCTTAAGGAGATAATCGAGTCTAGAGTATACACACTATCTCCTTAAGGCAGATTCGCCACTGCCACAGTGCTTTGCAGGAATATAGGCCCATGTCTCCCAGGATACAACGATCAGTCGCAGAAAGAAGAAAACACTTCTATCTTTCTGCCAAACGAACTTTGATTGCGTCTGTTTTCTCTTTGTAAAAAGACTCAAGAAAACTCTGAAAAACTGATAATAATAAATGAAAACAAAATTTGGTTATATAGAGTCACACTTTAAGTTAGTGCCTCTTCACCAAAAGTCACACCTTAAGGTGCGGTTTCCTATGTCGAGCAAGCCCATGGGTAGCCCATGCACCCAAACTAGTTTGCACACATGGGCCGCACATGCGCGTGTGACTCACCAACTCTCACACACATTACAACAAGGTAAGTGTTTAATTTACTTATATAAGAGAGTTGTGTTTTCCTCATATCCAATGTAGGACTAAAACCACTTAGATCCACCATTCAAACTTTAAAGGAAAAACATATCATATTGTATTTTCCAGCACTCTTCCCAAATGTTGTAAAGGTCTTACCTGAAAATAGGCTTTCACTCTTTCTTTCACCAAGTCACCAACGATTGCAGTCTTGCAGATGCTCTTATGACACCTTTAGAAAAATTTCTTCACACATAACAATTGCTCATGAAAACATCTCAGTTACTCCTTGGCTTCTTCTTAATTATTTGAGAGAGACCACAAAGACAATAAAAATAAGAATCAAACAACAAATGGCCGGTCAGAAACGTAGTAGTAGACTAGTAGTAGTCTCTCCATAGCAATACTGGCCCATGACTACTTCATCTCTAACTTTACAACTGAACATATACTAACCAGACAAACCATATAGATGTCAAGAAGAACATGCCATAACCATACTTATTATAATCTCTTAGATCTCGAAGAACATAAACTACGTATCGCCGAATTAAATGGTCCCTCAGAGTCTCTAAATTATTGAACAATAGGTAAGAGTGATCGTTTCGTTTCTTTACATTTCTCATAATTTTAATGTAATGTCTCCACAGTTCACCAGCCATTTACTAGCATTTGATTATCTTTGTTGGGATTTCATTGACAGCATGCACTTCCGTTGTGCACGGGCAAAAATACTGGATATGATATGTTATGTTATTCCTGAATCAATTTTGGATTCCACGGAGAAAACGTAATTACAAAGCATCAAGTCCATAATTGAGTTGAGCAAAAAATTGAAATATAAAAAAATGAGAGAAAAACCTAGTGTTATTCATATTTCTTTATACAAGTTAGAACTTAGAACCAGGGCGAACAAAAAAATTGGAAACAAAATAACAATTAAGAAGCTGCAGCTACAGGAAAGGAAACTACTTGGACGAAACTCGCCGTTGTTGTAGTTTTGTAATTAACAACACACTCTTCTTCTTCCTCCTCGGCTTCCCACAAAAATCGAGCGTATGAAGCCATTACATAACTGCATACCAACAAAAACAACACTTAAAACATATTATCATACAAATTGAGCTACTGATAGAATCTGCAATCTTGATTGATTGTGTAAAAAATGAAAAAAAAAAAAACCCCACGTAAATACAGAACTTAAATGACCTTTACCAGTCTTCGGGCTCACATTGAGCAGCTTGGTTGAAATAGTTATCTGCACGAGAAGCATCCTTATGGGATTCCCATATAATCTCAGCATATAAAGATGCAACACTCCCGTCACTCGGATTTACTAAAAGTGCTCTCTCACAGTACTCTTCGGCTTTATCAAGATCACACTTCACCTGTTTGCATCAAGATCAACAAAAGCTCACATGTTTATAATTACATGTTTGCTAAATTTTTTTTTCCATAATTGTTCAGCTCTATGTTACAAGGCCGATATGAACCTTAAGGTTGGTTTAAGATCGGGTCGGCCTTGTAACATAACAACTCTAGGAGTAGAACTCAAAGCCGGCCGGGAAAGTTCGGGTTTTAGTTTACCTCTTTCAAGAATCTAGCGTAGTTTCCTAGAACAAGAGCGTTTCCGGGATCAGCTTCGATCATTTTCTGATAATAACTATCAGTTCCATCTTTCCCATTGTTATCTGATTCAAAAAAACCATTACATCCCTCACTTCCAACTCCACCACCATTACCATCACTTCCACCGCCACCACCACCAACTAAAAGATCCTCAAACTTCTCACCATTATACGCTACATGTTCATCCAACCCAGAGTTGGAAAACAATCGATTCAAAGACCATGTTCTCGAATTCATACTAATACCCATATCATGTTCTCCTTCATATTCTTCCTCCTTAATATTTTCTACGAACCCGTTAAGGTTCTTAGTGAAAGAGTTTGATATTAAATCGGTTTCTGATAACTCTCTTGTCATATTCTGAAGTGAATCATAACTGGGAGACGCCGAAAAGGTCAAAAGAGAAGAGCAACATGTTAAGTTGAGTGATCGGGTTTGTGGGATTGGAAGAATGAGGTCAGATTCATGTGTTGATGGTTCTTTTAGATGATGAATCCATGAGTTTAAGATTGGGGTTGAAGCACTTCTAGTAAGCATTTTGAGAGAGTTGAAAGAGCACAGGTTAATGCAAGGCACTTGGTTGGATATTTATTAATTATTGGAGAGGTTGGTGGGGTTTGAGGAAGATGGTGCGCCGTACATGGCTGACTTAAATATAAACGATGATAATGTTAAACGATTATAATGTGAATTAGGTCCACCATAAATAATTCACAGTACTATTTGTATTCTTGTGTAACTCTTAGCATGGGATAGGACACTTTTACAGGTTCTCATACTCTGGATCTTCATGGGCAATATTTTCTCAAATAATGGAGAGGGTTATCATGATCCATCAAAACACTCTGAAATATATTTTCTGGGCACGATGACAGAATTCACAATTGTTCTTTCTTTGATCTCCTTGAAATTGTATCCCATACATGTGCTCTCCTATAGCACATTGTTGTCGATACATGTACAACTCTCTACAGGACAATCGCGGTGCAGATAACTTTGAAAATGAATGATCTTCTTCAAGTACATAAGTAATATGTGAGAGTGAGTACTTCTCTGTTGCTCCAAGCCTCCTACACTTACTAACTCTCCTTGAAGTAGCAAATTAACATGGAACTTTTCTTTTAGTCCAACACTACCATTCTCTCATCTATCTTCGAGTACACAATCATGTGGACTTCTCTCACTCCAAAGCTCTTGGAGTGCCCCGACTGTAGAAACATGCCGTATATCATTGTCTGATACCCTCGAACTTCACCATAGTCTTCTATATCATGATCAGTGACATGACTCTCGCAGTTATTAGGTACATTTACTTTGACTGAACTAACTGTTAGGTAGAATTGGAAGAAGTTCGAATTCTAACTAAAATATCCCGAGAGGTCTGGTTAATTAAACCATAAGAAAACAGCTTAAGCATCTCCATGTTCTTGGCATCAAAGCATCTGAAGAAAGTCTTGCTAATAAATAATCTCAATATTTATGGACCACGGTTGAATTTAGCGAAATGATAAAAGCATGGGATAAGACCATTTGCAGACGATTTCAGCAGGGGGACTACTATGAATACTACTAGCCTCACAAATCTCTTCACGATTCGCAGACAATCAACAACTATACCTACTAGACTAGAAGATCAAATCCAACCTCTCTATGATTTTAGAGTCCAAACGATGCATCTCCTTACAAGTTGCTTTCTTCTCCAGTCAAGATCATTTGGTGTTTACCTCACAGTTGTTCTATGGGCAAGTATTTTTCCTTTGTAAGCTCCAACAGTCTCTCGCTGTATTTATTTTGTTATATAGAGAGCTAAAACACGGCCTTTTCTAAACTGAGCCACGAGCAGGTTCTCCATCTGGAGGAGGCCTCAGCTAACGAGGGGGAGGGCATTGAGAATTTTGCACCAAAAAAATCAATACCTTTCTAATAATTCTTACAATTCCATTCTTCCCATTCTTCTATCGCTTACAGTAAACAATAGCTTACCAGTGAAATCAAGAACTTACAGTCTCAAGAAAGGATATCTGACTCCAGCCTTGGAGCTGATCTAATAAAGAGAGGGCAACAGTTTTGGTACATTAACTCAGGATTCAACGATCTATATGTTGTATACTCTTGTGATATGTAAGAAAACATGCATGTACATAAGCCACCAGAAGAGTTTCACATCGTGTCTCAGTATCCTTGCCTTATTACACTTTTCTAACATCATCCTAGTCATGAGTTCCGCCTCAGGATTTGTGCGAATTAAGGGGTTTCTGTGCTTGTTTAGATACACATTAGCTGCCGTACTTTCAAATAATCCAATGGGAAGGAGAATCCAACATTTATCCTCAATCTTTCACGTAATCTTGGAATTTGATCTCTGAAATCTCAGTAAAACAGGGTTCACACAGTAAGGAATCTCAGAGACTGAAGCAACAGAGCTCTTCAGTTAATATTTCTAAACAACAAAAAACTTGACTTCTCGCCCTTATATCTTTCATATTGGGAATATCTGATTCCTTCCCATATATCTTCTTTTTTTGTGAAAAAAGAAAAACAAATGCTACGACAATCACTTTCTAAATTCAGAGCCATTGGTTAGTTTGCCATTATTACTGTCGTCCCAACCACAAGTTCAAAACAACAACGACCTCCAGGAAAGAACAGGGAAATAATATCTGCATTTCTTCTTGTACCACATAGAAGTTTCTTCGGTGATAATAAAAAGGCTTGCTGAAGGTTTTCTTCAAGAAAAGAACTATAGGTGCAGTGATTTGTTTGCCGCACAAAATGCCTCGTGCTAAGTGAGTGGAAACGTTTGTGATCCTTGCCATTAGGCAGAGGGAAGGTAAACTACTACTGCTGCAAATTTCTGCAGTGAACATCTTCAGTGAAGGATTGAAGATGTATTTGGGCCTAACTAATAGAGTTTGCTACTATAAAACATTTCTACCAACTATTTCTTGCAGTACTGTTACTCTGTTAGGGATTTCGTCTTAAATACTGCCCATATTTTACATTTGCAGGCATTCACCATTCTTAACCCTCAATAAAATGTTACGTATGTGCATTCTCTTTGCCTCCAACTTGATATACTCATAAATCTTTCATACAACACTTTACCTACATATGATTCAGCCAACTCTTTCTGGATTTTTGCTGATCACAAGGACCGTTTAACCAACTCTTCCTACTTCTCTTTTGCTCCCAACACCCCCAATATTTCAGAGAGACAAAATAACATGTGAACTCCACTTTTGTTCCAACACTCCCAGACAGTCCGTTATACCAGGATCGGTCACGTGGTTTTCACAACTGTTGTCTTTTTAACTACAATTAAACTCGAATTTACTACTACGAAATGATAAAGTTGTTTTTAATCAGGTGCTTGTTGGCTAGCATCACAGTGGTAGTTTCTCTGCTGGAATTTAAAGAAATTTACTTAAAGATATTCTGAGGGGTTTTATTTAAGCACTATTAAAAGCTTGCGCATCTGTATCTAAACAAAGTTAGAGATGGTGGCCCTATGGTCTGTTGTCATTGCAACATTTGGAGAAAGTTTTGTTAAATATAATCTCAATTTGTATGGACCACAATGTTGGATTTAAGTGACGATAGAATCATTTGTGCAACCATTGGCATAAGATTCGCCATAGGACTATCACGAACACTGGCCTCAGACAATAAACAAGTATACTTAATAGACTTGAAGATCAAGTCCATCCTCCATGATTTTGAGTCTAGACCACACATCTGAAGCAGCTTTTTTCTTCCAATCAAGATTGCTTGGTGTTTCCTTCAACAGCTGTTTCTTCATCAGCCTCTAATTGTCTCACAAACTCTTGTTTTTAATAGGAGTTAAGTGAGGACCTTCTACACCACCTTTTGGAATGTGTCACAAGGCCCATAACAAGTCTCCAATGAGGACACTTGAGTTAGGAAAGGGGGAGGAGGCTCTAAGAATTCTGCCTCCAAAAAATCAGAACCACTTTCTGAACTATAGACTGTCGGTGTTATTCTAAAGTTTATAGTAAGCAATGACGAAAAACAATGGTCTCAAGGAGGGACTTAAGGATTCCAGTTTCGGGTTTGAGAGAGGTTGTAGAGGAAGGCATTCGAGTTGCTCTAACGTAATAATGTAAATAAATGCAACACTTAAATCTATGCAGATGTTCTGTTGATATATATAGTTCCACATCGGGCACTCATAGCCTTGCACCTCAAAATATAAGATTCTGGGCTACTCCTCTCATCGCCAATTTGTTTTGAGATTGAACCTCCAATTTTAATATGGTATCATAGTAGGCTTTTCTTCAACGTGTCGAGCCCAACGGCCCACATGCTACTCAGCGTCACCCAAATATTTGTCCACGTGTTGAGCTTATAAATTTACGCCACACGTGACGAGGCGTGTTGATATATATAGTCCCACATCGGGCACTCATAGCCTTGCACCTCAAAATATAAGATCCTGGGCTACTCCTCTCATTGTCAATTGGTTTTGAGATGAAACTTCCAGTTCTAATATGTTCTTCCTCAATTGGGACTTCACAATTTTAGCATTCATGAAATGCATATATGAGATTATTTTCATGAAGTGTCTCAGTATCCTTCTCTAACATTACCAGTCATGAGTTATGCATAAGGAATTATGGATCTGTGCGAGTTAAACAGTTTTTAAGCTTGCCTAGCCGCATGTTATGAGTAGTAATTTCAGTTCATTCAGTAGGAAAGAACAACACACGATCATTAATATACCAACATGCATAAAGAAAAACTAAGCATTTACCCCCAATATTTTTTTCGCGTAATCTTGGAATTTGATATCTGATATTGGATATCTGAAATATCCCTAAGAATATGGTTCGCACAGTAACTATCGTAGACTGAAACAATATACGTCATTAACATTGCTATATTAACAACAAAAACTTAATTATCCTCCCTATAAATTTTGAATATCTGATTCTCACATATATCTATTGTTATTTACAAAACAAATGCTAGGAAGGTCACCTTCTAAATCGGGATCCCTTGGTTGGTCTGCCATCATTCCTGTCATCCCAGGCACAAGTCCAGAAGAACAATGACATCCAAAAAAGAACAGCTAAGAATATCTGCACTTTGTCTTGGATCATAGAAAAAGTATCTTCCATATCTGTTAAACAGGGAATAATATAAACAATTGGTGCTGACTTCAGCTGAAAACCATTATCAATAAGAATGTAAAAGGAACTCAGAAAGCACTTCAAGTTTATTTATATATTCCATCTTAATATGACAGGAATCAAAACACGATTTTTTCAAGTACATGGAGTTTAAACAAATTGCACATCATTATTCTCAGAAATTTTAGGTAAATATCATGGCCTAAACAGCATCACAATTTCACCTGATATATCACCCGGTATTTTCAAATTATATAGTGATATATTGATAAATCATGATATGTTGTACAATATTATGCTTGATGTGCTAATTGCAGATCATCCGCAATATCATGCTGATTTATTCAATATAAATCTACTGTAGCCAATAACTTATAAGTAATGATACATACCCAAATATTTTTATTTATTTCTGAACTGTGGTTATGTATTTATTTTGTCAACAAACATTTTGGAGTATTATATCACATGTCAAGTCGATCTTCCCTTTCTCCCCCTCAATGTTTTTCTACATTACTACAATAGCAGTTAGGGCAAAAAGAGAATCTGAGAACTTGTAAAACATCTGCAAGTAGAATGCAGAAGTTCTCAACCTACTTTTAGAAATATCCCTCCCCCTCCCCTCAAAAGAATAAAAAATTAAAAGGAAGGTTGTTTCTGTTACTTAGACACATTACATGGGTAAAGCTCAATGCCTCAACGTGTTCCTCACAACTAAACTAACAGCCTGATTTTTTTTTTCTCTTTGAGGGACTAGCTAAAACCAGAACCCACCAAACAACTCAAATGAATCTTTCTTATTACTGGGGAAAATGTGTAGAAAATTCAAGGCCTCAACATATTCGGGGTGTCCCTGATGCAGGAGCATAGCATGAATTGCATAAACTAAGCAATTAATGATTCTGTTGAACCATATTCTTAGATATTCAGGCCTAATCCTTAAATTCAAAACAACGAAATTCAGAAAGGATCTGCTCGAACGGAAACTGAACCTGCTCGAACATAATCTTCAGAAATATCATGTGCCAACTTCAGACATTTTGGACAGATTGTCATTACTCGACAAGCAAGTTTCCAAGTCATTCCCATTTTCTAGGACTTCTAGGAAGCTTTTTGTAAGGTTTTAAGAGGTTTCATTGTACTGGTTTACTATAAGTTGGAGATGTATGTTGTAATGTTGTTTTCTAATAGATTAATGGCGTTTAGCTCTCCTGCGCTACCCATTGAGGATTATCTTAGATTTGTTTATCTTTTATTGGACTTTCCTAGATCTACCTAATGACCATAGATTGATATTTATCACTTCCCATATAGTTTTCTTATTAATTCTTATCTGTGACAGTTGTTTGGGCATCTCTCGCTATCCTAAAATTCTGACCCCTTTCTAGCTTACTTTAGTCCCTCTCCAGTATAAATTAGGTACCTGGTGGACTCAACTAACCTCATACACATCCTCGCACGACCGAGATGGTATTTTTCCTTGAAGATCCATACCACTTATAACATCTCACTTTGAAAACAAAGAAGGAAGGTGAATTCTTTATGTTACTTTCAGAATACCATGGAGTTGAGGTTGGTACAGTGACTGCAGCATTCAATAGTTAATGGCCGGATATACATTCAATAGCTGCAATCTGGCCAGATTGTCAATTCCTAACTAGATCCTCTAGGGCTCTTGCACGTCAATTTACCACAACTCCACCTCCTCCAGACAATGTTGTAACTAAGGCCTTCCGGGTGGTCACCAAATAGGTTGAAGTACATTGAGAGAGACACGAGGTTGCATAAGAACCAAAGTCCAAGTTTTCCCTAATAGGCTTGCGCTCGGTTTACAACTCTTTAAGAGCATAAGAACAGTTGTAGTCCAAATCAGCTGTAGTATATAGATCATAGTTTTATTGCCACAATTTTAAAAGGATAATGGGATATCTAGTAGTTTAACATAAAACTGATCATGACGGATAGATTCTTATTCTTTCTATCTAACCTCCGGTTTATTGTTGAGTTCTAGGTGCAAACCAAGGGTTTTTTAATCGAGATTTAGGTATTAATCTCTCATTTTTTAAAAAGATTAATCGATAAAGATCGGAGGTAATGGTTTATTTTTCCTTCATTTTTGCTTAAATTAAATATAAGATTAACTACATTTAGCCAAGATTAATTGTATTTAATCGCAATTTGTAATTGTAAATTAATTGCAGTTTAATGAAAAATAATAAATTGTTAACCTGTGGATGATGTTTAAAAGAAAATAATAAAATAAACTTAAAATATCTATCTTCCGATTAAAATTATTTGAAGTTAATAATAATTTAAGTGTCTTCCTTATTGTTGAATATTTGCCTTTGTCTTGATGATCCAGGAGGATCTAGGCAAGTCCTATTGGGACTAGGACCTTGTAACCAAATCTTATTGGGACTAGGAACTTGTAACCAAGTCCTATTGTAACTAGGAACTTGTAACCCTTATAAAAGGGGCAAGACTAGGCAAGTCCCATTGGGACTAGGAACTTGTAACCCAGTCCTATTGGAACTAAGAACTTGTAACCCTTATAAAAAGGGGCAAGGCTAGGCATTATTTTTTGATGTTAGATCTAGAAAGAGTTCTGAAAGAAGCCTAGGGTTTTTGGAGTGATTTTCTTGTAATTATTTCATTTTTTTAATCAATTGAAGCTTTGCTTTCCAAATCAATTGGTGTTCTTCAGACTTTTCAGCTAACTAGAGCTTCTTCATCGTATTGTGGATTAAGTGGTATCAGTTTTCCAGTTACGATCTTCGGGGGTTGATTGTGGTTTATGGTCTCTATACGTGACCATCTCAAGCAAACGAAGAAGAAGCTAGTGAGTCCGTTAACGATTCATCGCAAACCTAATTCAAAAAAGAAGGACGATTTGGAGATGGACGAGGCCAACGATCGACTCACGACTTTGGAAATGACAGTTTCCGCCCTAACTTCTATTGTAGGGGAGTTGGTTGAACAATTGCGTCTCACAAACCTCGCGAAGGCTTCCGCTTCGACGAAACAGCGTAACCGCTCGAAGAAGAAAGGGGTTATGGAGGTGGATGGAGATGACGATTTTGCGGAGATCGATAACGATTCTAGTAAGGCCGATTCTGACAAGGAGCGATCGGGTATTGGTAAGTCATTGAATCCTATTCGTAATCTTCGTATTAATTTTAAGATTGAAATTTTGGTATTCGATGGTTCCGTCGATGCCGAGAAATTGGATATATGGTTCGATAGGTTAGAGACCTATTTTTATGTTTACGAATACTCCAATGCTCAACAAATTTGCTTTGCTACATTGAAATTCGCAAGTCATGCACTCACGTGGTGGAAATCTTATCGAAAACGCCACGATGTTGGATATTTGGGTTGAAAAGAATTCAAGGTTTTAGTGCGAAAATAGTTTTATCCGATTGGGTATGAGCAAGAGAGATGGTTTTTATGGCACAATTTGCGCCAAAAGTTTAAACAATCCGTACATGAGTACACTACGGCGTTTCATAACCAAGCTTTGGTTTTGGACATTGATGCGGACGAGTATGAGGTGTTCATGAAGTACACGGGGGGTTTGTCGGAGTCCATTAGAAGAGAGTTGAAGCTCTTTACTGTGGCCAATATTGAGGACGTTACCGTGAAGGCAATTGCTATTGAAGGCAAGTACTTGAAGAGTGACAAAGAAGACGACAAGATCAAATCGGGGTACAGGTCTAGTTGGAAAAACGAGCATAAAGGAGAGGCCAAAGGAGAGGGGTCTTCGTCTAAGGAATTTCATTGCAATCATTGTAAGGCGAGTAGGCATCTTTCCGATTATTGTTGGAAACTTCACCCGAAGCTTAGGCCGAAGGAGGAGAAGCGCAATAAAGAGAAATATGTACTAGCCGCTAAGGTTGTTGACCTTCCAGATTTAAATAAACCAAATCCTAAGCTTACACTTATATTTCAGCGGACTTTGGCTGCCGAGGAAGAGAGTCGGGAAGAGCTTTTTCATGTCAGTATTCAGGTAAAACAGAGTTTAGTCAAGGCCATTATGGATCCGGGTAGTCAAAAAAATTTGATTTCTGAGACGTTGGTGAAGAAGATGGGTTTGACGACTACAACTCATCCTAGGCCGTATGGTTTGGGGTGGTTTCAGAAAGACGCGGATGTGATGGTCACGAAGCAGTGTACATTGAAGTTTGCAATTTTTGAGAAGTTTATTGAGGAGGTGATGTGTGAGGTGGTTCCTTTGGATGTGTGTCATGTCATCTTGGGTAGCCCTTATCTTTGGGACCGAGATGCGATTCATTACCGTAGAGCTCGCAAGTATGGTCTTGTGAAGGAGGGAAAGGAGTTCCATATCAATGCTTATAAGGAACATGTCACTACGTCCAATTTGGTAACGGCGACTCAGGTGAAACGGTTGGTTAATGCGACCGGCAAGTTTGTGTTATTGGTGCGACCGGTTCAGGAGGGTACGTCGGCTCGAGTGTTGTCTCCAATGACAACGTTTTTTAGGCAACAAACCGATTTGGGGAAGTTGCAAGAGGAGGTTGTGTTAGATACTGATCACAAACCGTTCCAGTTTTTAGCTACACAGTCCAAGCTACAACAAGCTCGCCAAATGAAGGGGCTGTCGTATCTCCAACAATTTTCCTTGATTATACAGTTTAAGAAGGGAGTGAACAACAAATTGGCTGATAGGTTATCTCGACCCCCATTACCAACTATTTCCGTTATGTTGGTTTCTATGCAGATACAACCTTTTGTTATGTCAGGTTATGTTGCGGGATATGATGATCCTATGGGGCGTAGTGTGTTTCGCCGAAAGTTGCTGCCATGCAAGACATGTGGTGGTTTTGAGTCGTTCCGAGTTGGGAAGAAGGGTAAGCTGCCTCGTACGTCGAAGTGGTACAGCAGGGACATGGGCAGTGCGTATTCTCACCTCTTCAGTTCCAGCTTGAGCAGGAACTCAAGGCTCCTAAAGGGGGGAGCAATGATCCAGGAGGATCTAGGCAAGTCCTATTGGGACTAGGAACTTGTAACCAAGTCCTATTGTAACTAGGAACTTGTAACCCTTATAAAAAGGGCAAGACTAGGCAAATCCTATTGGGACTAAGAACTTGTAACCCAGTCCTATTGGAACTAAGAACTAGTAACCCTTATAAAAAGGGGCAAGGCAAGGCTAGGCATTATTTTCTGATGTTAGATCTAGAAAGAGTTCTGAAAGAGGCCTAGGGTTTTTGGAGTGATTTTTTTGTAATTACTTCATTTTTTTAAGCAATTGAAGCTTTGTTTTCCCAATCAATTGGTGTTCTTCGGACTTTTTAGCTAACTAGAGCTTCTTCATCGTATTGTGGATTACTTGATCTTCAATATGAGCAACATATTGATCCCATGCCACGTTTGTCTCCTAGTATCTATGCCTGTATTGACATATATATTCCTCGTACACTACCTGTAGAACGTACTGAATAATTTTGAGCGGTGGACAACCCAATACCGTTATGTTTCATTATGACCTTCTCAATGTTATAGCTAGGGTCAGAAGCATCATATGCATGCTCGGGCGTATACCCATACCCCTGACGGTGTGCATAATAATTATACCCATAACCATAGTCGGATGTTTGGGCATATGAGTATGAAAATCCAAATAGATATCCTTGTGAGTCATAATGTTCGTCGTAGCTCTGGTAGAAGGGATATGACCCATAACATACAATTTTAAAAATTATCTTTATTTTTACTTAAGGTCTTATGGTCTAACAATAGATTTAATCTCGATTAATTGGGATTAAATAGGATTTTTGTAACATCTAGATGAGATTTGGCTAAAATATTAAGTGTGGATTAATCGTAAGACTAAAATAAGATTAATCTGGATTAATCCTCAATTATTCGGAGATTTTTTTAAGTGAAAGTTCGGAGGGATTATACTCGAATTAATCGGGTCGTCCAGATTAAAAAAAAACCTCGGTGCAAAGTGCAAACAACTTAACATATGATCCTTGTCTGCCGTGTACAGTCTATTGATTCACAGTATAGGTACTCTGCTTATTTCGATCCAAGCAAATAAATTATATGCAGTTACAAGAGTTGAGTTGTGTCACATTTATATCTCAAATTAGGTACATTAGGTACACATACAGTGAAGTAATCATGTGTCAAGTGTCAACCCCATTTTAATGAGGGATTTACTTCATGCTGACAATTTAATCCTTTATTTTGTGTGAATGTGAACTCACGGGATTGCAACATCCCAAAAGATGAAATCGTACACCATAAATAAATATATATGCAAAATACCTAACAACCCTACCATCATTAAAATGTAGTAGACAGTAGAAAATCAATATACTGGAATATTATTACTACATTATTATTACCTAGTGAAACTATTATTATTGTTTCTTTAGTCCCACATTGGTTATTCATGGAAGTAGTTTAATGACTCTCTCCGATATATATAAATAAAGAGTATATTTTTCTTCTTCTAATCTATTTATACAATTTTTGCATCTCTTTTCACGTAAACAATGTTTGTTGGTGGAATCGGATTACACTATAGAATTTTAAACATGAACCTCACAAACCAAATCCAAGTTAAATAAAATTTTGTACCTGAGTTGAGTGGAGGGGTGTCTTTTCCGGGAGGTGGGTCAGATTCCGGCGAAGAAGTTCTAGGATTCGTAGCTTGACATCGACCGGAGGAGTTGGTGGGGAATCTTGAAGTAAATGAAGAACATTGGAGATGAAAACCAGAACAAGAGGTAATGATGGGCCTGGGAGTAGGGGATAGAAAGATTGTAGAGTGAAAGAGAGGAAAGTGAGGTTGAGCTCCTCTCTGTGGAAGATAATACTTTATGCTCTTCATTCTCTTTGCGGTAGTCTGGTGTGAAGGGGGACTTCAACTTCATTTCTTAAGAGAGATATGAGATAGAGTTCCCTACATCTGGGACTACTGAACAATTTAATCTCCTCCATATTTTTTACTAAAGTTTCCCTGACATCATCAAGAGATAGGGGGACATATCTTTTTAATTGTGTCTATCGTGTAACTTCAGTTTATCTATCTTATAGGGTTTGTTGTCATAAGGATTTGAGATAGTAGCAACTGCCGTATACAAAACCTATGGCTGATTTTGTTGGGGGGTTAAACGTGCGGAATACATCACCTTTACGCAATTTGGTTTTCTTCGTTATCCTCATAGCATATAAATAACCTACCAAGAAACTAGAAACGATTAACATGCACACAAAACACAAAATTTACCGGAGGTTCACCCTAAGGCTACTCCCCCCCACCAAGCTAGAAATCCACTATGTATCCAAGTTTAATTACAAGCACTCAAGGGATTCCAACAAACATGGAAATCCCTAATCTCGCAATAATCCTCACATAGATTTACAAGAGATAAAAGAAATATAAGAGATCCATCAAGAACATCGAAAATTACCTCAACAAAGACCATGTTGCATACCTTCTTCTTGAAACCCTTCAATCTTCTCTCTACCTTGATTTATCTTCTTAGCAACCAAGATGTACTTCCCCTCTCACTATCAAATCCCAAGAGAACAACACCCTCTACCTTCTTCCTTGTAAAGACCAACTCTTTACAAAGTCTATCATAGATGTTACATCTCTTCTAGATTTCAAGTTTCTCACACAGAGGCTTTTAACTCATACACTGTGTTAGGAGACTTTGAACTCACATTCTATATTTATAGACCCTCTATTAGGTTATCTTTGAAGTACACATCACGCGATATACCATCGCTTTTGATTAATTCTCCTTCAAAATGAACTTAGAAACAAATAAACAAAACCTTTTTCGTTCGAACGACCTCATGACTCGTTCGAACGATTTCAACGGAAACTCTGCCGTTCGAACGACTTTCCTCTATTTTGAGTCGTAATCCTAACAAGTTTCTCTTGACGCACATGCTACTTTTCTAGCTAGCCCTTTTGATTTTCTCTAACTATTTCGTGAAGGTTTATGACATGATTGAGAGGAAGTGATCAGATATAAGGCTTTGAATTCGATAATTACTCATTTAAATACTTCAAGATGCACACTTTCTAAAATAGATACTTTAACAAGGCTATTCTCAAATCGATACTAAAATTCTAAAGCACATACTGGTCCCACCTACTATCCCCTAGCTGCAAACTTATTGAGACACATTAAATGTTGATGAGTAGTCTTAATCAGCTACAGTAAAGAAAGGGCATATTTCCTCAAAAATAAACTACCAACCTTAAAAAGTAGTTTCTTCTTCTTCTACAAAAAGCTTCCCGCGATTCTATCCATTCTCTTTGATGTACTGCTTGTCCCCATTGTTCGTCTCCTTGATGTACCTAGTCTTCCAACCATGGTTGCGCATTTGCTGAAGTTCTCATACAGAGGTGATTGAGGTAAAAAAAATTGATGTTATCCTAGGTTATTCTCGTTGCTAAAAATTGTTGTTACCCTTATCTCCGATAGTTGAAGTAAATATCATCTCTAACTTTGTATCTGTATCACCATATAAAAATTGATGGTTAATGATTGTGTCTCCCTGCATCATTTGTCTTATTTATCTTAAGTAAAGATGATATACAATATTTTTATTTTATTTTTTTGAATTCGAAAGTTTGTCGGGTTCATCATTTTTCTCCATTCTCGTAACTAGTTTCCCGGGGCTCGCCATGGTACCTTCGCAAGCCGCACACTCCATTTTAAGTCCAGATAAATCTCTAGGGATGACCCCCCGATGTTGGGTTTCAAACTCGTGACCTTTATCTCATTTCTCCAAGAGGTGGTCCCAAACCACTAGCCCAACACCAAAGAGGTTTAGATGATATGCAAGATAATATGCATTATTATCATAGTAGTGTTTGTCTCATAGTTTAAAGTACAACCTTATCATTTGTCTTGTGCAACGTTATCATTTGTACTGGGCATCTTTATCATATGTCCTGTGACTCATTATTATTTGTCATCTGTCATCAATATCATTTATCTTGCGTAACTAAATCATTTGTCTTGTGCAAAGATATTATTTGTCATGGGCATCCTTAACATTTGTCTTCCACTACTATCATTTGCCCTGTGGCACAATAATATTTGTCTTGTGCAATATAATCATTTGTCTTCTGCTACTTTATCATTTGTCTTGTGCATCTTTACTATTTGTCTTGTGTCATCTTTATCATTTGTTAATTTTTTAACTCCTTCGCAGCTGTTCTTATGAAATTTGTCATCTCTTGGTCTTAATTTGTCATTTGTTTATTATAATTTGCATTAGGGCTGTTCATGGGTCGGATCGGCCCAGGTTTGGGCCTGGACTTGATCCGATCCGGAGAACTTGGGTCTTCATTGGGCAAACTCGAACTCGAACCCGAACCGAGCAAACCCAAAACCTGAACCAAAACCTGAACTCAATCCCTAATTTTTCCAATTTGAGTCCATTGTGAAGTGCTTCAAGTTCAATGATCTCTATCCTTTCTGTAGTCTGTAGAGCATCATGCAGGTCCATTAAAAGGTAGGATTAGATTACCTTCAGGAGTTTTGATTATTCCTCCACAGAAGCTTAAATTTCCTCCAAGTGATACATAACAGTAAATGAGATATTTTTAAGGTGTGGGATGCTTCCAGCATAGCATTTTGTGTATTTTGGGAGATGTTGAATAAGTAGGTATACTCTAACTTTGTTGAAGATGAAGAGAGAAAACTTGATTGAAGATGAAGAGAACACCTTTTTATTGATACTTCCTCGGAAACAATTTTAAGAACCGCTTTAGTTGTTTTAACTTTGTTTTGAAAAATTCTGAGATTCCTTTCCTCCCAGATGTGATAAAGAGAGGTGCAGAGAGGAAGAGTTGGAGAGAGAGAGAGAGGAGTTGAAGAGAAGTGGTAAAAGAAATCAATTTATACCCTAACTTAATCGGGTCGGGTATGTCACTAAATCTAATTCCAAAATCGAAACCGATCCGACTGAGATCTAAACTGGACCGAACCAGCCGGTTCGGATCAGTCCAGATCGGGTTCTCGGGTTCAAGTGTACAACCTTAATTTGCATACTTGCATCATAGTAGAAACTAAGAAGGGGAACGCATATAAAGCCTAGTAGATGGGTTACTTTTATAATCAAGTAAAAACTACGAAAAGACCTAAACTATAAAGTTGCAGGAATTATTGAAAATATGCATATTAATCACGATATTGATGTAACATATAAGCTTATCTAGTATTCGAAAGAACCAACTCAGAGGTAATATCATGTTATTTGTCATTTGGTCGTCCATCACTCGTTATTTGTCCACTTATATTTATCATTTGATATTATGTAATTAATTTTAGACGTTGTTTGTCATTTGTTCGCCATCACTAGTTATTTGTCCTATCACATTTATCATTTGTCTGTTCCATATTTTTATTTAATCTTACGTATTTATTTCAGATGCAAGGTAACTTTGAGTACACATACAAACTCCTTACAAGTTACTTTGCAGAAGTTAGGTTGGTTGATCCTAATTTGGTGTTTGACATACAAACTGCGAGTTATATGGATAAGAGATTCACAAGGTGTTTTTGGTATTTTGGTGCTCACTAAAAAACTTATAAACTATTGAGACCTGTTGTAGTGATTAAAAAAACTTTTTTGAAAGAGAAATACTCTGGGACTCTACTAACAGCCTTCTCCATTGACTCAAACAATCATATTTTTCCAATAACATTTTTAGTAATAGAGTCGAAGACCATCGAAAGTAGGACATACTTCCTGGAGAGGTTTGGGTCTAATTTCCATGATTTTGACACTAGATTCGTCATCATATCTGATAGGAACCCAATAATTATGAATGTTGTACCCAAGGTGTTTCTATTTGTTGTCCATACATTTTGTACCTTCCACATATCAAGCAACATTAAAACTACCCTCGAAAATATGAGGATTGCATTTAGGATGGCAGCGGAGGCTCTAACCAGTATTGATTTCGATAAACACACGAATTCTATCCAAAAGATAGATCCAGTGGGTTTCCCAAACATACTAGGTATTCCCAAGGAAACCTGGTGTAATCTATACATTCTAATGAACAAGTATGTTATCATTTGTATTGGGAAACTTGGTATTTATTATTATAAGACTAGTCATTTGTTGACGTTTTTACTCCTTTGTAATTGTTATTCTAAAATTTATCATCTGTTTGTTCTAATTTGTCATTTGTTCATCATAATTTGTCATTTGTCTTCAATATTTCAGGTACGGAGTAGTTTACACTAATCACATCGAGAGTTGGAATAACATTTTTATAAAAGTGAGAGATTTCCCTACCCATGTATTTATTGAGGAATTGTGTTGAATATGTTCAAAAATGTCCTACACGCGTAAGGAGTAAGCTAAGATGAGTTAAGCTCACTTAACGCCATGGGTTACAGATCATTGCAGTAAGAGCAGAAAGTTTGTGGCAGATTCACTAACCTGCAGGGTTCGTGTAACACATCACCATTTCCAGATGACTAGTTATGGCAGAGCCGATTAAGTAAATATTGAAGATGGTACTTGTTATTGTCGCTTGTGGAAAATGATGGGGATACCCTGTGAATACGGAGTACGCGCTTTCGGTCTTGCTAATGCTGATCCAACTACTCATGCCGCTGAGTACTACACAAATGATAGATACATGGTTGTTTATGAACCTATATGGATTCCTATAAGAGGAATAATGCAGTGCAAATTTTAAGAACTGATCAATGTATTCATGCTCCTATACCAAGAGTTCAAGTCGATTGGTTGTTCTCACACGCAAAGGAAGATAAGGGAAAAATGTCAGGTCTGGCCACCAAAATAAGATTTTACAGTAGGTGCCGAAAAAATGGATACAGTCGTCATTTTTGCAAGCTTCTGCCAATCCTATTTGACGACAATACAAGTTCGACATTGGCACCGACTTTTACAATAAACACTAAGCCACTTACGATCCCAGATGAAGAAGTTGCAATCAATTTGCGCCGAAGACATAACAGTTCCTATTATGAACTGCTATTTTGGGTATTTTGGGGCAATATTTAATTTGGGCACTTTATTTATCATTTATTTGGGGGTCATTTATCATCAATTTTGTTATTTTTATCACTTTCATGTGGCAAAAGTATCAATTTGTGGATATGTCATTTATTCTTGCCACTTTATCATTTGCTTTATGCCCACATATCATCTGCTTCCATTAAACTATCATTTAAATATGCACCCAACCCATAATTTGATCATTTGTTAGGTACTGTTACATTTGTTAATTTGATCATATGTACTGTTATATCATTTGTTCCTTTGATAAAATATAAATCATATCATTTGTTCATACAACATTTATCATTCTTCTTTAGACGACCCTTACCATTTGTTCATGAACATTTATCATTCTTCTTCAGATGACTTTGGTCATTTGATAATCCATAATTGTTAAGAGAGTACTAATTAGGAAAATAATCAAAAAATAACGAAGAACACATAATAGAATTGGTGGGGAGGTAAATCTCCCCTTAGGGTTTCTTATTGCTCCATAAAAAGATTACAACAGAACTCTTAAATTCCAATTATGTTTTCTAACCTTAGGCTTGCCCTTTAATAGGGTACAAGTCCAATTTTAGAAGTTGGACCCCTATTGCTAAATTAGAGTAGTACTCTAAATAGAAATAAAAACACATACTTCTGAAACTAGAGAAATACTTCATAGATCCTCTTGGATCATAGTTCCCCCTTTTAAGAACCTTGAGCTTCTACTCAAGCTTGAACTGGAGATATGGGAACTTGGAAGCCCCCGTATCACGAGTGTATCACTTCAAATTGTTAAATTTTTTTCCCTTTCTATCGCTCTTGGTCGCAGTCATCTCCCTCTCTAGAATATCGTACTCCTTCAAAAGACTTTTCGCTCAATCCATAGATCTTTAACCGATGGTAGATGAGTATCTTCTGTGAAGTCTTCATCTAGCAGAGATAATAATATATAATTGCTTCTAGATTTGATAGTAGCTAATCCTCCCTTAAAATCCACCGAAGTACTCTCCTAATGGTCATTAGGTATTGGTGATTAAAGATCCAGTCCCAACTCCCAATTGGAAGACTTCAGCTGGTACTCGAAAGTCTTCCTCCGTAGTAGCTTCTTGTGAATCACCCTAATCTTTAAACCAACACCCGTGATTTCCTTAGATTTGGCATTTTTGGAATCTCTAAATTCATCGTTATGCCCCTCATTCTCTTTGCTTCATTTCTTCTCTTCACGACCACGTCATCACTTAGAAGTAGAAGTTTTTTAGATCTTGGCGGTAGACATGATGTTTTCTTCTTCTAATTATATTTCTTTCAAGATTGCTTGAGTCGATTGCATGTCAAGACCATAAACCATGATCTCTCAATGATGAATGAAACACCGCTCAAATGCCACTTAATCCATAACTGCTTGGAGAGTACTAATTAGAAGAACAATAAAAAAGATAACGAAGAACACACAATAGAATTGGTGGGGAGGAGAATCTCCCATTATGGTTTTTTTATTGCTCTATAGAAAGATTACAATTGAACTCCTAAATTCCAATTAGGTTTTCTACCTTAGGTTTGTCCTTTTATAGGGTACAAGTTAGACGTCTATTGCTAAATTAAAGTAATATTCTAAATAGAAATATAAACTCATACTTCTAAAATTAGAGAAATACTCTAAAATAGAAATAGGACACTAAATTAGTGATACTTCATAGATCCTCCTAGATCATCAAGTTCTTATATTACAACAGTTAACCAGCTATTTTTTGCATCAAGTAGGCTCCACAAGTACGAATATCACTTTAGAAATAAAAAAACAATAATACATCTCCTTTTAAAATGATATATCACGATATGTGTATATATTTAATTTTCTAATATACACTTGTACATATTTAATTCGTCAATATATACTTGTCATTACCAATTTTTGTCATGTGTCACGCCTTTAAGTAAAATTGCCATTTGTAAACCAAAACTCAATCACCTTTTATAGTATTATTTGTCATTTACTTCAGGGGTAGGGCAGGGTTAGACGGTTGAGTTTCTCAGCTATGTGCGATTCACATGGGGAAATAGGTTTTGGCGCCAAAAAGGGCATAACTCACAATTTCTTCTAATCATACACACACACACACACACGACTTATAAAATCGTCCCGATTCTCATCATACCATTTCATTTGAGAACTCTCAACAACCGCAACAACCATTTTTTCTCTCAATCACCGATTCTGGTAGGTTTCTGACCGTCTTCGTCTCCGTCTTTGTCTCTTTCTCTTGTGTGCGATTTCAATCTAGTTTGCGACAATATAAATTATGTCTCATTACTACCTATCAAATGTTTGATGAAATGTTGTTTTGTTTATTTTTTTCTTGACTTTCAAATATTGATTTAGAAATAACAAGATCTAAAGAAGAATGATAAATATTCATGAAAAAATGATCCAGGAGGATCTATGAAGTATCACCAATTTAGTGTCATACTCCTATTTTAGAGTATTTTTTTAGTTTTATAAATACGAGTTCCTATTTCTATTTAGAGTATTACTCTAATTTAGCAATAGGAGCCCAACTTCTAAAATATAACTTGTACCCTATAAAAAGATAAGCCTAAGATTAGAAAACCTAATTAAAATTTAGGAGTTCTATTGTAATTTTTATATGGAGCAATAAAGAAACCCTAAAGGGAGATTTTCCTCCCCACCAATTTTATTTTGTGTTCTTCGCTATCTTTTTTATTGTTTTTCTAATTAGTACTCTCCTAACAATTGTGAATTACTTAATTAGGGGCAAAACTAGAATTTCAACTTGTCAACATCAATTTTGGAATTTATTTTTCCCTGAGTCTAATTTTAGGAAGTATGCATCTTCAAGTATTTAAATGACTAATTGTCAATTTGAATTCTCTATAATTACTAATTTTGTTGTTTTTGATATAGTTATTTCCAATGTAAGAATCTATAAGGGCTAAGCTTTATGTACATTAGGACCAAGATGCCCATGTGTGTTATTTACTTAAATTGGTGTGATGTCATTAGAAGTTAGGGGTATTTTTACCATTTGAGACATATAACTCCCATCGGTTTCGTCCTTTATGCTTATATCTGAAGCCTAAAAATCCAAGTAGCAAAAAAGGTTAAATCTCCCGAGTTGGCGAGGACTATTTTCATCAACGTAAATAATAACAATTTAAGCAGTTAAAATCCTCTGTCGAAGCATTCACGACTGCCGTCAATGACTTCTTCCTTGTAAAGTTATTCGTCTTCGTCATATTTAGCCTAATTGTATCCTACCAAAAAGAATTCCATGTAGACTAATTAATGTGGAAAACAAGAAAACATTTTGTTGAGGTTATGTATCCAACATAGAATGGAGGATTTCCTTTAAATGTAAGCCCTTTAAATGTGTCATTTCAAACTGAAAAATGACACAATTAGTTTTTTAAATTTTCTTCCATTCGTACTGCATTAACAAGAATGCGGGAAACATTTATTATTTTTTAAACATGATTCGGCAAAAAGGAAATGTATACGACAATTGAATCGAAATGTGATACGAGTATGAAGCATAAGAAAAAAACGAAATGGGAAACGAGTAAGAAGCTTCAAAATAAGTAAAGTATAATACACTTCGGTAGTAGATAAATAAAGGTATATGCATAGGCAATCCTTGTTAATGTAGTACGGATGGAAGAAAATTCGAAAGGTTAAGTGTGCTTAAGTGTTTCTTTTCTTAGCTAGATTTTGTTATAAAGTGGTATCTATAGGTTTGTGTGTGTTTCTTGCCTTTGTGGGTATAAGAGCATCCAATCACGTACATTATCGTTTTGCAATCCCTTCGATTGCTAATCGCAAAAATTTCAGATTGAATAAAAAATAGCTTCGATATACAAATCACGGAAATCAAAAATCGAATGATCGACACTTCCCAAACCGAATCACAGTCAAATTTTCCTATTTTACCCCCTAAAAAATATTTTCCAGCCCCACTTGTCTCTTATATCTTTTCCCTTGTCTCTTCGTTTTCATAGAAATATTCAATTATATTAATTATTTTCAATGTACAAATCAAACAACTTAGATGTGCGTTTCCTAAATTGTTTTCTCAAAACTAATTTCCATGAGAAAATAATATTTTCCTTGGATTATTTTTTACGCAATCAAACACAACCTTAGTCTATTTAGTTTTACGTACTGTGTCAAGCTGCATGTGAATGTGCGTAGTGGTTGAACTTAAAATACCTGGACTCAAAGAAACTAGCCGAACCCCATCCATGCTCATGCTCATGTTCTATCTTGTTTTATTAAGAAACTATGTAGACGTATATTTTGTGGGTATAACACAAACTAAAACTAAATGACCCTTTTATTTTGGGTTGTGGTACAAAAGGATTAGATTGGTAAAATCTATAAAGATGTGGGAAAATGTAATGGGCATACTTATTCCTAATATGAGCACATGGTTAAAGAAAAATGAAAACTCATCATGTTTTATGTGAATCTTGAGAAATAGTTAAAGGTTTCTTAACTAACTTGGTTTACATATTTTTATTTTTTTTAATCACCTAATCTTAATGGTAGCACCCCTCTTTGAAACCTGTTATCTTTCAAACTTCTAGATTTTTTTCTTCTTGTTCAGGAGGTACCATTTGTAAGAGCCTAATTTTGTATTCTAAACTTAGTATCTCACACCAATGGTAATCAGAATGTTAGTAAGCGATAAGTAACTACTAACACAAAGTTTACCGTAAAAAACCTTTGAAAAGGTTAAAAACTAGGACATCTCTTGAGGATTAGAAAGATAGAGATTTTATTAATGATTGCAAACTATTACAAAGAATGCTCTGAGTAGTTTTTATGGAGAGTTTATGGGTAGAAATTCATATAGAGTTTCCTATTTCTTTTATATGTAGTTCTTTGGTATTATTTTTAGGCCTTATAATATGACTATTTGACGACCCTTATTATTCTTAATGATGGACATTACAATATGAATTTGATGAGTCATTAAACTGATTGTGTAATGGTCTGATCATTCTGTTTTGTAATAGCTTCATTAATGACGGAGTGCTTTGTTGAATTGAGCTATTGATGTAGAAGTCGAGAATGATAAGTAAAACTCTAGGTGTTCCATAATTTGCCATGTAATTATATGTTGATAAGGTTGAGTAAATGTATGATGGTCGAAGATAAGGCTTGAGTTCGAGATTCGGAATAAGCCACTATAACCGCCCCCTCTCAGCCAAGACCATAAGAAGCATCATGGGCGAGTGGTGTTGGTTGAGAAGCCTCATTAATACTGTATATAATACCGGGGAATCATTTCCAATGTTTTTTATGAATATCTATTGTGGCTATTGGGTTCCCTAGAACCAATGGCTTTGGTCAAGATTGTTGCATAGGAATTCCTTCTAATATTAGGAATTTGGAACATCGTCTTTAATGATAATTGTAGTATAAATAGTATTGTGGCTGGCTGTTACAGTCATTATTAACCAAATACTTCTTTTATTCTATATCCTCTGCCATTTCTCTTCTTTATAACTTTTCTTCTGTTGAGATGATGGTGACTACTAGATGGAGATCTCGGGAGGCTAGGATTCTTGCTAAAGTAGAAGAACTGTGGTTTTGATACTTTGGGAACCAGTCTCTAAATCTTCTTATGCCAATTCCGGTGTGTCCTACCTACCATGGTATGGCATATGAAGAGGTGGAGGAGGTGGATGATAACTATTATCAAATGGTTTGCTTTTTTGATATGCTGATATCGGAGAAAGAACACAGAAATAGGCTACGTCTACTGGCGGAGGGGCTGTTATAACTGAAGATGAAGTGGCAGGCGTTCGTCTAATGAAGTCTCGCCAGTACCTTGCTGGTGAGTGGGTTTTATAAAACATAGAACCCTTCTTCTTTCTCTACTGCACGGGGGCGGTGGGGGTTACAAAGGAAGAGATGGTGGTGGTGGAGATTTTTCTTCCGCACAATCATCATTTCTTGTTGTGAAGAAGATCCTTCTTCTGAAGGGTGGTTTAGGCACTGATACCTTAGCTTCATCAATTTCTTGTGGAAGTAAATGGTGTGAAGGATTGCCTGGGCCATTCTTGCTGAAGAACGGTGTTGAAAATTGGAAAGTAATATAACTTGTAGATCGACTTATAGAAATTTCTGAAAGACTTGTTATCTGTAAAGTATTCTGTGAGTAATATTCGAGTTAATAAAAATGTCTTGTTCTGTCTATTGTGTTGCAATTGAATTAGAAAAGATATGTTTAGTATACTTGATGTAATATCTTCTGTGTGAAACCAAACTAAAAAATGAGAATGGTAAATTGAACTGTCGACGGATGCGAAAGATAGTGAAAATAGCAGAAAAGAATTTTGGGGCCAAAATATATGTTGTAATAATAGGTACTTGGGTCAAACTGAAAGAGGTTTATTGGTGTAAGCTATCAGACATCAAACTGTGGTAGAATTGATCTGAACAAATCGAACTTAGGTGAACTTGGTATGTATATCAGTCAAGATATTGGGAAGTGAGGTTGAAAAAGAGAAGTTCGAAATTATAATGAAGTCGTTTGGTACAGTCAAACATTTAAGTGGCTAATGCGAACTGGTTGTAGAATTTTTGATCTGTTATCGTGGAATTGTACCATAGTATTTAACACAATTGTCCTTTCCAATATGCGTACTTCCGTGGACTAGGTCGTTAGAGTTCCAACGAACTATGTTCTTTGGTAGTAGTTAAGTATGCGTCTGGCATGTTATCAACGTCTTTTACTGGTGGCAAGAGGATGTTGATTCCGTACTACTATATTTTGGTGATTTATTGGTCCATTGGAGAAGTTGTTTCAAACTATTGTGAAAAATGTTTTGATGTAGTTGGGTAAAATATATCTGTCTGTAGGTCCTTGGCTAGAACTGCTGCTGGACATACTTGAATTTTATGTGCAAGCTCTATCTTTACGGATGCGTCATATGTGCGAAGCACGTGAATAAGATCTTAGGATATACTTCTTAAAATGGAATGCACTAGTTGTCAAAATCTTTCTTAAATTCTGCTGATATCCTTATTTCCAAAAATTTATTCCCGTAGAATATATCTTTCCCAAAATCTATTAGGTAGGTGACATTAGTGGTGTAGACAGATCTCCATGTTGGCTATATACGATCTTGATCCTTTGGTGCTATGCATTTTACTCTTCTACAGGAAAAGCTTGTTGTTGGTTGATTAGAAGTTATTATGGTGAGCACACATTCTCAGCGTATTCGTCATGCGACAGAAGGTAGCTTAAACATCAAGGTGGCTGAACTCCGTGAGCGGTACTTTTGCCTGCTGCCTTATAATATTGTGTTACCGGAATGGCTATTGTAGTTGGGCAGTTTGGATAACAAAGGTAGGCGTATAGAGTATGATCGTTATTTCCAGTGTAATGTGTTCCGTGAGTTGCCGCAAGATGCAATCTTACGAGAAGAAGCTGTTCGAGAGATCGTACGACACAAATTGGCTAAAGAGGATGGGAGAGTAGCAGGAGGAGAAATAATTTCATATGGGGAAGTGGATCACACGAGCCGCTTAAATGTAACTATATACGATTGTAAGCTCAAACTTTGATAACTCAAAATGAATAAGTAATCTGTTTACAGTGTTTTATTTTTGTTATCTGTTGAATGTAGAATAATGCAAATTGAATCTACGAATAGAAAAATAGGATCAATGTATTTGTTGAACTGCTTATATGGCAGATATTATGGATTACAGTTGTCTGATAATAACGGCCATGCTAATAATTTTGAATTTTGAATATTTATTTATTTATAGAAATGACATATGGTGTGGTACGATCTTGATTGAGTATAAAAGCAAGGTGAAGGATCGTGTAGATTATCTTGGGAAGGAGGGAAAAAATTATTTAATGGCTGAGGGCAGAGATAGACGTGATAACAACAAACATTATCACAGAAGTCATGATGATGATGTGAGGCAAAAAGACGTGCATGTAGGGGCAGTAGGGGTGACCGACACGTGTATGAGAGAGTCGTCTTTTCATAAACTGAGGAAGAGTATAAAACTCGCCTCTCTCTTCCTCATAAATTATCTACAATTATAAAGAGAGTAAAATGTGGTATAGCCAGTATTTTTAGAGAGAGAAATTACTTGAGTTCTGAGTATAATCTCGTAGAGAAAGCTTCATTTGGTGAAAGAGAATTGTTAGAGAAATGATAGGATCATCTAATCTCTGTAAAAGGTATGGGAAAAGTAGAAGATTGTGAGTCTTTTAGTACAGGTTAGTAAATTTTTGTTCCTCTATTTTGATTGTAGTGAATGGTACTCTGTGTATGTGTTTGTTTGTTCATTGCCTTTATATATAAGTGATTGGGGATGCAAAAATTAGTAATATAGGGGGCTGAAAAATGATTGTTCGTATGTATTAATGGATATTTGCAAAAGCTTTGGGTACGGTAACAAATGTCTAGAGAGAGAAAACTATTTTTGGAGAAGAATAGGGAAAGTTGAAATTGATTTTTTATTTTTTAGAAAGTTTTGAAAATAAATGTTCTGACTGGGTAAAAAGTATAAATGGGGTTTGTTTCTGCTGTGTGTGTGGAATATCATGTATTTGTGTATGTGCTTAATTGTAGAGATAGAAAAAGTAATATAAGATTGTTTGTACCTGTAGGTCCAGTATGCGTACTAAAAACCTAAAGCCCAGTAATAGATTTCTAGTGTCATCCAGTTCAGAGGAAACATCATCGTCATGTAGAGGGGATAATTGTGGCGGTATGGAGGAGACTGTAGATAGGAAGGAAGTCACTGTAGGTGTAGGGGCTGACATGCCTAGTGAAGTAAGTAATGTTGTAGAGGAAAATGATACAGGGGCAAAAGATAAGTTATTTTACATATATCCAGAGGTAGTAGATGTAGGGAATTTTTTTTATGAAATTTAAAAAGAAGTTAAAAGAGGAGTGGGGAAATTATGTAATGGAGCAAGGCCTATGGTTTAGGACCTTGGTACCAGGGAAAGGGGAAGAAGAGATACACTATCAAGTGCCCAGTCTAGATTTATAGAAGAAAGAAAAAGGGATTGAGGAAGATGCAGAGATTTTCTACTATAATGGGTCAGGTATGGTAGGCCCAAATGATAGATTTTTGTACTATCTGAACAAGGTTGTATATGGCCTTAATATTCTAGAAAGGGATTATGAATGCATTGCAGTACTGCCCCGTACAATTAAATGAGAAGATTTTTGAGATGATGAGGGTGTGAGGTTTTGAATGAGAAGTAGAGAGAGAATGGGACTATAAAGCAGTTCGTAGCAGTTACCGTGTTGAAATTTTACAAAATGAAGTATGTCCGATCCCGTAGTAGCGGTTACCTGTTTAATGACTCGTCTAGGCTGAAATTTTTTGACTTCGAATCTATTGGTAGACCATAGATCATGGAATGACCATCTTGTATGTGTAGGGGCCAATTGTATGCAGGTACCAGATGATCCAACGCTCGACCTGGACCATAAATATTTTTATCCGAGTAAGTAACGCCTGCTAACTTGACAAAATATTAGTTTGTCTTTGAGCTGCTAATTGTTTCCCTAATTTGGCTTGTAAGGTCTTGATCCCAAATTCTTTCCTGACAACACGAGCTTGTTTGACTGTGTAGCTCTTGAACAGGTCGAGTTGAAGCAAGTGCTCGGGGAGTTGAATATCCGTAGGGATAAAAGAGTAGACTCTAGAGTTCCAAAAGTTTATTAAGCTCACAAAAATTGAGCTATGACTCAGAAGAGTATGAAGAAGACCCTTCTTTTTCTAGGGGATCTGACTAGTATCCCTCTACTTCCGCCAGGGAGTACGAGTGGGGCACGAAAGATTCAATGGTCAAAAAGGACAATACTGGAAGCTTTGCATTCTACTATAGGGGTAGCCCAGGGGAAAGAGGGCGATAAGCTGGCTGTTATGGGTGTGGTGGAGCAGTAGGTGGTGAATGAGGTTGCTCCTCTGGACGCAAAAAAAGGTCGCTAAAAAGGAAACAACATAAGCTTGAAGGCAGTGACCAGACTCAGGCTAAGGCTGTGGTAAAGTTGATGCAGCTCGAAGGGGTGTTCCAAGAGCAAACAACGAATATACGTATTAATACTCTCTATTTTCTATATTGTTGTTGATGTATGTATTACTGACCTCGTGTATTGTATTGGCAGCTCCCGATGTTGGTAAAAGGGACTACAACTTTTATTAAGAAGAGGAACCAGGAGTATTTAAAGCTTACTCAAAGGTTCGTTGCTCAATCAAATCGAATGAAGGAGCTCGAGGAGGAGCTCAAGAAGGAGAAAGAGAGCAAGGAAGAAGAGATGAAAGTTGCTGAAGAGCGATATACATTGCTGTCTGAGCGCGAGGAGACTCTGGCAAAAGCTTTTGTAGAGATAAGGGTTGGTAGAAACTATATGATCGGATCTTACCATCACTTTGGGCGACCGAAGCCGATATCGATCTTGGCCTAGCGGGTAGGTACCATGAGATAGTTTTTCCTTTGGATGCGGAAGACAAACAGGTTGAAGATGTTGCTGTTCCAGTTAATGTACCCCCCCCTCAAACTGAACAAGTCCAAGCTGCTGGTATCGAAGTGGACTCTCCGTCTAAGGTAGAGATTGACAAGAACATTTAATAATATCATTGTGGTATCCTATTTTAAACTATTTCGTTATGTGTTAACTTTGATGAGACTATTTTATGTGTGCTTTGAAACTGTGAAGTTTGATAGTCATAAGTTTATTATACCCTGTTTGAATGTTTGTTTGATAACATAAAATTTGTAATCTATGTAGGAGATAGAGCGGCTGAGAAAAACTATGACCACCCTGGAGAGATCGTTGAGTAGAGTGAGGAATTCTATGACTCGTATTCAACAAGTATTAAATAAGAGTATGAGAGAAAACAGTTTAAATCTTATTCGGAGAAAAACTTTAACAAATTATATGATCTATAGTGTAGATACACAAAAATAAAAATAGAGAGAGATGTGGTTTTAAGTAAAGAGGAGGAAATAGAGGTGCTAGTACAAAAATCTAAAGACTTGATTTGTTTTACTCACTTGTGTGATAATACCAGGTGTCAGAGCTTTTAGTAACTCTGACACTGTATTATGAGGCCGAAGTAGATAGTGAGTGGGGTTTAAAAGAGGCTTATATAAAACTTTTAAAGGAAAGGGGTGTAGTGCCTGACCTAGCTCGAGTTATGTTTTTAACTCAAGAGGTACGTAATCGTCATAACGTAGAGGCAAAAAAATATTCAGCTCAAGCTGGTGTGTCTGTCATATGAGGTAACGTAGGTCCCTTACCTGATATTCTTAGCTTTGTGTAGGATCGAAGAACAATGAGGATTTTGTTTTTCAAAATAAGGAAAGATTAAATAGAGGTGCAAAGCAAATTTGAGTGTAAGTTAAAGGTGTTGCAAAATGTGCTGAAGCAAAGTACAAAGTAAAATACCTTATTGGGAAACCAACTTACAAAAGAAACAACTCTTAGACAGAAGGTAGAAGGGGAATTAAAAAAGTTGGGTATACTACAAAAGGATATGCGCAGGCGTCTTCATAGATTGAATATGATGTTGAATAAGCATTTGTATCCGTCAGGAGCAAATGCCGCAACTCAAACAGATAATGAACTCCATATAAAGAACGTGATTGAGTTTTATAGAGGGGAATTGGAAAGGTTAGAGAATGAATTTAGGAAGTACGTAATGGATTGTGAAAAAGCTAAAAATATGTGGTTTACAAAGGATGAGGTGGAAAAAGTTGTTGAAAAACCAGCTCCTAGATCGACACTAAATTTGTCAGAGGAGGACGAGGTGGAGGTTAAGAGCCTGATACCCTAGTCTTGGCAAAAATAGTGCCAGCAGGAGTGGTGACTTTTATAGCTCCTTTGGATGTGCAAGTAGATAAGTCATGGAGATCGGGAGATAGGGGACCGTCCTCTCGTAATTCGAGGGAGCAAAAGTAAAGTATCTATGCTATTTCAAAACTTGTATATGTATTAAATATTTGTTTATTGTTTTGATGATAAATAAATCTATCCTGTTTGTGATGATATGAATAGAGGTGTAGATCGATCGTACACAAGTAATTTATTGTCGCAAGATCGATCGGACACAACTGTTATGACTAAAATTGTGATTTGTACTGATTGAAACTGCTTTAATGTACGAACTGCTTTGTGTGTGACTTGAAACTATTGGTGCAGGTCAAACTAGCAGAGGTTCAAAGTCAGTGTGAAGTATTGCACAAAAAATTAAATGCTGATTTGAACTTCTACCGTGAAGCACTAAAAAATGCTGATGAGTTAAATATAAAAATGGAAGTGAGGGTGATTGAAGAACAAGGTATGGTGGGTCGCTTGACCGAACAGTTGGAAAGAAATGAGGCTGAATGAGCTAGTGTACAAGAAAAAGAAAATGAATTAAATGAGGTTGTAAAGAAAAAGGAGTTGGATATGGAAAAAACTCAACGTCATATAAGTAATATTTCAGAACGAGTAACCCAACAGGAGGCGAAATTTATACCTACGATGTTGAAAAACTCAGCTCTATCATTTTAATTCGCCAGCAACATCGTCATATAGAGTTGCTGGCGATGTTGAAAAAAGAAGAAGACAGTACTGAAAGCTTGCAAGTTCGGATAAACATGCCAGAGGCGGAAGTAGTTGGCATGCAAGCTGCTGTGAGGATGGCAGATGTGCGAGCCAGTGAGTTTTAAAGAATGTGGAATGTTGCGAAAAATAAAGAAAAAGAATCGAAGGAAGTGAATGAGTTAGCAAAAAAATATTGGGTTAAGATAGAGAACTTAGAAGATGCAGTTCAGGTGTTGGAGCTAAACGTTATGGAGTATCAAATGACAATTGGGGAACTGAATAGTTTAAAGAACAAATTAGAGGCAGATCTTGTGATGTCTGAATGAAATCTTAACGTTGAGGTTGCAGAGAGGGATCATAATCAGTTTGTTATGGAGGAATTAATGGTTATGTTGAGACAAATGAACAAATTTATGATGGTGATAGAAGCACATAATAAAGCTTTTGTGGATGAAAAGCGGGCGATGAAAGATCGTCGTAAAAATTTCGAGTTCTACTAAATGAGGCGAAGGGAAAGATTCGAAGCTCATCGTACCTGATAAGGTTAAGCTCGAGGCAAGTGATGTACATGCTAATGAAATGACGGCAGTGCTTTCCTTTTTTGTGTCTGAGTTCAAGAGTCTGGAGAGGCAAAAAGACACGATTCATGACAACATGATCGCAAATGGTGTAAAGTGTGACATGCAGCTAGTACGGACTAAATATCTGGATCACATCATTTTAAAAATTGGTATTCTTGCTAAGAGTGAGCTTAATGAAGGAAGACAAATTGTTAATGCGAGGGTACCTGAACTGATGCGCCTGCGACTTTCAGAGCGTGGGAAGAGTTCGCGTGGTGATGTACTGTCTGAGCTTAGTGATTAAGGAGGCATTAGTATTAATATAAAAAGGAATTATTCGTACTACATCAACTTTTGATGAGCGAATTATGCTTTTGAAGTCTGTAGTCTGTTAGGCGAATTGGGGAACCAATAACTGACTTGTAATATGATAGAAGATCAAATTGTCTGAAGTAATAGGCGATCTATAATATAAGATCAAATTGGCTGAAGCAATAAACAATCTGTAATGTAATAGAAGATCGAATTGGCTGAAGTATTAAATGATCTGTAATAGTAGAATGGGGCAAACCTATTGGTTATCTGTGATATTATAGATGTGCCCTGTATATAGAAGTACTTGTATGAGATAGTAGAAAAGTACTGTAATGTAGGTTAGTCAAACACAAGTATTTCATTGGTGTACGAGTGACGTACAAAAATGTAAGAAATAGTACAAGAGTACTGTATGAGATAGTAGAAGAGTACTCTGATATAGGTCGGTCAATCACAAGTATTTCATTAGTGTAAGAATAACGTACACAAATGGAAGAAATAGTAGAATAGTACTACATGAGATAGTAGAATCGTACTGTAATATAGGTTGGTCGAACATAAGTATTTCATTAATATAAGAATGACGTACACAATTAAAAGAAATAGTAGAATAGTATACTGTGATAGATTGCTATCTGTGATATAACTTTAATCTCTTCATGTTCCAAGGATTAGGGACTCGATCCCCATTTTCTGTGAAGTGGTCGTAAAAGCCAAGTTCGCTTTTGCCAATAGCGATAAAAGGTCCTTCCCAATTTTTTGTGAGCTTCCCACAATTGAGTTTCTTTATGTGTCTTGGTATGTCTCGTAGGATAAGATATTTAATATTAAACTCTCTATGACGAACTCGTTTGCTATATGACCTTGCTAAAGCCTGATGGTACCTTCCCAAGTTCATGACTACTCTTTCTCTTGTTTTGTCGATCCAGTTCATGTTGCACGCCAACTGGAACTTCTTTTCTTCATCTATCATGGTAAGATCTCGTAGTGGGTGATGATATTGAGTGAGGATGATGGCTTCAGTACCGTAAGCTAATAAGAACGGTATATACCTAGTCGAGACTCGAGGTATTTTTCGGTATGCCCATAACACGTGTGGTAATTCTTGCACCCAATTATCCTTCTTTTTTGTCAAGCACTTTTTATTCTGTCAACTATAGTTTGATTGGTGATTTCAGCCTGTCCATTTATTTGTGGGTAATACGGATTTGAAGGAGAGTAGATGATGTTATACTGCTTGAGGAAATCGATGACCTTGGTACCAATAAACTGTAGTCTATTGTCTACCCTGATGAGGTGGGGGATCCTAAACAATATTATAATGCTTTCCCATATGAACTTGATAACTTCATCATTGCGTATTCGACTCAAAGGAACTACTTCTACCCACTTGGTGAAGTAGTCCGTTGTTACTAGGAGGTGCTTTCGTTGTCCTGGTGCAGTTGAAAATTCTCCTACGTGATTGAGGGCCCATCTTTTCAATGGCCAGATGACATTTTTAGAATGGAGTTCTAAAGCTAGAACTCAAATAATTGGTCCATGTCGCTGGCAAACATCACACTTGTTAGCATATTTGATGGCTTGGGTTTTCATTTTAGGCTAAAATACTCATTGAGTAAGAGCTCAATTTGCTAAAGACCGCCCCGTAGCATGAGATTCGCAAGTACCTTCGTGAAAATCATGCCGAAAGGCTTGGGCCTCCTTATCAGATAAACATTGGAGATAGGGTCCTGTAACTGATTTTTTGTAATAGAGATTATTGTCAACGACGTATCATTTAGTATTGTCTATCAAGCATATTCTTTTATTAACATCCTTGGAAAGTTCGCCATCAAATTTGTTGTTTGACCCGATATATGTGAGGAAAGGTCGTCTCCAATCATCTTCGACCTCTTCATCACCCCCAGTATTAATAACATTTGAACTGATGATGTTAATACTGGGGGTGGATACCACTTCGATCTTTAAATATCGGGCTTCTGTTCTGAGGACTCCAGCAAGATAAGCAAGGGTGTCAGAATGTCTGTTTTCTCCATGAGGTAAGTGTTTAATTGTAGCCTTTTTAAATCTACTCATTCTCTCGGCTACTACAGCGATGTAGTTGATCATCTTTCAATTTTTTTGATATTTGTCTGTATAATGATTTACAATTAATAGAGAGTCCGTGTAAATGGATAACTCGGGCACACTAATCTTTAGTGCCATATCCAGTCCGTAGATTAATGCCTCGTATTCGGTCTCATTGTTGGTAGTTTCGAAGTTGAGTCAGATAGATTTCTTAATTATGTTATTTAAAGGTATGTTAAGAACTATCCCAATGCCTGACCTAGCTGGTCCAGCAGAACCGTCAGTTAAAAGGTTCCCACTTTTCTTGGATATCCAATATAATTTTTCTTTGAACTGTTCCTCATTAATTGTAGTAATATCTTCTTCCTAATCAGGGTCTTCTACTGGAAAATTTGTGTGGAAATCTGCTACTGCTAGTCCCTTTTCGGTATGCCGTGGTTCGAAACGTATGTCGTGCTCACCAAGAGTAACCGACCATTACTGGACTCTTTTGGATTTCTCTCGTTTGGACATGACTTTGCGCAAGGGATAATTTTTCATTACTCGAACTGAATGAGCTTGGAAGTATTGTTTTAACTTCTGCGATGTGTAGACGAGAGCTAAGAACAATTTTTTGATCTTAGTGTCCCATGTTTCTGCTGGAGTGAGAGTCTTGCTGATGAAGTAGATAGGTTTTTCTATTTTTTTGTTGAGTCGGATGAGAACTGAGCCGAGTGAGTTATCAGTAACCGTAAGATATACTGTAAGTTCTTCTCCTTCTTTGGGTGTACTCATTACTGGTGGTTTCCCCAAGTAGCATTTTAATTCTTGAAATACTACTTCATATTCCGTGGTCCACTCGATCTTGGGATCTTTTTTAGTTTTCTCTTTCTTTGTTTCTTCTCGTAGAAGATTGAATAACCATCAACACCGATCTGAAGACTTGGAGATAAAATGATTTATTGTTACTATCTTGCCTGTTATCTTTTGTACGTCTTTCTTTATCTTTGGTGAAGGCATAGATAATAATGCAAAAATACGATCTAGGCCAGCTTCGATACCTTCTTTACTAATCAAATGTCCCAAGAATTTGCCTAATTTGACTTAGAATTGGCATTTGTCAGGATTTTGTCTTATTTTTTAGGACCAAAATTTTTTGAAGGTCATGTGCAAATCTGCGAGGTAGTTTTTCTTCTTGAGACTTTTACACAGCATATCATTAATGTAAAATTCCATTATTTTCCCAAGATGGTCTTTGAACATATGTATCATCAGTCTTTGGTAATTGGCTCCAGCGTTCTTGAGGCTGAAAGGCATGACTTAGTAGCAGTACAATCCATGTTTTGTGATAAAAGCTATTTTTTCTTGATCTTCAGGCAAAAGAGGTATCTGATTGTAACCTGACGCGGTATCCATCATGGATAAATGTTCGTGTCCCACAGTTGATTCGAGCAGATGGTTGATGATAGGAAGGGGAAAACTATCTTTCAAAGTATGTTTATTGTGATATGTAAAATCCACTCACAATCTGATCTTGCCATTTTTTTCCAGAACTGCTACGATGTTCGAGATCCATTCGAGGTAATTGGCTTTTCGAATAAAACCAACTTCAATTAGTTTATCGATCTCTTTGTTGACTTCCTCTCGTAGCCTTGGGTACTATGGTTCTCTATTTTTATTTGACTGCCTCAGCCTTATCTTTTAAACTAAGCTTGTGGCAAGTCAAATTTAGATTAATGCTTGACATTTCATGAAATGTCCATGCAAAGATGTCACTGTTGTCTTTTAGAAACTGAATAAGAGTATTGCACTCTGTTACATGTAAAAGAGTCCCAATATAAGTACCCTATTTGTCTCTACTGATTTCGACGTATTTTGTAGTTTCTGTACTTGGCAGCTAGTGCTATGTAGGGTATTTTATAATGTTTTTTGTAACGGTCTTTGTAGTGCTCTGTAATTGCTATGCGATTTGTTGTACTGGTGGTTCTGTCACGATGGTAACAGTGTTCTCGCAAGCTCGAGCTAGCTTTAGACTGCCCTTAATTTTGTAGATGCCACCATTCCAATCAAACTGTTACGCTAAATGATAGTTCGATGGGATGGATCGCATGTTATGCAGCCAACAGTGTTCCATAATTCCTAAATAATGGGATTTTGTGTTTGTAATATAAAACACAACGTCAGCCGTCGCTGGTCCTGCGGTAATAGGAAGTATAATTTTTTCTATACATTTTTCTTTAGGCCCATTGAAACCACTGATATCAATGTCACTAGGTTGAACTTTGTCGGCCAGCCCCATCTGATTGATCATACTTCGGAAGAGTAGTTCGATACTACTGCCAGTATCTACCATCATTGTAATTAGTATGACATTTCTCATTTTTAACATGATCACGAGTGCATCATGATGAGGAATGTTGACATAGCAAACGTCGCAATCTTCGAAGGAGATCCCTGTTTGTTGAGAACTAGACGCAGGGAGTAACTAGGCTTTTTTATCGACCATGGTCAAATCGTGGTATTGGCCGAGACGTTGTCTTTTGAATCTGATCGACCTATTAACTGTATGAGTCTCGATAAAATGGTTGAGGGAGATGTGGTATAAATGTTTTTCTTTGCCGCTCCTTCTATCTGCACCATCTTAGTATTAAGCTTGTAACTCTCGTTTTTATAACATTGACGTCCACTATGTACTCATGCATTCACCCTTCTGCAAAAATATTTTCCAAAAGTCCCTGTAAAGCAAAGAATTGTTTTGTGTCATGATATCAGACTTTGTGGTGTATGCAATCTGGTATACTTTTGATGGGTTAAAGATACTGGGCATTGCGGAATAATTTGTCCTTTTAAAGTGTGGAATATAGGTTGGCTATTTTGATAGCTAACTTGGGAAAACATGGCTTTGGCAAATTACCACCTCTCCGAGTTCGATCGTCATTAGACTTAGTCCATTTTTTGTCTCCTTCATAATCTTTAGCACGATTGAAGCCTCATTCTGTGGATTGATCTCTTACTATCAGGGTTGACTTCTGGGGTTTCTGTCTCTCTGCTATCATCCATTTTAGATCGATATATCCATTTAATTTTTTGATCATATCTTCCATGGCCGTAGGTTTGTTGAGAATAAGGTATTTCTTTTCTCTGTCGTCTATGAATAAAGCGTTGGTGAAGGCCAAAATAGTAATCTTTTGATTAAGTCAGTCGACCTTTCTGGCCAACTCTAAGAACTTGTTTGTAAATGTCTTGAGCTTCTCTCCCGACATTTGTTTAAGACTAAACAAAGAATATAAATTTTCCTCCTTGTCTTTGTTGTGCGAGTAGTTCTTGACGAAGAGTTCTCGTAATTGTTTAAAAGTTGTAATTGAACCTTATTGTAGTGAGTGGAACCATCACAAAGGTTTGCCCTATAGGCTAGTAGGAAAGAGACGATATAGAATGTGGTTTGATGTAGAATCTAAGCCTAAAGCATCCTAAAATTCTTGGACATATTCCACGGGTTCAGTTCCTCTGTATTTTTGGATTTTTGGGGTGTGGAAACCGATGAGAACTTCACTATCCAATTGTTCATGAGTAATCAGGCTTTTCTATAGTATGTTGTGGATGCCTTTGGCAGTTTAAACCCAAGCTTTGAATAATTCTTTGATACCCTTTTTGACATGTTGCTGAGTCACATACTGATGAGCTGTGACGGTCTAGCATAGGATGCATCCCCTCGAGGAATGTGATCGCTGCTTCCTTCTCTTAATCGATCATGCGGTGTAATACAAACTTTTCCCCTGGATGGGTCCTCCGCTTGTATGACTTCAGCGGGAATGCCATCAACTTCTTAGTGGACTCTTTATATTTATATAAGCTTGACTCCCGACTGATTATGATTGGATCGAATGTCAGCTACCAAGCTGTTGCCTTTGGGTTCTTGCCCGTTTCGAGCAAATACTCGTGAGGTGGCTGGTAGTGGGTCTTTGTTCTTTTAGGCTGTAATCTATTGCCCCTACAGGACTTTCAACGTATCTCACACATCCGCCAGTTATTATTCCAGAGCGGCTCGTCTTTCTATCTCAGAGTGTAGAGTGACCCACAATTCTGCTAGTACGACGCTTCCTTATGTTGGGCTAATTGATGTATTCTGGTCTAGAAGCGGCATTTTGTAAAGAGAGTATCAGCTGTTTCTGAGAATTTTGGCTAAATGCTTCATTCCCACGGACGACACCAAATATAAGAGCCTAATTTCATATTTTGAACTTAGTATCTCACACCAATGATAATCATAACATTAGTAAGTGATAAGTAACTGTTAACACAAAGTTTAGCGTGGAAAACCTTTGAATAGGTTAAAAACCATGACCTCTCTTAAGGATTTAGAAAGAGAGAGATTTTATTGATAATTGCCAGCTATTATAAAGAATGCTTTGAGTAGTTTTTACATAGAGTTTATGGGTAGAAATTCATATAGAGCTTCTTGTCTCTTTTATCTATAGTTCTTTAGTACTATTTATAAGCCTTATAATATGACCGTTTGCCGACCCTTATTATTCTTAATAATAGACATTACAATATGGATTTGATGGGTCATCGAACTGATTGTGTAATGGTCTAATCCTTCTGTCTTGTAACGGCTTCATTATTGACGGAGTGCTTTGCTGAATTGGGCTATTGATGTAGAGGCCGAGAAGGAAAAGTAAAACTCTAGTTGTTCCATAATGTGCCATATAATCGTATGTTGATGAGGTCGAGTAAATGTATAATGGTCGAAGATGGGGTATGAGTTCGAGATTCGGAATAAGCCACTACATCATCGTCAACGGTAATTGTAGAAGCATAATTTAACTTTTAAAGTTACTGTAGGTGGCAGTCCATGTAATGGAAGGAATTGTAGCACTCGTATGTAAGTGAAAATTAACCCTTGTATCTTAGCTTCTTGTATTCTACGGTCTTGTATTCTAGCTTCTATTTTTGCGCTTAAAAACTTTTTGCTGTGCATAAAAAGATAGCTATGTATGTGTATGATATATGTACTTGTATGATAGATGTATGTATATGTTACATGTTTGTGTAATAGTAGAGGCAAAAGATAATGGTATATAAATTTGATTGAATACCTGGACCTATTTGTAGATAGAGGTGTGAGAAGGCTCTGTTATAGAAATAAGTTTCATTCTGAAGCCTATACTCGATATGGAGACTCCGACCTCAGGTCATGTGATTGAAGTAGTATTTGATGAATCTAAATTTGTAGATGTTGTGGGGTGGAGACCTAAGAACGGAGAGCCCTAACGTTGTAGAGGTAGATTCAGAGGGGTAAGACAGTAAAATTTCTAAATTTCCCTGGTAATCTCATATCCTACCCTACAAAGTCTATTGTTTTTAAGGAATTATTTGAAATTAAAGGTAGTTTAGGTGGTGAATGGGGAAATGTTATAGAATACGCTGGGAGGTCATTTAGGGGATGTACTGTAGAAAATGGGGAAGAATATATTTTCTTGTTGCCGGACTTAGAACAGGAGAAATAAGATAGGGGAGTACAATAGTTAATTTATTTTGAGTATTTCAATGGGGGTGTTGACAGTGATCTGGATTAAGGATTTTTGTATTATCTATCTCAATTGGAATTCAGACTGATGTTGCCTCTTAACAATCTTGCTAAAGGTATTTTGAATACCATAAGGCTTGTCCTGCCCAACTGAATGGGAATATGTGGGAAGTGATAAATATTTGTGACAACCTGAATAGATTGTGGGCTAAAAATAAGATGGAGAGGAGAATTTATAGATGTTTTGCAATATTATATTATAAAATATTATGCAGTGATTGGAGGCGCGTACTTCACTTCTAGTTTGTCTCGACCTTAGTTTTTTGACCTAAATTCAACAGGGCTAGTATGGAATGATAATTTGATATGGGTAAAAGGTGATTTTCTTCAGAGAATGGACGAGAGACCCATGAACCTTATATATAAAACTCTAAAGAAAAGTAAGTAATAGTTTTTGATATCGAACTGTTGTAGTTATAGTAGCGTTCTGTATATTTAGCAATGTGTTGTGTTATTTTACTGATCTTTGATCTCAAGTGGCAAGAAAAGAATCGCTAATAAATATTGTAGATCGAACAGGTACTGAGCTCGAGATTATTCTAGAAGAGCTCGATATAAGTAGGTTCAAAAGAGCAAACAGTTGGTCAGACAAAGTACATAAGTCTTAAGTAAAGAGATAAATGACAGGAATCGGAGCTGGAAAGAAAGTAGCAGTAGACAGTGAAAAACATGCAATATTAACAAAGGCTGCTTACATATCTCTGAAGGAAGGTGCTAGGGGTGCTACATCGAGCAAGCTTGCTCAAAGGTACCCAGAAAGGAAGGTTGTGAAGGGTAACTTGACCTTAATGATCACGGGAGTGGAGAGGTCGAGGTGAGTGCGAAAAAGAGGAAGTTGGACGCTTCTGCTGTAGGAAGCGAGGTGAAGGAGGCGGAGAGTGGTCCTGCTGTGGAGGACGAACTGCTAGACATGGAAAATAGGTTGAGAACGGCGGCTCGGGTAGGTGTTGAAGAGCTGGACACTTCTGCGCAGCTGGAGCTGAGTAGGGTAAGTTTTTATTATTCGTGCTACTTGAATGTTTTGTTTTTTTATCTTCAATGTGTACTATTTTTGTTGTATGCTGCTCAAATATTGAAGGGGATCTGTTTCAGATTCGTGGATGGAAAGATCGAGCTTGATAGAGAGAGAAAGAGCTAAGCTCAAGAAGAGGGTGGCCCAACTCGAAGCAGATTTAGGTTTGGAAAGGGAGCGCTCGGTCTCTGCGAAGGACTCTAGCCGAGTAATGATGTTCGAACTTGCTGAGGAGGGGAAGAAGAACGTCGAGGAAGTTGCAGCTACTCGTAACAGCCTTGGACAGAAGCTCATTAAAGTGGGATACTCTATAGCTGACATCGAAGCTATCATAGTGGAGCGTTATATTGAAGAGGCCAAAGCTGAAAAGGAGCTTGATGTGATGGCGGCTTTTTCCAAGGTATTGTGACAGGGTTAGATACGGTTTCCTCAAGAACTGATATATAAAACTGCGGGGGAGATGAAGGCAAGGTAGAGTAAAAACTTTATGGAGTTTTTTGTTTGTTTGATTATGTGAGTTAAAAACTACGATTATATGGTACATACTTTGAGGGTAGATTTGGAATAGTCTAAGAGATGTTTGTAAATATTGATTTATAGGAACTTATAGGAATGCACCTCAGAATTGAGGAATTAGAGAGAGAGCTCACTAAGGAGCAAAATGCCTCAACAAATCTGTTGACTTTGTAAACAGAGCTACAGGTTAGAAAAGAGCTCAAAATATTTAACTTGTACGCTTTGCTAGTCTTAAGCTACAAAGTAAAGGTAAAAGGCAAAAATAGATCATAATAAAAGATAATAATCAAGTGTGTTCAGACCATTTCGGAGTGTTAGAAAATTAGAACATAGAAAATATGCACCTTGAAATAGGATGAGACGTAGATATAAGTGCCATTAGTGTGAGATAACTTCATTACTTGAGGGTAAAGTATAATCCCTGTTGGAAAATACAATATGATTTGTTTTTCCTTCAAAGTTTGAATGGTAGAACTAAGTGTCCCACATTGGATATGAGGGAAACACAACTCTCCTATATAAGTAAATCAAACACTTACCTTGTTGTAATGTGTGTGAGAGTTGGTGGGACACACGCGCATGTGCGACATGTGCGGTCCATGTGTGCAACCTAACTTGGGTGCATGGGCTACCCATGGGCTTGCTCGGCCTAGGAAACCCGCTTATTATTATAAGTCTATGATTGGGCCATGGGCTCATGGGGATTCCTTTAAACACTTAGTTATTTTTTTGGGTTTGAGGTGTGAGTTGGGGTGTCTCCAACAGAAGCACCTTAAGGTGTGACTCTTGGTGAAGAGGCACTAACTTGAGGTGTGACTCTTGGCGAAGAGTCACCTATGCTCTATATAACCCAATTTCATTTTCATTTATTATCATCAGCTTTTCAGAGTTTTCTTGAGTCTTTTTACAAAGAGAAACAGACGCAATCAAAGTTCGTTTGGCAGGAAGATTGAAGTGCTTTCTTCTTTTTGCGACTGATCGTTGTATCCTAGGAGACAGGGGCCTATATTCCTACAAAGTACTGTGGTAGGGGCGAATCTGTCTTACAGAGATAGTGTGCATATACTAGACTCGATCATCTCCTTAAGAGGTGTTGGGTTTTCATGCAGATTGAAATACAATCTTAAGACAGACTAATTTTTTTTTGTGTGATCAAAAACTGTAGCAATGGTAAATCTTGTTGAGAAGGAGGGTGAAAAGGGCAACCTACATGTTTTGAAGGTGAAGCCTAAGAAGTTTAATGGCGCTGAATTCAAGCGTTGGCAGCAGAAGATGCTATTCTTTCTCACAACTCAGAACTTAGCAAAATTCCTCAAGGAGGACAAACTAGAGTTGAGGGAGGAAGAAACTGACCTAACAACTGTAGCAACAGTGGAGGCATGGATTCATTCCGACTTTCTGTGTCAGAATTATATTCTGAATGGGTTGGACAACACATTGTATAATGTGTACAGTTCAACGGAGTCTGCAAAGGAACTGTGGGAATCCTTTGACCATAAGTATAAGACGGAAGATGCCGGACTGAAAAAATTTGTAGTTGGCAGATTCCTGGATTATAAAATGGTAGATTCCAAGACTGTAATCAGTCAAGTACAGGAACTACAGATTATCCTGTATGATATTCATGCAGAAGGTATGAGGTTAAGTGAATCTTTTCAGGTTGCTGCGATAATTGAGAAGTTACCTTCATCCTGGAAGGACTTCAAAAGTTATCTGATGCATAAGAGGAAAGAAATGAAGTTGGAGGAACTGATTGTAAGGCTAAGGATCGAAGAAGATAACAAATCCAACGAAAAGAAGGATGTTGTTCATTCTTACGATGCCAAGGCTAACATGGTCGAGGGAAACCCTAAACTCCATAAGAAAAATGGGAAGAAAGGGAAAAATGGGAAGAGTTTCCTGGGCCCTAAGGGCAAGGACTTTAAGAATTCACAGGGAGTTGTTATGTTTGTGGCAAACCAGGGCACAAGTCAATAGAATGCCGCAAGCATAAAAGCTGACCGAGCTTGATGATGTAGGTCGAGTTAGAGATTGTTCGCTTGAGGGAACAACAAACGCTTTAATACAATCATCAATTTGGGGCTGAATTTGATCGGATAAATGAAGCATATGAAGATAGGGAGGATCAGTGTGTCAAAGTTCCGATCCAGCTTACTGAGGTGAAGAAAGCTGCAAATGAGCTGACCTAACTGATCGATAGTAAAGATGCTGAAAATGGAAAACTGGAGGGAGAGCTCACGAGTACACAAAACGAATTAGCAAAGCTAAGTAGTAGGATAGACTTGTTGATAGTGAAAGGTAAAGAAGTGGACGTCGCTCAATACCATATTAGGTCGTTAGAGGCGTTAGATAAAGAGCTGCAGGATAATGTGGCCACTTTAAAGGGTCAAGTGGCCAGGAAAGAAATTAAACTTGTGAAGGCGCGAAATGATTTAGCAAGTTCTGAAAGTGTGGTTGAGCAGTTGAGTGAGGCCATTCCTGCTAAAGATATTGAACTTCGGATGGCCCAAAAATGGTGTGATGAAGTAAGTGTGAGGGTTGCAAGGTTTAAGGCAAACTTGTTTAGTTTGTACGGTAAGAAGGTCGAGGCCGTAGAGCAATCAAAGATGAAAAATAATGATGCTGAGTTCTCGACTGCCAAGGGTGATATTGTTAAGGCTATAATTCGAATTAAAGTGTTGGAGGTAGATCTAGTTTACGTTTGAGCAGCCATAAGGAAAGCGAACAAACGAAGTAAAGAGAGTGATTATAAGTTAGATAACGCTCTTCGTAAAGAGCAAGAGTTATAGGTAACTATCAATAAGAAGGATGAGCTGCTTAATAAAGCTCGTACTGGGGGAGGTGATGTAAACGAGTTATTGTTAGCGGTAATTCGTGATGAAGTGGAAGAGTTAAGAACAAAAAATCTTACTAAGCAAGACGAGGCACCGGGGCTGATAGCAAAGTTAACCGAGGTGATATCGAGGTTAGAGGAACGGTTAGGGTGGGCAGACTCCCATTATGCAAAGTTGGATACACATTATAAGTTACTGAAAGTGCAATTTGCTGAGTTGTCCATGCCAGACCGAAATAGGATATCTCTGGATGAGGTGCACTCGAGGGAAATATTGGCGGTCATTGCCTATTTTGTAGAAGAAGTAAAAAGACTTGAACTCGAAAGGGATACCTTACATGACTGTGTGGTACTCAGAGGCTATATCTGTAATGCTGAAATAGATCGAAGAAATTATCTGAATGCGATGGACACCGAGCTAGGCTCCCAATCTACAAAACTAGTAGAGTATGGAAGGAATATTGTAACTGCTCGAGCTCCAGAGTTTATGGTTACATGACCTCCTGCGTAGGGGAAAGCGTCGCTGACCTCCCGAAAGAAAAACCTATAATAACGATTTGTGTTTTATGTATTTGTAGACTTGTAGAGAGATGAAAGCTAGTTTAACCTTTGCTTTATCTTGTGTTCTATAGATAATTAAGATCATTGATTGAAAAATTATATTACCTTTGTTTTAATCGTTGATATATGTATAGATGGGCGATTAAAAGCTAGTATTACCTTTATTTTAATCTTTGTATAGATGTTCGATTGAAAGTTAGTATTCCCTTTGCTTTAATTTTTGAGATTTAGTAGATTATACATGTAGTAGAGAGTAATGTGAGAATTTTTTGGAATTTTTCATTTAATAGAAAATAATGTACATTGTTGAAGATTGAAATATCAATTTTGGAATATAAAGCACGGGAATAGAGTAATCTGTAATGAAGAACTAGGGATTTAGTGATAATATCATTTCAATCATCTAGTATTCCAGGGATTTGGGATTCAAACCCCTTTCTCTGTCATGAGGTACTATAATCCAAGGCCAGTGCGGTCAACGATGAGGAATGGACCTTTCTAATTTTCAGTGAGCTTCCCAGCATTTACTTCTTTTCTGCTTTGTAGAATTTCTCTGAGGGCGAGATCGTTGATTTGGAACATACGACTTCGGATTCTTCTATTGTACGAGTTGGCCAACATATAATGATATCGACCTAGGCTGGAAATAGCTCGAGATTTGGTCTCATCAATCCAGCTGATATTGTAGGCCTACTCAAACTCATTTTCTTCTTCTGTTAGCTCGTGATCTTTAACAGGATGGTGGTATTCTGTTAGAATGATTGCTTCGATGCCGTATACCAAGAGGAATGGGGAACAACCAGTTGATTATCTTGGTATAGTACAGAATGCCCATAAGATGTGTGGAAGCTCATATATCCAATTTTCTTTCTTTTACGATTGAAGCCGTTTTTTGAGTCCATCCACTATTATTTTATTGGTGATTTTGGCTTGTCCATTTCCTTTCGTGTAGTATGGATTGGATGGAGAATGAATGATGTTGTATTTGTTGAGGAAGGCCAATACCTTTTCTCTAACGAACTGCGGCCCATTATCGATCTGAATCAGGTGGGGGCATCCGAACCGTATAATAATGTGCTCCAAGATAAAAAGAGATGGCCTCTTCTTCTCTAGTTTGACAAAGAGGAACTGTTTTCACCCATTTCATAAAGTAATCTGTCACCACGACTAAGAAATGTCGGTTACCTGGCGTATTAGGACATTCTCCTACGAGATCGAGAACCTATCACTTGAAGGGCCAGAATACCTTGCTTACATGGAGTTCGGGTGCAGGAGCTCGTATCATGTGTCCATTTCGTTGACATGTGCTACATCTTCGTGAGTACTCTTTCGATTGTTTGCTCATTCCTGGCCAGAATACTTCTTGTGTAATTTCTCTATTTACAAGTGATTGACCTTCGGCGTGGGAGCCACAAGATCCTTCATGTAATTCTTTGAGCATTCTATCGGCTTTCTTTTTGGAGAGGCACTTGAAATAAGGCCCTGTCATTGATTGGTAATATAAACGGCCATTCTAAGCTGTATAACACTTTGAGTTTTCGATCAACTGTCGACGTTATTTTAGATTTGCTGGAAGGGGCCTGTCACATTTGTTCTCTGGGTTGAGGTAGTTGGTAAAGGGTTTCCTGCAATCGTCACCTTCCTCTTCATCGCCCCCAGTATTGATCGTGCATACAGAGTGGAGATCGATGCTGAGGGTGAAAATCACTTCGATCTGTATATATTGTGCTTCTGTACCCAAGACCCTGGCCAAATAAGCTAAGGAATCAGCATGTCAGTTCTCACCTTGAGGTAAATAGCTGAGAGTTGCTTTTGCAAATCTACTCATCCTATCAGTTGCGAGGTTGCATATTCAACCATCTTTCCATTTTTATTGTACTATTCTGAGTAATAGTGGATGATGAGCATATAATATGCATAGACTGATAGCTCGGGAATGTCGAGCTCGAGTGCTAAGTCGGGCTCATGAATTAAAGCTTCGTACTCTGTGACATTGTTAGAAGCTTCAAAATCCAACAATTCCGTCGTTGGATGGGGTAATCAGTATAATTCCAATCCCTAACTCTGCGGTCCTGCTAATCCATTTGTAAGATGCCTCGACCCTTTCCTCGTAATCCATTCAGCTCGCTCGTTAAATGGCTTGGCAGGTAGATCTTCTGTGATTTCTTCTATAAGGTTAGGGTCGTGCTCCTCCCAATCGGGATCTTCCACAGGAAAATTTACAAGAAAATTAGCAATGGCCTGACCTTTTTCTGAATGGCATTATTTAAACTTGATATCATATTTTCCCAAGCTGACCGACCATTGTTGAACTCTTCATAATTTTTTTAGATAAAACTTCTTGGAGTGAGTAGTTTATCATAACTTTAACTGACTAAGCTTAGAAGTAGTGCTTGAGCTTCTTTGAAGTGTAAATAAAAGATAGAAGTAGTTGCTCGATCTTAGAATACCTGGTTTCTACTGGAGTGAGGGGTTTGCTAATAAAATAGACTGATTTTTCGACCTTTCCTTCAAGCTGAAAGAGGACTGAGCTGATAGAATTTTCTGTAACTATGAGGTAGATGATCAGTTCCTCATTGTCTACCGGGGTACTCATAATGGGAGACTTCTCCAGATAGGTTTTATGTTCCTGAAAAGTGAACAAGGGCCTCTTTGTCGTGATGGACCAGCTTGGTGCAAATATTAGTACCTCAACTAGGTCCATCAATCTCTATGCACTCTATAGGTTCTTTTGTTGATGGCTGATTATCGATGTGACCAGCTTTTTGTAATTGTTATGCAGTAAATCTATCAGACGTGTCGAGAATGGCAGAGATGGTGTTTTCACAAACTTGGGAGAGCTTTTGACTACCTTTGATTTTATTGATTCTACCATTGTGTTTGAAGCGAAGTGCTTGATGATATGTAGAAGCTATTGCTTCCATGTTGTGGATCCAACAGCGGCCCATAATCCCTAAGTAACGAGATTTGGCATTGATGATGTAGAATATGATGTTGATTGTGGTAGGTCCAGTAGTAATAGGTAAGATGATCTTGCCTACTCATTCCTCCTTAGAGCCATTAAAGCCATTGATATCGATGTCGCTTTGAATAACTTGATCGGCCAATTCCATTTGTTTAATCGTATTTTGGAAAATAATTTCAATACCGCTACTAGTATCAATCATCATGGTATGCATTACGAATTTCTCCATATTTAGCATAATAACTAGAGTGTCATGATGAAGAAACTTGACGTGATTGATATTACAATCCTTGAAGGAAATCCTAAGTCTGCAATTGCTTGATTCGGGAAGGAGGTTAGCTTCTTTGTCTTGGGCGGTGAGATCACAACACTCTGATAATCTCCGTCGCTTATATATGGAAGAGTTGTTAATCTGATGGATCTTTATTACGTTACTGTGGTATATATGTTATAATTTTTATTCGGCTTGATTTGCGACCTGGATTACTTTGACCTACGTTTTGTATATAGCTACTATTCTTGTATGCTTCTAGATTGATAATGTACTCGTCTATTCTTTCATATTTGAAAATATATTCTAACAACCTCTATAAAGCATTGCAGTTGTCAGTTTTATGATGATTTATCTTGTGATGCATGTAGTACGGTTTGCCTTCAATTTGTTCCAGTGGTTGAGATACACGGTAAAATCTATCGTTCGCCAGTACAGGAAAAATTAAAGAGATCCGGACATTCATCTTGGGGAGGACTGGCTTGGGTAATAAATTGACTTTCCAAGATTTGCCTATGTTTACCTTAGAACGCTTTTGATCACCCTGGTCCTCTTTTGGTATATTGCTGCATTCTATGTTTTGGCCTTTAGTGGTTAGGACAGATTTAGTAGATTTATGCCATTCGGTCATCATCCATTCCTGGTCGACATACCCATTGACCTTGGAAATCATGTCTTCCAAGCTCGCGGGTTTGTTTAAAAAGAGATGCACCTTTACTTTGCAATCAAGTTGTAGCGCATTTATAAAAGCAGTAACAACTATTTTCTGATCAAGATTATTAACTTTTTGTGCGAGCTCCAAAAACTTCTTTGCAAAGACCTCGAGCTTCTCTCCTTGTGACTATTTGAAACTAATAAGTGAATATAAATTCTTTTTCTAATCTTTATTGTGAACATACATCTTAACAAAAATCTTCTGTAGTTGGTCGAATGTGAGGATGGAATCTTTAGGTAAATAATGGAACCACCATAGTGGTTCTCCCTGTAGACTTGTTGCGAACTGACAGCATAGAATATGGTTGAAATTTGAGTATAATCCCAGTGAATCGCATAATTGTTGAATGTACTCCTTCAGTTCAGTGTCCTTGTATTTACGTATCTTTGGAGTATGGAAACCTGTTGGTACATCCATATCAAATAACTCTTTGGCTATCAAACTACCTTGCAACTTGGTAAAATTGTCCTTACTGCCTAGCTTGAGCTTCAATCAACTTTATGATACAATGATCCATGTGTTCTTCTGTGACGTACTGACGTGGTGCATGAGTGGCTTGGTGAGCTGGTCGAGGATTATAAGTACCGGTGCCCTCGCTCAAGCGTTCTTGTACTGGTATTCGGGGTTGAGGTTGCTATTCCTCCTCTCGACATTTGGAAAGCTGGGAACCTCTACTGATATCAGACTGAGCTTCTCTTCCCAAATAAATTAAAGCTTGTGGTTTGTTCTGAAGGTTTCTGGAAATGGCTTTGCTGGTTTCTCCTCGAGGTCTTAATCTTTCTTGTGTAGAAAATTGGGAGTTCGTTGGTACTTGATCATGATTTCTAGTAAGGGGAGCGTGTTGAGTATCTTATAAAGCGGTCTGCATAGTTGTTATATGTTCTTCATGTCTCTTTAATACTCTGAGGTGAGCTTGATGATCACTTTCGAGCTCTTTACCGCAGAGCTCACGGTTAAGAACTAACAGACGCTTGAACTCATTACGCTTCTTTGTCTCGGCATGGAGATTCACCCGCAGTTCAGCGAGCTCTTTTGGTTTAACTAAAAGATCAAGCTGAACTCCTGTTGCTGGTCGCTTGGAAGTGTGCATGATTGGAAATTGATAGTGGAGTAAATGTATACCTTAGGATATCGTAAAAATGTCTTCTTTCCCACAGATGGTGCCAAATGTAATGGCCTAATTTTGAAGCTCAAAATAGCTCAAAATTAGATCTTACACCAAATGTATCTGTGACAAGAATTAGTGTAATACAAGAAATGACACAGGTGGTTTAGCTGGAAAATCTTTGAATAGGTAAAAAAACTACGACCTCGAGTTGAGGAATTAGTAACTGTAACTTTTATTGCCTGAGGCTGATATCTTATTACAAGAGATCTCTTGAGCTAAAAATATTTGATTTTGAAAAATAAGAATTCTTGTGGTTTTAGAATATAGAAATTCTAGTCTCTATCTTCTATGGACTTTCCCTTTATATAGACCTTACCTACAGTTTATTATCGTGTAGAAGCACGTTCTCCTGATAGTAAGGTAAGTGGTAGTTGAATGTGTAAGTGCTAGTTCTTGGGAGACATGTGTCTTTGGCTTGTTCATATTTTTTGTAGTGCTCGATCCACGTTCTTTATCAGTTCATGGTTTAGGTGTCAATGCTGATTGTACATATCACGTATTTAATGCGTGAGTCTGATATTGAGGTAGTTCAAGTTTGGACTAGGTCGATGGATATGTCCCTATAGAAAGAGATGGAGCGAGAGAAAGAGAGAGAGAGAGAGAGAGAAGGAGAGAGAGAGAAGGAGAGAAAAAAAAAAAGAGTATTTGGGGATATACTGAAGGAGGGAGTTAGAATTTGAAGCAAACAATAGACATTAGTAATTTTAGGTGAGTGCGCCCCATATAATTTGAAGAAAATCTATTTATGTGTATCCTAAGGAATAAGAGCAGGTGTGCATCGAAGTTAGGGGAGTGCTTTATATTAAGAACGTTAGTGCCTAAAATAAATTTCAAAGATGCGGGGGACCTTAAACTGCAAGTATTGTGTTAGAGTATCTCTTGCAGCAAGTGTGACTTTGGGTGTAGGCTCTGGCAGGGGGCCCACAAAAAACCCAACCCACACCCATCTTCTCCCAGCAGTGAGTTCGAGTTTGTGACGTATAATTTTTTTTAATATGGAAGTGATCAAAACACCGCATGGTGTTCCTTTTACCGCGCGGTAAAAGGATTACCACGCGGGGTTCCAAACACCGCTGCTTGCACTGTTAACCCCAAATCAAACCCAACTCGAGGTTTAACAATTTTTCCTCCTCTCTCTCTCTCTCTCTCAAATCGAAGGTATACCTAAATTTTTTTCCAAATTATTTCAAAACACAATGTAAAACCAAGAGGAAGGCCCACATCCCAGTACATTACCTGGGTTTAGAGTGACATGAGATCCAGAGCAAGTCGTAACTCGGTCGAGGTCCAGAAGGAAGAAAAAGAGAGTAAAATTTAAAGATTTCTAACAGCCTCTACCAAACCCATCCGAAGAAAACTACCTGCAGATGTGTATTACCCAACTCTCAGAAGGCGTCACTCATATCTATTACACTGACAATGAACTCATGGTAAGTTTTAGTGTAATTATAAATTTGTTATTTCCATAAATCAAGTGTTTGACAAAATGCTCCAATGAACAGAATCGGTATTCGATGCGTCCGCACGACATATTCACTATAGTGATCAAAGTTTGGAAATATATTTATACAATTCCACCTATAAGGGATGCCGTGGTGAATATATTCGGGCATTTTATGGATATACGCTTGGGCAATTCTGATAATCGGCTAATTCAGGTGCTTATAGAGCGTTGGTGGCCGACAACGCACACGTTTCTATTCCCGTGTGCGGAGATAGAGGTCACTATTATTGATTTTACTATGTTGACATCATTGTCAATCGGCCGATATTCGACACAGGTGCCGTATGACGATGCATGGTCTATTTTATCTAATGCGAGGCAATTGCCCCCAACATTGATTCCAACAATATAAAGAGTGGAAACGCTAGCATTTCACATTTGAGGACGTACTTGACCATCGCAGATGATCTGTAGGATGATATTACTATTGCTCGTGCTTTTATCCTCTTCATGATGGGTCATTTTTGGTTCTAAACGGCCAACAATACCGTCCCGCTTGGATATCTCGCGTCCATAGCCGATTTGGATGAGGCTGCCCAATATGACTAGGGTTCTGCAATTCTTGCTTCCCTATACCATGGTTTGGATACCGCAGTCACCACCGGGGGTGCCATCATTAGATTTTCTCAACTTCTTGAGGTACACTAATACTTTTTCCTTATAAGCTACAAATCAAATATATTCCAATAAGCGTCTTAAATATAATTTATAATTATTTTTTATGTTGTTCCGAAATGCAGTATTGGTTTTACGAGTATTGTGGGGTTGATCACCCTATAATCAAGAAAGAGGTTAAGTTCATGGCCTATCCGCGCCTTAAAGCATGGGAGAGGGGGGACAGGAAGAAAACAAATGACCAGGTAGCCAATTTATTTATGCTAGGCAGATACCATATTAACCACTGTACTATTGAGACGATCACCTGGGAACCTTGGTTAGAGACTGCGGTGTACTGACTGCAAAATTCCTATCCCGTAAGAGGATGCCACTTCATGTACCAAATGGAAACTATGAATATTACTTGGGGGATAGATGCTGGAGGCAGTTGACTGGCGAGGCACGTATTCCTTTGGATCCTCCGCTTAACATGTCGCCACATATTAGTCCAGCGAGGTTATGGGAAATAAAACAGGTCAGGTTCCTTGTTTGTGAGCAGTTTGTGATAGGGGAGGAGCGAGAGACTTACGCCTTCATACTGGGTTGAACAAACTTTGGAGGTAGGCCACCTGTTGACAGATTCCCAGGGGATAGGGAATATAGATCTGTTCAGACCTACTGCACTTAGGGCTGGTATTACACCCATGGTGGTTACGTTAGTGTCGATTCATAGCTTGTTCCAGAACTTCAGTTTGCCTGGCGAGCCTGAGGGGCCAGACCCCAGGTGATACATGGATTAGATAGGGAGGCATGAGCTGCTCCCCATCTACTGCTTAAGGGACCCACCACCCATGTCTTCCTCCTACGGCGTAGAGGAGCAATGGTATCTGACTCATGGTATGCGGTGACTCGCCCTTACAGAGTCTGTACAGGACTCCTAGAGGCTGTAGCAGTTGACTGATGAGCTTGCTACTGCCCACAGACACATTAACAGTATAGATGATCAACTATATGTGTCGGGGACTAACTTTAGGTAGAGGGGAAGTATGATCCATCGAAGTAATATTTTGATCTGTTAAAGTAGAAGTATAAACTTGGTGAAGTAAAAAGTGTGATCAGTCGAAGTCGAAGTCTGACCTTGGTGAAGTGAAAAGTGTGATCTGTCAAAGTCGAAGTCTGAGCTGTTGAAGTAATATTCTGATCTATCGAAGTAGAAGTCTGAACTTGGTGTAGTATAAAGTATGATCTGTCTAAGCCGAAGTCTGACCTTGGTGAAGTGAAAAGTATGATCTATCGAAGTCGAAGTCTGACCTGTCGAAGTAACATTTTGATCTGTCGAAATGGAAGTCTGAACTTGGTGAAGTAAAAAGTGTAATCTGTCAAAATAGAAGTCTGAGCTGTCGAAGTAATATTCTGATCTGCTGAAGTAGAAGTCTGAACTTGGTGAAGTAAAAAGTACAATTTATCGAATTGGAAGTCTGAGCTGTCAAAGTAATTTTCTAATCTGTCAAAGTAGAAGTCTGAACTTGGTGTAGTAAAAATTATGATCTGTCAAAGTCGAAGTCTGAAATGTCAAAGTAATATTTTGATCCGTCGAAGTAGAAGTCTAAACTTGGTGAAGTAAAAAGTACAATCTGTCAAAGTCAAAGTTTGAGCTTGGTGAAGTGAAAAGTGTGATCTGTCAAAGTCGAAGTTTGATCTTGGTAAAGTGAAAAAGTGTAATCTGTCGAAGTTGAAGTCTGAGCTGTCAAAGTAATATTCTGATCTGTCGAAGTAGAAGTCAGAACTTGGTAAAGTAAAAAGTGTGATCTGCCGAAGTCGAAGTCTGACCTTGGTGAAGTAAAAAGTGTGATCTGTTGAAGTCGAAGTCTGAGCTGTCGAAGTAATATTTTGATATGTCGAAGTAGAAGTCTAAACTTGGTGAAGCAAAAAGTGTGATCTGTCGAAGTCGATGTCTGACCTTGGTGAAGTGAAAAGTATGATCTGTCGAAGTCGAAGTCTGACCTTGGTGAAGTGAAAAGTGTGATCTGCCGAAGTAGAAATCTGAGCTGTCGAAGTAATATTCTGATCTGTTGAAGTAGAAGTTTGAACTTGGTGAAGTAAAAAGTGTGATCTTTCAAAGTCGAAGTCTGAGCTGTCAAAGTAATATTCTGATCTGTCGAAGTAGAAGTCTGAACTTGGTGAAGTAAAAAGTGAGATCTGTCAAAATAGGAGGTTGAGTTGTCAAAGTAATATTATAATCTGTCGAAGTCGAAGTCTGACCTTGGTGAAGTGAAAAGTGTGATCTGTCGAAGTAGAAATCTGAGCTGTCGAAGTAATATTCTGATCTGTTGAAGTAGAAGTCTGAACTTGGTGAAGTAAAAAGTGTGATCTGTCGAAGTCGAAGTCTGAGCTGTCAAAGTAATATTCTGATCTGTCGAAGTAGAAGTCTGAACTTGGTGAAATAAAAAGTGTGATCTGTCAAAATAGGAGGCTGAGTTCTCAAAGTAATATTCTGATATGTCGAAGTAGAGGTCTGAACTTGGTAAAGTAAAAAGTGTGATCTGTAAAAGTTGAAGTCTGATATGTCGAAGTAATATTCTGATCTGTCGAAGTAGAAGTCTGAACTTTGTGAAGTAAAAAGTGCGATCTGTCGAAGTCGAAGTCTGAGCTGTCGAAGTAATATTATGATCTGTCGAAGTAAAAGTCTAAACTTGATAAAGTTAAAAGTATGATCTATCGAAGTAATATTCTGATCTGTCAAATGTTTTGTAGATCGAATATTCGATATATTTGAAAATCGAATATGGGGTTATTTATGGATGAATGTTCGAGACACAGTATAGTCGATTACTCGTGTGTGAGAAGTGGGCGTGTCAAAGGTTTTTTTTTATTTGACTAGTCGAACTGACAGCCCAGATGGCTGGTCTGTCAGAACGGTAAGTACTCCTGGGGCAGTGTGCCATCCAGGTAATCATGATTTTTGCTTGCTTTGCGGAGAGGGTATGATTTGATATTGGGATTTGACTGGATGGCTTCAAGTGAGGGTTAGAAGGTTCGAGAGGCTTTGAGTTACTGTGCTAAAACTAATCTGTGTGAACTTGTGCTCTTTGAAATTGATTTGTATTGACTTGTTTGTGCTAGATACTTAATGTATGCTCTGAACGGAATTTGATTTGAATTGATTTGTATTGAAACTGCTTCTTTGATATATAATATTGTGGAACTTCTCTGCTTCCCACAGACGGTGCCAAATGTAAGGAACTAACTTCAGGCAGAGGGGAAGTCGGCTCTTACACCACGGGGTTTATCCTTAATCAGAGGATTCAAGCATAAAATCTAGAGTGTACGTAATCTACCAGCATTATACTTGCGTAGAGGCTCGAATGTGACACTTTACGACCTCTGATGACGATTTTTATGAGAGTTTATGTTACTGATGAGTAAAAGAAGGATCGGCTACTGGGTTTTACAAAGTGATCGAAGGTAAACTATAAGGGCTCAGAGGGAAGATTTTGTAACCTCTCCTTGGTTCCCTCTCCTTGTCACTGTAATAATTGTTGGGTTTGTCTTTGTACTTTAATACTACAGTAGTGGTTGGGTCTGTCACTATAGCTGCAAGGACCAATAACTGCGTCATCTTGTCAAGTGAGTTGGCTGTCTGTCCTGTCATACTTCGACCATGTACAGATATGGTCAAAGTGTTTCTACTGTGATATGGAGTTTATCCTTGAGGCTTGTTGAGAATCGAGGCCTCGTTTTCGAATAATATTTGGGAGACTTGCTTAAGGATTGAGTAGGCTTTAATACATTCGAGTAGGCTTCGAAGTTTCCTTCGAGTGTGTGACTGGGGCAGAAGGCTCCGAGTAGGCTTCGAGACATTCGAGTAGGCTTCGAAGTAGCCTTCGAGTGTGTGACTGGGGTAGAAGGCTACGAGAAGGCTACTACATTATGCACATGTAAGTAATTTATTTATTTATGTATCTATTTTTTATTTTTTTCTTAATGTCATATTTATTTTGTCAAAATATTTATAAATTTTCTTTGTCCCATTCAGGACCTATAGCTGAGGAGGGGACGTGACGTACGGGTGGTGATGCTACCACCTGGAGGTGGTGCGAGGATGAGGCAGCGTAGATCTGGCTCGCAAACTAGGAGAGGCAGTACTAACAGCAGGGGGCGGGGTACTGGAGATGAATCTTAGTAGATATAGGTGATTTTAATGTTTTTGTAGACGATGTAGAAGCTCAACTATAACTACTAGTAATTCTCTTGTATTTGTGTAATGTTTCCCATTATTTATTTTTTGTAATCCCATGATGTAGTTTAGCTAGAATAGTTTTTGGGAGAGTTTGTGTAGTGTTCATTAGCCATGACTATCTAATGTCGATATTGATTAAAGTTTTTTGGTTTTTGGGAGAGTTTTGTCAATGTCTATTCAAACAGACTATTTATCTGTTCGAATAAATTTATACAATTTTACACAATTTTGTACTGAACAGTTTTATTCGAATAGACCCAAAGTCTGTTCGAACAAAATTTGCACTGAGGTATTTTATTCGAATAGACTTAGGGTCTATTCGAATAGAAACATGGATTTGGCAGTAAAAAGAATACCGCGCGGTGTTCCTTTTACCGTATATATATATATATATACAAACACACACACACAGTCAGTTGAATTTGTTTATATATATGCTTATAACTTAATAAGATTTTTTAAGTTTGGTCCCACTTATAGTTTGGATATATTCCTTTAGTCCCCAAGTTGTCCAAATATTCACTTATAGTCCCCAATTTTGCTCTGACCATAGGTCAATCTCTATTGAAGTCCAATTTTAACATGAAGTGCCTAATCTACCCTTACGTGAGTTTCACGAGAATTTTAAAAACAAGTAAACATGCTGTCTTCAGGTCACCAAGCCAAATCAGTAGGCCATGTTACCATGCCACATAGGACCATTAGTAATCATCATCTCCCTTTCTAAGATTCCCAACGATCATCTCTCTCTCTCTCTCCCTATTTATCTCATTTATTGTTTCTCTATCTAGCATAGTTATGGGGGTGGGGGTGGAGGTGTTGGGAACTCTTGGAAGGTAAAGTAATTTTTTTTTTCTTTTGATATTGTGTGCTATAATGTGGTGTTGGATTGTAAAATTTAGCAATCACCATTAAAGCTGAAATTGAAGAAATGAGGACTAGAGACTAATTATAGGAAAATATGTGGGGACTACGGGTTAATTTTTTTTTATGATTTTTGTTGTTGCTGTAGGATAACATGACCTACTGATGTGGACTAATGGCGTGAAAGTAGCCTAAAAAATTGGTTAACTTGTTGCTTAAAATCTCGTAAATGTCACATGAGGGCATTTGTGGGAGTTCAGGTAAAAAATTGACGTCAAATGTAGTTGACCTGTGGTCAAAGCCAAATTAGGGACCAGAAGTGAATATTTAAACAACTTGGGGACTAAAGGATAATATTCAAAATGTAAGTGGGACTAAACTCAAAAAATTCCTAGCTTTATTTTGTACGCACGTACATCATAACAAATTCATAAAGACATAACTACATGTATTTATTATATTGGTACTGGAGACCATAAACTATTGGTTGTAGACATTTCAACTTTGCATATCTCCATCCCCTTTTCTTCTTTCTAAATTCCAATGCAAGACACAGTTTCATTAAACATCATCAAATCGGTTCATCTATTATTTCCAGAGGTACATATTCATATGCTTTTTTTTATTTAGTTTCAGTTGTTAGTTTAAATTATTATTTTTGCATACGCATCATCACCACATAGATTTGGACTTAAATGTTTATTAATTTCAGTAAAAGAAATAAAAGCTTCTAATGTTGACTGGATTGTCAAAGCAGCATGTAATTATGATTTATGCTTTTAGACCCAATATAATGTATAAGTTTTGTTTTAGGTCCAATTTAAATTTATAAAATAGAATGAGATTCGTAACTCTTCAACACGCAATCATAAACATATCCATAAGAAATAAAAACACTTAAAAAGTATATCCTAAAACTAGATTTGTTGTACAAATAAATGGATCTGACACCTTGGTAGTAATTGTTAGAAATTTATATAATAACTATGATAAAAAATTGCATAGGTAAAAGAGATTATACTAACCTCTTATCCTGCTCTATGAAAATCCCTTATTCTTGAATGGAGCCTTCCCTTGGATTGACTGCAGACCTCAATGGGATGGTTTTTTGTGTTGTAGCCTTCATAAGGGACTTTATCTCTATTTAACCTGATAGGGTTTAAGTGGTCTTCTTATTATACCCTTAAACCCTAATAAAGAGTAACACTAGGCCCCACCAACCTTAAATTAGTGTAACAATTGGGCACAACCAATAATACCTATACGACCTATTAACATGTGTGCTCGTGAACTGGAATATAAAACATTGAGTAGTGCCGGTATAGACAAAAAATCCAACAAACTTCTACCCGGTGCTAACTCGATTTTATGAAAAATAGTTTTAACTTGATTTACGATTTTATGAAAAGCGGATGGCCATCTTTTTTTTTAAAACCACACATGATAATTTGTTAAAAACAATATTACATCGAATTTGACTATCACTCTATGACTAAAAAGATGGCTAACATGGTTTATGAACATATTTTGATCAGGCCTTTGAGCACATGCCTAATTCATAGCGTGGACATCGGGCTATCAACCTCAATAGCTTTCAAGTGTAATTTTTTTACTGGTGGAGTTTAGTATGTGAATGGAAAATGAACACCTTAATGATATACTGGTATATTTCCATTAGTGTCCTGCAATATGTATTTTCTAGACACATGTCATTTGAATACTTAGACAAACCGTCATGCAAAGACCATTGCTCATACTGAAATGATGGCCAAAGGATGTGGAACCGACCTATATCTTGCCCAAGCAAACTTGAGAAACCTTTCAATATTCTTTATAGGCAATTGATACTTAGACAACTGTCATGTAAAAAATTCACTCATATCTAAAACTTTATTGTAATTTCATAATTTAAACTAAATATGTACACATATAATAATAGATCCAAATATAATAGTAGCTAAATAATTAAAATCAAAACTGAATGTCGACCAAAATAATAACGGCGAATAACTCCCACATGGATAAGGAATCTTTGTGCAGTAACAGTAAATAAAATAAAACAATAGCTACTCCCACGATCCTCAAAGAGACTCTAGCAAAATCTGAGTTAGAGTAGCCCAAAACCATAAGCTCATCCGATCTCCTATAAACCAATTTGTAAACTCTTGTCCTCTTTAAATTGTGAAGAACCTTCTTGGCTGCCTGCCAGTAAATAATAGAAGGGCTTTGTTGGTACCTTCCTAATATCCCAACAAAAAAATTAATGTCAGGTCTCATACATATCATGCCATACATGAGGCTACCAACTACTGAAGCATACTCCTTTGCGATGTCTAATAAAACTGTCTCATGTAGCATCGTCTTTCTAAAGATATTTCCCTTGACAACAGGAACTTCACTTGCTTTGCAATCCTGCATGCCATACCTCTTTAAAATTTTATCGATATACACACTTTGAGATATGCCAAGTATTCTTCTGGTCCTGTCTCGCTCAATCTTGATGCCAAGAACATAATTGACATCTCCCATATCCTTCATATCAAAATGCTGAGATAGGCTTTCGTCTCCTAAAGAAACCGGACGTCAGTTTTAGCGAGTAAAATATTGTTGACGTAAAAAATCATAAATGTAGGACATCCCCTACTCTATTTGACGTATATACAAATATCCATTTGTATTCAACTGCCTTAGAACCTTTAGGGAAAGGTGTCAACTCTCACACAGAGTTGTGAGACATAGAATCTATCTTCTCTATCATAGCATTACGCCACTGATCTGCAAAACTACTAGCCATAGCCGTACTAAAGATACTGGATCCTCAAAATCAAATAAATCCCCTTCAACTGAATAAAGATGATAATATAAAGAAATAGTTGAATGCCTTTCTCTAGAGGATATCCGAGTAGGAGCAAGAGACTGGGCTAGAGGTAGAACGATATGAAGCTGAAAATGAGTGGGTAGAGGAAAAAACCAAGGAAGAACTGGTGCTACGACGAGGTCTAGAACTCGGTCTAGAACCGTATATCAGATAAACACAGAAGTATAACAACACTGATCAGAATAACAGTTGGACTCTGAGTTTTAGAAGCCTCCTCAAAGATAACCTCTCTATGAATAATACTGGTAAAATGATCTCCCTCTTCTTTGAAATGAGCCTGAGCATACTCAAAAATCTCCATGGGTCGAGAAGGACAATAAAACCTGAAACCTTTCGATCTCTGTACAAATTCAATGAAGAAACAACTTACAGTCCTCGAATCTAACTTTCTAATATTTAGGTTAAACAATTTTGCCTTTGCAGGACAACCCCAAACACGTAAGTAATTAAGACTAGGATTTCTCCCAGTCCATAGATGATCCAAGAGTAGTATATTGGGTTGCAATACCATGATCTAATAAATAGTAATAAAATGATCCCTAATATTGACCGTCTTGATTGATCTTACAATAATACTTACCTCCTCGATTTGACCGGACAACCTTAATCTCTAACCTCTTCCTAGAAATATGTCATAATCGTTTGTGCCATAACATTCAAGATTGCTCAGAACACTAGAGCATTTAGAAGTAGATGAAGTACTTGCCTCAGTAGATAAACATAATAGTAATGCCTAAAGGAATGATCAAGAGATAGACAATATAAGCCATAAAATAAAACCATAAATTAAAATAAAAAAATAAAAAATAACTGAATGAGTACATCCGAGAAACTAAACCTAGAGATTATCTTATCGATGGAACATAAAAGGAGCATGTTAAATCTAAAGTAATACCCGTGTCTAAAATTAAGCAAAAAAGTACCAACAAACTCAATGGAAAAGCGCCAAACATCCTCAGGACTCTTCGGCTGCCTAATAATGAACCCCTTCTTTCTTAGTTAACTAGTTTTTGTTAGAATGATAGTCTTGCTTGATATGACCTTTCCTTTTGTAAAAGAAACACTCTATAATTGATAAGGTAGTCCCTTACAAAGTCGCATTCTGCTTCCCGTTCTTATTCCCTGAATGAGAACTCTGCCCTAGACCAGACTTGGAACTGTTCTTCTTTGTAGAACCTTGATTCTTAAGCTTATTCTTTCCCTGAGAATTGATGGACAAGTTCTTCATGGACATAGTTAGATGAGCCGATTCTACTTTACCTTTCTTCTGTCGTTCTTCCTCAGAAACCAATGCTGCAATCAACTCATTCATTTCCCAAGTCTTCTCCTGATTCTAGTAGTGAACTTGGAACATCTCAAAACTTATTGGAAGAGACCGAGTTCTTTCAAGGTAAGAACTAACTTAGAGATTTTAAGAATGTGCAAGCGTACATTTTTACTACCGTCATACTTTAGTGATAGAAGATGAGATAAGTTATTGTACTGCCTTCCCTTGACAAAACTCTCGAACTATTTTTTAATGACTTCTAACTGATCCTTTGCACTACCTTTCTCGGCGATACTGCCCCGCATAATAGGATTGATGAAAGAATGAATGATGAGATTTTCCATTTTATTGGCTTTGACCCATTTAGCATGGGCCACTTTTTCAGCATCATAAGAGGTATTCGTGAGATTTACGAGTTTGGCTTCAGTGAGAACAAAATCGAAATCATGGTAGCCTAGGGCAATCTTGATTTTAAGCTTCCAGTTGGAGTAGTTAGAGTCCGTCGAGGTTTCAATATTAGTTAGTTAGCTTTGGATCATAGGGTCCATAGCTGCATGAACCAATAACTTATATTAGGACGTGTAAAAATTAATTTTATGCACGTTTAACTTGATCTGTAACAGATCTATAAATTGATGTATTTAATCTCGATTCTACTTGGAATTAGGATGGTTAAGTCAGAGTGTATATAATATTTAAGGTATTAATTTTTTACTCTGCGGGTACAATGATGTATCATCGAATCCCTAAATTGGGTGGTGATTTGACCTACATTACCCCCTAGTTGGTGATCACTCACACTCAAGACTAGACTGACCACTTACAATTTGACTCGAGACACTTCTTAGCCTTTGGGCCAAGGGTTATCCTTATCTCTCCATACTGTGTAGCCTATCTTGCCCCCACTAATTAGAAGTTTCTTAGCCTCCTTTGGGTGGTCTAATTATTTCAAGTTTAATTAGTGTAAAGTAGCCTTAATGAGACTTTACAAGAGAGTCTTAACATTAGGAGAAACGCTCAACTCCATAGACAAAACTCCTTTGGGTGTATTTGCCCATGTTATATCCCGTCTTCCTAGCGACTCCTTGATCTCACTTAAACCCCATTGGAGATCCTTTGGCATTAATACCCTATATCATGAATGATATATTATAGCTTAAATATCTCACAAATGATTTATTGTAATTCTTTAAGAGAGTCGCCTCACGTTAGAGTACATTTTATCATACGCAATACTTTGTTTATTAGATTGTTCTTTTACATAATTTCTTTTTTATGATCAATCCTTGCCCAATATCTAATATCTGAAAGTGCGAGAACACATAAATCTCAAAAGCCTTATCTCCAACCAAGTCCAAAGTAAGCTCTATCAATAAATTAAAAGAATAAGTGAGGTTATCATAAAATTAATAGCAACAACATCTATTTTACATATGCGGGGAAATGTCTTTAATTTACCCTAAAATATGTTCTTCGCTATCTCATATCAAACCTGTTTCTTTCACTACCCATCAGTAGTCTAAGCTAGTAAATTTTTTGCTGCTACAACATACTAAGGTACAAGTAGCTCCCTTTATGTTAAGTGATGATTATATCTTATCTTAACATGATTTTGACGATTCCATCATAACTAGATGAAAACATTCAAAATAGATACATATAAGTTGATGAAACAAAAATCATGAAACAGAGATGTTAATGATACCATAGACGATATCCAGGAGCATCTCTATGCCGCTTACCATCTTTTGAATGAGTTAATGGCTATTAAACAATGATCACCAATCAAAATGGTTTACCCCATCGATCACCCCCACACAAGAACATTAAGGATATTACATGAAGATCGGCTTCCAATTTGGATATCACAAGAACAACAAGGATATTACACCCCAATTTCTAGTTTGAATTTCTCAAGAACAGCAAGGATATTAAACCCCAATATCCAGTTTGGATTTCTCAAGAATATAAAAGGATATTAAACCCCAATTTCCAATTTGGATTTCACAAAATTTCAAACTCAGACTTGATCAAAATGAGATTTTAGAAGATAAATTTTGGTTCTGATTTGGTGTAAAAGGAGAGAGAGAAAGAGTGAGAGGAACCCTAAAATAAATTTGGAGAGTGATATGCTTGTGTTCGTCAATGAAAGAGATACATAAAAGTGATTGATAGAGAGAGAGATATAAGACTTAACATCTACCCTCTTTGATGAACAGTGAACAGTGAAACAACATAAAGTACTCAACCAAACCATTTAAGTATGGGAACAATTATTTAACCACAGTAATTTATATCCTAGCGACTGATACCAATTATTAGAAATTTATACAATAACTATGATCAATTATTGCATAGGTAAAGGAGATTATACTGACCTCTTATCCTACTATCTGAAAATCCCTTGTTCTTGAGTGGAGTCTTCCCTTGGATTGGTTGCAGACCTCAATGGGATGGTTTTCTATGTTGTATCCTCTAAGAGGGACTTCCTCTCTATTTAATCTGATAGGGTTTGAGTGGTCTTCCCATTATACTCTCAAACCCTAATAAAAAGTAATACTAGGTCCCACCAACCTTAACTTGGTATAACAATTAGGCACAACCAATAACATTTATATGACCTATTAACATGTATACTCGTGAACCGGAAGATAAAACATTGAGTAGTGCCGATATAGACAGAAAATCCAACAATAATATTGCATCACCCAACACAAACCCTCTACGTAACTTAAAACCTACAAAGATATTCTGTACAATTGGTAATTTTAATGTATAAATTAAATCTCAGAGTATTAATTAAAGAAGCACGCGCTTGACACTATTTTGGAATGTTAATTCCATAAATACATACACATTAATTATATCATATATGACAACTCTCTTAAACATAGGTTTGTGTATCACTTAATAGTAACAATGAAAAAACATAATAGACCTTTCTTGAAGACTTATATTTGGTTCTTCAATATCTGAAACTTGAGTCGATTCGAGGCATTTTAAATGAACAACCACCATCACAGCCAAATACGTTGAGAGCTACTAAATATACATTAAATGGTACACAAAGGTAATAATTGGAGAAATTCAATTAAATAAACTTAAGTCAATTTATTTTAAACATTTTTAATTTATGGAAAACAATTTTATGTATCATGTGTGCATACCAGTCTTCAATTATATATTTTCCTTAGTATCCTTTTCATTTCATGTGTATTAAACAAGAGAAGTGGAATGCACTACTTTGAGCCTGAGTCTAAGAGTGCACTAAATTCTCATCCACGTCTCCAAGTCAGGGACCTAATTGTTTAGGTCAGCCTCCCATATTTATTTTTCTTAGTTTACTTTAAATTTGTGACTACTATTTAAAATGTGATATTTGTGAATTTTATTGAAGTACTAATAGTTCAGAAGTATTACACCTACCTCCTTCAGTAGATGTTTAGGACAATTCATATTCCTTGCCTGCTTGGTATGCTCCAAAAATTACTTATATTTTATGATGTCCAAAATGGGAATACGGTACCTAACAATTTCTTACAATATGATTTAACATTTTTTGTTCCTTTGCATCTTCAGTTCAAGGTATGGAATTTAAGAATCAGATTATTGTACTATAAACCCCAATAAACAACTCAAAATGCCCATTAATGGAAATTACATTTCTAATAATAAAATAGGAAATATTGTTTAACCATAAACAGGGACAATGCTTGAGCAAAAATAATTCAACAATAGTCAGGTGTGGCTAATGTAGTTTTATGATTTTGTGGTTTTAGACCCAGAGTTAAGTAATATAATTGACTTTTAGACCCATGAGGTAGTTTTCTTTTTATCCAAATTATCTATATCATGGGTTTAAAAGCCAAATGTTTTTATCACTCTGGGTCTAAAACCATGGATTAAAATTTTTGTGATAAATTTATTATACCATGATAAATATCAATATTTTTATGTTGGTTTGGTACTTTGATGATATTATTAGTTGTTTACCAATGCCTAGTTTTGTGGCCAAAAGTCGTTAATGTATCATGATTTTATCAATTTATCACTAAATATCACGATAATTTAATTGTATTAAGAGATAATTGGTTTTAACTTTTAACATTATCTAAACCCCAAAGAGTATAAGATTTATTTTATTATAAAATAGGTATGGCCACCTATTTAAAGACTTTAAAAGAGACGGTCTCATATCTGAAGACCAAAGGACAAAAAAAAAGAAGCATTATCGAGAAACTGATTCTTCTCTTATAACTTACAACTTATAACCATATATATTTGATACCTTTAAGGGCTAGAAAACTAAAGAGACATATAGGTATGACCTCATCTCCATCTTTTATCCATTAAACTAATTTGAACAAAGATATTATATTTTATTAAAAATGCACAATACGAATAATGTAAACGTTGAAAATAGCAGAAAAATGAGATTGGTAAATAGGATATTTGATATTCAAGTCATTGAAGATAATCACAAGTCCAAAAAAAATGTTTTAATAGATAGAACTCCCAAGAGTACCATAAGGACACCACAATCCAGAAACTGGGACCTCTAAAGATTCGTCGAAAAAGAATGGGCCATAAATATACAATGAGAATTGGGCACTTGTCGGCTATACATAATAAAGATAGTAATGGAAGATGGAGTAAATAGTCAATGTCAATTTGACAAAAGAGGTGAATAATAAACATTGAAATGTAAATACTTATACTATATGGTACACATAACGCATGTTTCCTGAGAGATATTTAAGCACACACATTGTGAAGAAAATTGATAAGTACATGAGAATTATAAAAAAGTTCTATGCTAAATTGAAGATGCAACATCTTCATCCTATGTACTAGGGAGTAACCCACATGAGAATAATCATATTAACTATATTTAAATCCTGGATAATAAAAAGGCCAGTTGGGGAAAATGGATGTGTTAGGACCTTTCTTTTACTTTGATACATTGAATATAAACTAGATTGTAAGAAGAGGGACTCTATGGTCAAAAAATGGATAGTATGAGGGGTGAATATTAGGGATACTCAATTTTTAGTGGGTCTTTCACACCAAGCAACTAGTCCTCTCCACATGGTCACTTTCACACTACTTGTGTAGCCCTGCCACGACTTATTCTTCACTTCTTCTTTTTTAATATGCATTCCTTTTTTTTTTTTTTTTGCATAGCGACGTATTTCTCCCAATAACATTTTTGACTTATATCTCCTTGATAATTTTACAATTCATTTTTTTTCCACTCAAGGTGGATGGAGATCTGGAACCCGTTACCTAAAACTTTACTGAATTTACTCCTCCTCGCAAGGCACCAGATATATAGATCAATGGTGAAGGATGGAGTGAAATAACAATTGTCCTTTAAAATCATCGAGGAAAACCAATATAGGTATGATGAATGCGTTCGATGTGTCTTCGAAAAAATACTTAAGATGGGGATATGGTGTCTAGAGTTTAGCATATCACTATTGTATGCACATCATATATAAATATCTTTATCCAAAAATAAGTCATAATATGATTGCAAGTATATATCATAGACATGATGATGCATTTGAAACAATGTAAAAGCATTTAAATCAAAATATACCTCAACCATTTAGCATTTTTATTTCTTTCAATTTCAGTAAAAAAAATAAAATTGAAACAAAAGTTAGTAATAAGGCAAGTAATCAACAAATTATTGGATATCAAGCTAATTTACATAAGCAATCACATACAATAGATGAATACTGAACATGAGAGAAAAGAGAGAGCTTGTTTTATTGATAGGTTGTTCTCCTATGTTATAATACAAAACCCAATTAGATTATTAATGCTCTTTTTAAACTCTCCCCATAAGTCCTAGCTTACATGGGCTTGCTAGGAGCCAAGTAGAATACCCCAACCCTATTGGGTTCCTACCTTGGGCTATACCCAACTCCTAATACTCCCCTTTGGGGTGTTCTATACCAGGTTGACTTGCCTAGCAAAATACCTTTGGGCTAGAAGTTGTGCATGGAAACAGTATAATCTTTTGCCATGCATGGGCTATGGACGCGTATACGTTGCCTCATCAAAACCTCTTGTAAGTAAAACCTTTTTGAATAAAAACTGTACTATCATGAAAAAGAGTACAACACACATGTGTCAACATCAAAATGAGATTACTCCCCCTGACGTCGATCTCTCTGAGATAATAAATTATGTTAACTTCACATAACGATTTTGTGTACCAGTCTCTTGAATGTAGGATGTGTAAGAGCCTTTAGGAATAGGTAAGCTAAGTTATCTTTTGAATAGACTTGAATGACGTCAATGTCATTCATCTTCTACAACTCGTGTATGTAGATGAATTTGGGTAAAATGTGCTTCGTTCTATCGCCTTTAATGAATCTGCATTCTATTTGAATGATGCAGGCCACGTTGTCTTCATATAGAGTCATCGGTCTATCTTGGATAGAACTTAGACTGCAACTTCTGTTGATGTGATTAATCATGGACCACAACTAAAAACATTCTCTCCTTGCTTCATGAAGTACAAGAATCTCTGCGTGGTTTGGGGATTTAACAACCATCGCCTATTTTATCGATCTGGTTGAAATCACCGTATCTCCATACAAGAATACATAACCCGATTGTAATTGAACTTAATGTGAATCTGACAAGTATCATGCATCAATGTATCCTATAATTTCTAGTTTGCCATTTTTTGGATTGAATAGACCCCAGTCTTTCGTGTCAATCAAATACCTTAAAATGTGCTTTATCCCATTTTAGTGCCTTTGGGTAGCAGCAGAACTATGGCAAGCCAAGCAGTTTATTGCGAATGAGATCTCGGGTCGAGTACACCTTATTAAGTATAACAAAGAACCGATAACTTATAGATATGATAGCTCGGGCTCTAGGAGTTTCTCCCTCTCGTCTAGAGGATGATAGATGTCCTTGTTCACATCCAATGAGTGGACATGGATATGTGTCTTGGAACTCTGTACCATATCTATACCGAAATGTTTTATGATCCTTTTGGTATACGTCGCCTGATGTACGATTATGTCGCTTCCAAGATATTTGATTTGCAAACTGAGATAAAATTTGGTCTTCTCAAGGTATTCAGTAGTTTTTGTAATCTCCCCCAGAGTTTCGATGATATTCAAATCGTCTGCGTATATTATAATAATGGCAAAGCCAGTATTTGTTTTCTTGATGGAAATGCATGGGCAAATACGGTTATTTGTAAAACCCTCAACTTTTAAATATTCAGTCCTCCTATTGTGCCATATGAGCCTTGATTATTTCAGAACATATAATAAATTATCTAATTTTATTATGTAGGCATCCCATGTGCCGAGCATTATCGCTTCCAGAAGCTTAAACCCATTAGGTAGCTTCATGTAGATCTCCATATCTAATTTCCCATATAGATACGCAGTAGCTACATCCATAAGACGCATGTCGAGCTCATTTTCAACGACTGACAAACTGATCAAGTAACAAAATGTTATACCGTCCATGACTGGAGAGTAAATTTAATCATAATCGATGCCAGGTCTTTGATAAAAGCCTTGGGCAACTAGTCTTTCTTTGTACCTAACTATATTTCACAGTTCATTTCATTTTTGTATGAAAATCTATTTATAACCAACAGACTTGATGACATCTAGTCTAGAGGCTATTGGTCCAAACATTTTGCGTTTTGCTAGTGTGTTGAGCTCTGGGCCTCCCACTATGGTCAATTTGTACGACTTCTACATTCATCTACAGTAAGTGGTTATGGATCATCATCCTCGATGGTGAGCGTAACATCGAAAGTAAATACTTTGTCGACTACTACTTCCGAGCAATCCTACGTGGTGCCACTAGAAACAAAGTTAATTGAGATTTATCAATTATTATATATATGTGCCACACTAGGCATATTTCTTAATGATTCACGTGGATATGTAGATAATATAACCTTGTCAACTGGGGGCTCCATCCCTGATAAATTGACTACACCATTAGGCTTTTCTTTTCCCGTACGCTGCTTCTTAGCCCCCAACTCAGCGTCCTTCTTTACAGCGAGAAGTTCTCTCATGACGTGCAGTTTACATTTATTAGTGGGTTATACACCAGTTCCCTGAACATCTAGTCGTGCATGTGCATTACTTATAGGTACATGCACTTTGGTTACTTTAGCAGTATCTTTTAATATATATGGTAATTCATTATCGATTTGCTATAATTATAGAATCCGCCGTACTTCTTTATAACCGTGGTTGGTCAGGGGATCTAGATGAGACAAATATGGTGCTTTCCAACTAATCTTAAAAATTTCCTCAGTATTGACTGTCATATCTCCGCCCAATGTTGGGAAAAGTGTCTCATCAAAGTGACAATCTACGAATCTCACAGGAAATGCATTATCGGTAGTGGGTTTTAAATATCAAATGATAGATGGTAAATCGTAGTTGTAATGGTCTAATTCTGTGAACTCGACATGGCTTGGAATTAGTCTTTACACCAATGTACCTGTGGCTACAATCTAGTAAACAAGAAATGACACATGTATTTAGGGTGGAAAACCTATGAATAGGTTAAAAACCAAGAACTCGTGTTGTGGGTTTTGTAATAGTAACTTTTATTGCTTGAGGCTGATGGTATTTTATTACAAGTTATTTCTAGACTTGGAAATGTTTGATTTTGGGAAAAAGAAGTTTGGAATGTTAAGAATCTTAGAAGAGATAGTCTTCTTAGTGATTTCTCGTATATTTTTTTTTGTCCCTATATCTTTTGGAACTTTTTCTTTATATACGCCTCTTGTACAGTTCTTCATTGTGCTGGATCACGTTCTTTGAACAATGTGCTTAGTGGCTATTGACTGAGTAACTATTGAGTTCGTAAAAAATAGGCAGTTTTAACTTGTTCAAGTTTTTCGGTTTGAGCTCGACCTACGTTCTTTATCAGTTCATGGTATATGTGGCAATGTTAGATTGAGGGATAAGCGTGTAGAGGTAATTCGAACTGGGGACAGCTCGATTTTAGGTCAGATCGAGGGATAGGCCCCTACAATCGCCCATCGTAATCAAAGTCATGAGTGACTTTGGTTGAGAAAGGATTCAGATATATGGGTTAGAAATTTGAATTGTGAAAGAAGTAATGATGTGTGTTGACTGCATGGAAAATACACGTCTTAAAGGAGAATGTATGTGCATTGAATGTTGATGGGAATTGATGGATATGACAGTTAGGGTTTGAAGAGTTACGTCTCACTGAATGATGACGCTTGAGAAAACGTACCTGTACAATAAATATGGGGTTATATAAAAGGTACATGTACCGTGGATTGTGGCAAAGTACATTGTGGTCTATTACAAAATTCTCTGTTAGTTTTGAAGATGGTGAAGACTCGTAGGATAGTTCTTGAAGAGCGAATTACTTCGGAAATATAGAGGCTGAAGTTGAGATTTTTCGGGGACCATTCTTTGGAAGATCCTATTCCTACTCCTATCCCTCCGACGTATAGAGGCATGTCGGTAGACGAAGCGGCTGAAGCTGAGGTGAAATTTACTGTAGATGGAGATTTCACCACGTTATCTTAACAGGCGAGCAACGTTGGGCATGTCTTCATATTCTTACAGAGAACAACATTAGGGAGACAGATGCAAGGATAGGCATGACTGCGGGGCAGTTGCGATAATTTCTTGTATCACAATGGTTTCTAATGTTGGACCCTCTTCATTTCTACCAACTCTGCGGAGGTGGTAGTTTTAGAGGAGGAGGTGATGGAAGTAGAGGAGGGAGACAAAAAGTGGAAGTCTACTTATGTATTTCCATTATTTATTAGTGCTAAGAAGACCTTCAGTTTAAAGAGTTGGCTCTGGCACTGAGTCTTCTACTTGCATAGTTTCCATTTGAAGTTTGACTAGACTTCGACCAAACTCATGTGAGGAAAAGGTTTTTGTTGTTTATAATTTCTGCTTTACATCAGGGTGAAAAATTACTAAAGCAAGACGAACTGAAGGATTTGATGTGTTGGAGTACCTAGATGACCTGTTACTTGTAAAAGCACTAAAAAACTTATTATCTATAAAGTACTTATATTCAGTACTTGAAATTCTTGTTATCTGTAAAAGTACTTGTAATCTGTTAAAACATGAATACAATTTGTTATCCAATTTTTGTACTGATATATATATATGATAGCTCTAGAAATTAAGCTGTATGATCTGAATAATGTATGAAATGAAATGTATGAGTCCAGAAAGTACAAATACTTGTAACATTCGAACTGAGATATATATATGTGAAAATGCATGTTTAAGATATAAATATGATTGGACCAGTGTGCTGGAAATACAGGAGAGAAAAAATTGTAGAATTTGTTTTTAAATGAGGAGTTGAACTCAACGAGTAATTGAAATCTGGAAAGAATAAGTTTGACCTGAAAAGATGTGGAATGATTGAGTTCGAGGGAAACTGATAAGTAAAAATAATTCTCACAAGATTTTGGTGTTATTGTTACGAGATTAAAGGATATCAGCACTTTTTGAGGGGAATCGGTAGTAAAAATATATATAAATAAGGCAAAAAGATCTCTGAATATGGGGGAAAAGAAAGGAATGGTGCGCACTCGATCTCAGAGGATTCGTAGTGCCGTTGAAAGATGATTGGCCATAAAGATCACAGAAGTATGGGAGAGAATTTTTGAATTGTTGGGTTATGATGAGGGAGTGTCAGCTTGAAGGATTAGATTCAAGGGGTAATGAACTTTAGTATGCCTAATTTTTCGTTGAGGGATATTTTCATGAACAGGTGAGGGATCTTACAGATCGAGATGAGGTGGTTGGATTGATTGCTGAGGTAGAGATTAAATTTGAGGATATGAGGATTGTTGTAGGTTAACAGGTTGGATATGGTTCCCAGGTGACCAAGGTTGTTTCTGATGTAATTACATGTGAGGTGCATGGAGTGGATGTAAAATATGGTGACAGAATAAGATTATTTTGAGTTTGAATAATCTAAAATAATTTGTTGAATATATCCTTTATTTATGTGAATGTTGTTTGTGACTGTTGTGTAAAACTGAATTTGATAATATTTGAAACTCTGTAATGGTAACTTTGGAATTGACGTCATGGTTGCTATAAGAGTATAAGAAGCACGTACAGAAAGGCAGGGAGGTTTTGATTTTGTTCCTTGTGAAAAGTTATGAAAACTCAGTTACGTGTAAAGAGTGAGTAATTATGTGTGGGGCGAGGTCAGAGGGAGATTTGGAAGAAAGTGATAAAAATAGATTAAAATATAAGAAAAGGGTAATGATGGGAAGGCATTTTACCGAAAAGGTACAAGACGTCTGACATGGATAGTAGAAGGGATGCCTTGGTTCTAAAACTGAGGACGGCTTGTGCGAGGCTCAATAACTGCCAGTAGTTAGAGAGAGAAAATATAAATATTGCTTCATCTTCGTCAATCAAATGGTTTTCAACTTCTAAAAATCTGAAGAGCACTGAGAAAGGAAGGAAAAAAGAGGCAAAAATATTATTGAAACTTGTGGAGACTCAAGCAAGAGGGATCATCAGTCAAAGCATGAGAGAGTTGTTGAATCTGAGTCATAAAGGTGGTTGTGCAGCAGCGTGGTAAGGGAAGGATACGACGCTGCCTCAGGTTCTCATTATGATATAGAAGGTTAGTAGATATGCATTATATGTGTATGTGTCTTTGAAGATCAATTTTGTATTTCTTCATAAAGTGATAAATTACTATTTATAGTAATCTATGAAAATCTGCTGTTATAAGATATATGAAAGATATTTGAATATTGTTAACGTATATAAAAATAAGATAACAATAGATACCTGGACCTGTGTGTAGGTCAATCATGAGGAGTTTTGTCTAGGATACAAATCCTTTTCTATAGTTAATATAAGGAATTCCCCTATAAGTGAGGCGTCGACCTTTTGTAGGCCGACTGAGTTTGAGATTGAAGCGTCCGGAGGTGAGGAAGAAGTAGGTGTTGGTCAATTTCTAGGCTTCCCTGGAAGATTAGAATCCTACCCTCCTCGTTCGAATGCATTTAGAGAGTTCTCTAAAGCCAAGGCTTCTACAGGAGGTAGATGGGGGAACTGTATTAATTATGCCAGTAGGAAATTTAGGGGTTACACTGTAGCAACGGGAGAGGAATACTATTACTTGCTGGCTGATTTAGAGAAGGAAAAAATGGATAGGGGTTTAGATGAATCGATCACTTTTGAGTACTTCGATGGAGATGTTTGGAGTAAACTCTCGGAGGGTTTTTTGTGTTACCTATCTCAGTTAGGGTATGGGTTGAGTGTTCCCCTTAGCAATCTGGCGAAAGGGATTATGAATCCTATAGGTGCATGTCCCGTTCAAATGAATGGGGACATATGGGAGGTGATAAGTGTTTGTGAAGCTTTGAACATACGGTGGGAAGGATAGGGTAGAAAGAGGAGGATATCTCCTGAGGATGTGTTGCAGTTTTATGGTGTAAAAAAATTTGGTGCAAGTGGAGGGGCCTATTTTTGCACGAGTAACTCAACTTCACTTCTTCGATCTAAACTTAGCAGGTCAACCTTGGAACGATAATGTGATATGGGTGAAGGGTGACTGCCTTTAGAGAGATGATGAAGAACCCATGGAACTTCTGTTTAGAACTGTAAAACAACTTAAGTATAACAATGTATAATGTATAAGATTGATAGTTAAAATTGTACGATGTTTGTTGATGCTCATGTTGTGTGTATGACAGGCCCCAAATCAAAGGTGGAGAGGAAAAAGTCATTGTTGGATAAAGTCACTCTAGAGGAAACTAAGCTCAAGGCTGTATTAGAAGATCTTTGCATTAGCAGGAAGAAATTGGTTGTATAAATATTTTGGGATGTTTGTAAATTGGTTGGACTTATGTTGGATACAATTCTGTAGGCTAAGTCACTTTTGTGTAAACCTTGCTGTAAGAACTTAAGGATATATGCCTCAGAATAAAAGATTTAGAGGTTGAGCTTACTAAGGAGAGATAGACCTCAACATCTCTACTGTCTTCACAAGTGAAGCTGTAGGTTAGAATAGAGTAAGAAATTTTGATTCGTATGCTTCGTTAGTATAGAGCTACATAGTAATGAATAGAATATAGAGGCAAACCAACAACCCATTGCCGATTTGGGGGCAAATGGTACTGGAATGATACTAGGCATAAAAGAATTTATATTTTTGGCATACTCAAGTATAGAAAATGCGTACCTTAGATTTGTGAATATATGTTATGGAGCATCCATCCGAGATTATACTTCATCTTTAAGTCTAGAAGTAGTTTTACACAGTGAATGCCAAAAAATAGATATCCTTTTAGAAATAAGAAATGTAGTGATGGACGTTTTAAATCTAATTGATACAATATATTTGTAATGTGCAGGTCGAATTGGAGTCAGCTCGCCTATGCGAGGATGAAGCTCTCCAATGTAACCAGGAGTTTGTAGGGGAGTTTGATAGGATGAGAGAGGTGAGTGAGGATAGGGAAGACCAACATGTGAAGGTACACTTCAAGCTTGTTGAGGCAACGTAGACAGTTGACAACCTAACTTGGCAGATCGATGAGAAGGATACCAAAATTCAGAAAGGGCAAAAAGAGTTTGAGGAGTTAAAAAAACATGCAGCGAAACTCAAAAACTAGAATGACGCACTGTTGGTAAAGAGTAAAGAGGCAGACATGGCCCGTTACCGTATACAGGCGTTAGAAGGTTCAGAGGAAAATTTAAATCGGTTATTGGCTGGTTTGAGAAATAATCTGTTTAAAGAAAAAAATAATCAAGAGCGCATACGTACTAATTTGGCGAATAACAGAAGCGAACTGGGGCGATTGAAGAAGAAACTAGTTGATAAAGATAACGACATAAAGGGAGCTCAAGACGATCTAATTATGTTTGAATTGGCAGTTAATCAACTGACTACAGCTTTTTCTGCAAAGGATATGGAATTTTGGACTGTTCAGGGAAGATGCAATGAGTTGAATAAAAGGGTGGTACACCTGAAGGTTGAATTGGGTCAGGTTAACTTGCGTGCCAGGAATGCTGAGGTTGGGGAGTGCTCAAAGGGGAAGAAAAATGATGGCAGAATCTCACTTTTTCAAGGCGATATTGTTAGCTTATCAGCTCGAATAAGGGAGCTGGGGGGGGATGTCGCTCGGATTCAAGGGTATGTACTCAAAGGGGTAAAGCAATTGCGGGCGTGTAAAAAAAAATTAGACGTCGCTCTCACCCGGGAGAGAGAGTTAGAGAGTATTATCAGATCGAAGGAGATTGTGATAAGAGACAAAGTGGAATTATTAAAGAGAATGCCAGATATGGATGAATTGAAGAAGGAGATCGAGATACTTCATACTCAAGTTGTTGAAGTAGAGGCGACTAATCGAGCCGAGTCAGCAAAAGTTGACAAAAAATCTGTAAAGAATATTGCCTTTATAGATTGGGGAGGCAGAGAAATGGTGAGTTAAAAGGCTAAGTACAAAAGGTTAGAAGATTACCTTTAGAGGGTGAGGACAGCTTTGTCTCAATCAGTTGTAACTAAGTCATTACATTTAGACCTGCTGAGGTCTGTGATTACTTATTTTGTAGAAGAAGTTAAAAAGAATTGAGTTAGAGAGAGATACCTTGTTTAACTGTATGTCTAAAAGGGAATATTTTTGTAAGGTTGATATAGATCGAAGAGATTGTACTAGCTCCATGGGAACTGATCTAGGCCCTCAAAGTGTTAAATTGATAGAGGAGGGCAGGACTGCTATAATTGCCCGAGCTCAAGAATTCATGGCTTATCGACCTCCTATTGTAGGGGTAAGCAAAGCTGACGCCCCCACAAAAAAAAAAAATTGTATTGTAGTGGTTGTATATAAACTTGAAAAAGAAATAATATGTTTCACAGACATGTTGAGAGATAAAAACTAGTTTTACCTTTGCTTTATCTTATGTCTGGCTGATCTCTTCAATTGAAAACTAGTAACACCTTTATTTTAATATAGGAGTTGAGTAGAGTCAGTCGATCAAGCGTAACCTTGATCAAACTAATTGAATGTCGTAGACATATTGAAAAAGATAAAAACTAGTTTTACCTTTGCTTTATTTTATGTCTGGTAGAGTCCTTTGATTGAAAACAAGTTCTACCTTGTTCTAACTGTAGGAGATTTAGTAGATTCAGCCAAACCAAGTGTATTCTTGATTTAGCTGGTATGATATCGCAGACATATTGAAAGAGATAAAAGCTAGTATTACCTTTACTTTATCTTATGTCTGGTAGAGTCTGTTGATTTAAAACAAGTCCTACCCTGCTCTAATCTCAGGAGATTTAGTAGAGTCAGCCAAACCAAGTGTATTCTTGATTTAATTGGAATGATGTCGATTTAAAGCTAGTATTATCTATGCTTTAATCTATGTATTGTCTACAAAATAGAGAGATGTATGAAGAAATCTTGTAAGTTTAATTGATTTCTAAAAAGGATGTACATTAGATGGAGATAGGAATATCACTTTTAGAATGAAAAATGAGAAGCTGAAATAGAGTAGTGAAAGACCTAACGATAATATCGTTTTAGTCGCCTAGTATTCCAAGGACTCGAGATGTGAACGCCCTCTTTTGTCATGAGGTAATAAGATCCCAGGCCTGAGAGACCTGTGATAAGGAATGGACCCTCCCAATTGTCTGCTACCTTCCAAGTATGAGATTCTTTGCGGTGTTGAGGTATTTCTTTGAGGACGAGATCATTAATTTGGAAAGTATAACTTCTGACTCATTTACTGTACGAACTGGCTAGCATATGATGATATCGACCTATAGTTGCGATGGCGCGTTCCCTGGTTTCATCGATCCAATTAAGGTTGCAGGCCAATTCAAACTCATTTTCCTTGTCATTTACCTTATGATCTTTTCTTGGGTGATAATATTCAGAAGGAATGACAGCCTCAATGCCAATGGCAAGGAAGAATGGAGTGTAGCCTGTCGACTGTCGTGTAGTGGTACGATATGTCCAAAAGACATGAAGGAGTTCACGAACTCAATTCCCTTTTTTCTGAGACTGTAGCCTTTTTTTGAGCCCATCTACAATAGTTTTGTTGGTGATTTCAGCTTGGCCATTGCCTTGAGGGTAGTAGGGATTGGATGGTGAGTGAATGATGTTGTGTTGGTTGAGGAAAGCTACGACCTTTTCTCCAACAAATTGGGGCCCATTATCGATAGGAATTAGGTGGGGCACCCAAACTAAGTGATTATGTGTTCCCAGATAAAAGAGATGACCTCCTCTTCTCTGGCTCGACAGAGTAGAACTGCTTCTACCTATTTTGTAAAATAATTGGTAGCTACGAGGAAGTGGTGGCGGTTACCTAGTAAATTAGAAAATTCACCAACCAGATCGAGTGCCCATTCTTTGTATGGCCAAAATACCTTGCATGCATGTAGTTCGAGCGCAGGGGCGCGTATCGTCTTTCCATGTCGCTAACATGCATCACATTTGTATGAGTACTCTTCTTCTTGCTTGCGTATGCCAGGCCAGAATACTCCTTTTGTAATGGCTCTGTTTGCTAGCTATCGACCTGCGGCATGAGAGCCACAAGTTCCTTCATGTAAATCGTAGAGCATCTCGCCTACTTTCTGTTTGGAGAGGCACTTAAGGTGAGGCCCTATGACTGAAAGGCGGTACAAGGTACCGTTTTGATTGGTACAGTGCTTCGAGTTGTCTATTAGCTGTCGGCGCTCCTTAGATACGCTGGAAGTGTCCTTCACATTTGTTGCTGATACCAAGATAAACTAAGAAAGGCTTTCACCAATTGTCGTCTCCCCCTTTATCGCCCCCAGTGTTGATCGTGCATATAAAAATATGATCAATGGTAGGGATTGAAATTACTTCGATCTAGAGATATTAAGCTTCTGTGCCTAGAACCTCAGCTAGATATGCCAAGGAATTGGCGTGTCTATCTTACCTTAAGGAAGATAATCGAGAGTTGCTGGTGCAAAATTGCTCATCCTATTTACAACGAGGGTTGCGTATTCGATCATCTTGCCATTCTTTTTGTATTACTTTGAGTAATGGTAGACGATAAGTAATAAATCTGTGTAAGCGGAGAGTTTGGGGATGCCGAGCTTGAGTTCGAGGTCGAGTACATGAATGAGAGCTTCGTACTCGGTGACATTATTTGAGGCCTTAAAATCCAGGCGGATTGATTTCTCAATTCTGTCGTTGGAAGTGGTAATTAGTACGATTCTAATTCCTGACCCTACGGGTCCTGCAGATCCATCTGTAAGAAGTTTCCACCCCTTCCTTGTAGTTTATTCAGCTCATTCGTCAAATGCTTTGGTGGGGTGGATCTTTTGTAACTTCCTCTGAAAGGTTAGGATTGTACTCCTCCCACTTGGGATCTTCTACTAGAAAATCCACAAGAAAATCGGCCATGGCATACCCTTTTTTGGAATGGCATTGCTTGAACTTGTTATCATGTTCTCCTAGGCTGACGGACCATTGTTGCACTCTTCTTGATTTTTCTTTCTTGGATAGAATTTCCCGAAGTGGGTAGTTCGTCATGACTTTGACTGAATGGGTTTGGAAGTAGTGCTTGAGCTTCTGTGACATATAAATAAAAGTGAGAAGAAGTTTCTTAATTTTCGAGTACCTCGTTTCTACTAGAGTGAGGGTTTTACTAATGAAGTAGACTGGCTTCTTAATTTTCCCTTCAAGTCGAATGAGAATCGAGCTGAGTGAAGTATCTATAACTGTGAGGTAGATAATCAGTTCCTCATTATCTATTGGGGTGCTCATGATGGGAAACTTCCCTAAATAGGCTTTGAGATCTTGAAAAGCTACCTTGCATTCTGATGTCTATTGAACCTCTGCATTGGACAAAACCTTTCCTCTGATGGTACAACCGCAGAGTAATAGAAATAGCCAATAACAGTGGTCTGTAGATTTTGACACGAAATGGTTGATGCGGCAATCTTGCTGGCAAGTTTCTGAACGTCTTTTGTTATTTTTGGAGATGGTATGTTGAGGAGAGCCCAAATCTGATCAGGATTGGCCTCATTCCCTTTCTTGCTGATGAGGTGGCATAGAAATCAACCTGAATGTACTCCGAATTGACACTTATCAGGATTGAGACGCATCCTATAAGATAGAAGTATGTTGAAAACTGTGTTGAGATATGAAATGTGATTGGTGACCTGTACGCTCTTGCACAAGATATCGTCAATGTAGACTTCCATGACTTTACTGAGATGTGCTTTGAACATAGTAGTCATCAATCGTTAATAACTTACACCGGAGTCCTTGAGTCCGATGGGCATGACTTTGTTGCAATAAAGTCCACTTTCAGTGATGAAAGTGGTCTTTTCTTGATCTTCATCCAAGAGTGGAATCTGATTATATCATAAAGAAGCGTCCATCATAGATAGGAGTTCATAACCTACTGTAGAATCAAGGATCTGATGAATGTTGGGAAGAGGAAAACTATCTTTTAGAGTATGCTTGTTGAGATCGGTGAAATTTACACAAGCGCGGACCTTTCCATTTTTTTTCAGGGCAACGATGATGTTAGATATCTACTCTGAATACTTGGCTTCTCGAATGAATCCCACTTTGATCAATGTCTTGATCTCCATGTTAACTTCATCTTAAAGTCGTGGTGATAGGCACCGTTATTTTTGTTTGACTACGGTGGCGTTGATGTTGATTGCCAATTTATGACATTCCTTGACCGGATCTACCCTAGGCATTTCTTTAAAAGACCACGCAAAAATGTCTCTATTTAATCGTAAGAACTGAATGAGAGCGTCTTTTTTTGTGTTGAACCAGCTTAGTATAGATGAAAGTACCTCTGCTTGGTCTATCAATATTGATGTATTCGGTGGGCTCCTCCATGGAAGGCTGATCATCGGGGTGATCAGCTTGCTGTAATTGCTATACAACATATTTGTCGGAGGTATCTAGATTTGCAGAGACCCTATTTTCGCAAGCTCGAGAAAGCTTTTGACTACCCCTGATTTTATAAATACCATCGTCATGTTTGAAGTGGAGTGCTTGATGATAGAAGGAAGCGATTGCTTCCATATTATGAATCCAACAATGGCCCATATCACGAGATAACGAGATTTGGAGTTGATCACATATAAGACGACGTCGATGGTGGCTGGTCCCGCGGTAATAGGTAATATGATATTCCCTACTCACTCTTCTTTAGAACCATAGAATCCACTAATATTATTATCGCTTTAAATATCTTGATCGGCCAATCCCATTTGGTTGATAGTACTCTGAAAAAGGATCTCAATACCGCTGCCAGTATCGATCATTATTGTGTGCATGACAAACTTTTTCATCTTGAGCATTATGACTAACAAATCATGATGAGGAAATTTGACATGGCTAGTATCGCAATCTTCGAATGATATTCTGAGTTGACGATTGCTCAACTCTGGCAGAAGTTTGGTTTCTTTATCTTCCGGTGTGAGATCACAACATTCTGACACTCTCTTGCTCTTGAATCTATTAGAGTTGGTGATCTGATTGATCTCGATCATGTTGTTATAGAACATATGGTAAAGATGCTTTTTCTCAGCTTGATCTTCGACCTGGACAACTTCAAACTGCTTCTTATAGCTGCCATCCTTGTATGATTCTAAGTCGACAATATGTTCGAGCATCCGTCCCTCCTTGAAAATGTATTCGAGCAACCTCTGTAAAGCATAACAATTGTCAGTAGAATGATGTTTTACCTTATGGTGCATGCAGTATGGTCAGATTTAGTAGATTTATGCCTTTCGGACATCATCCTTTCCAGGTCGACTTAACTATTGACCTTGGTGATCATATCCTCCAAGATCGCAGGTTTGTTGAGGAAGAGGTACTCCTGGGATTTGCAGTCTAGCTGAAGTGCGTTGGTGAAAGCAGTAACAACGGTTTTCTGATCAAGATTATCCACTTTACGCGCGAGCTCAAAAAATATCTTTGCAAATGTCTCGAGCTTCTCTCCGTTGGTTTGTTTGAGACTTATAGGAGAATACAAATTTTCTTTTTTATCTCTGTTGTGAGCATATGTCTTGATGAATTATTTCTATAGTTGGTCGAATGTGTATATGGTGTCTTTAGGCAGAGAATGGAACCATCAGAGTGGTTCCTCCTGCAGACTTATGGCGAACAGACGCCAGAGAATGTGGTTGAGATTAGAGTACAACCTCGATGAATCACTGTATTGTTAAATGTGCTCCTTAGGATCGGTACCCTTGTATTTTTGAATTTTTGGAGTATAGAAACCTTTCTAAATATCCATATCGAATAGTTCTTTGGTAATTAGACTTCCTTGTAGCTTGGTAAGGTCGTCGGTAGTGCCCAGAACTTGTGCTTCGATCAACTCCTTAATACGCTAGTCCATATGCTCTTGTGTGACATAGTGACAAATCGGTTGAGCGGCTTAATGAGGAGGATGTGGATTATGAGTACCGGTACCTTCACTCAAACGATCTCGTACTAGAACTTGAGGCGGAGGTCTCTATTCTTCCTTTTCATGGATAGAACATTGGTAACCTCGGCTGATTTCAGATTGAATCTCTCTCCCCAAATAAATGGAAGGTTGAGGTTCATTCTGAATATGTCTGGAAATAGCTTTGTTGGTAGCTCCTTGAGGTCCTAATCTTTCCCGCATAGAAATCCTGGAGGCCTCTAGAACCTGATCACGATCTCGTGTTGGAGGAGCCTGCTGAATGTTCTGCAGTGCTTGTAAGGCAGTCTGCATTATTATCATTTAATCTTTGTGTCGTTTGAGCGTTGTCAATCGAGTTTGTCGTTCGGCATCGAGCTCTTTTTCACAGAGCTCTTGGTCACAAGTTAATTATTGCTTGAGCTCATTGCGCTTCACCGTTTCGGTGTTGAGATTCGCTCTGAGCTTTGAAAGTTGCTTTGGCTTTATAGACAGATTGAGCTGGACTCTGGTAGTTGGTCTCCTGGATGTGACCATGATTGAAATATTGTAGTAAAGTGATCGAATGTCTTAGGATACCATAGAAAGAATTTCTTTCCCACAGACGGTGCCAAATGCAATGGCCTAATTCTGTGAGCTCGATGTGGCCTAGAATTAGTCCTTACACCAATGTACCTGTGGCTACAATCTAGTAAACAAGAAATAACATAGGTATTTAGAGTGGAAAACCTATGAATATGTTAAAAACCACGACTTCGTGTTGAGGGTTTTATAATAGTGATTTTTAAAACTTGAGGTTGATGGTATCTTATTACAAGTTATTTCTTGACTTAGAAATGTTTGATCTTATGAATAAGAAGTTTGGAATGTTGAGAATCTTAGATGAGATAGAGTTCCTAGTGATTTCTCGTTTTTTTTTTTTTTGGTCCCTGTCTCTTCTAGAACTTTTTCTTTATATAGGCCTCTTCCACAGTTCTTCATTGTGCTGGAGCACGTTCTCCGAACAATGTGGTTAGTGGTTATTGACTGAGAAACTATTAAGTTCGTGAAAAACTGGTGGTTTTGACTTGTTCAAGTTTTTCGGCTTGAGCTCGACCCACGTTCTTCATCAGTTCGTGGTGTATATGGCAATGTTAGATCGTGGGATATGCGTGTGAAGTTAATTTGAACTGGGGATAGATCGATTTTAGGTCAGATCGAGGGATAGGCCCCTGCAGTGGCCCACATAGATACTGAGCTGACGTTGGGGTCCCATCGTCGTACGTTATGGTGGTGCGATAAACACCTGTACGAAATATCTAAATATTCGTAGATGGGTGACACTGGGCTCTGACCCAGCTACTAGTTGAAATGGGGAATATTGATTATTTGCTGTTGGATGGATTATAATCTGGGCGGCAGTATGCAGAATTGTATGGCCCCACACAGTGGCCAGAAGCTGAGGTCATAATAATAGTGACCTAGAGATTAACTACAATTGCTTGATTAGATTCTCCATCATCTCATTCTGGGTATGGACATGGGGTACTATATGCTCAACATCTATCTCATTAGATGTACAATAATCAACAAAGGCCTTTGATGTAAACTTTTCAGCACTGTCAAATCTTGCAGATTTGAACGGGCGATCCAGAAAATGAGCCCGCAATCAGATAATTAGGGTAGGCAAATGTGGAAATGCCATATTCCTAGATGAAAATTGGTAAACATCTGTCCATCTCTCAAATACGTCAATTAAGACCATATAGTATTTAAACGGACCACTATGTGCATGGACAGGTCTACATATATTTCTATGGATATGTTAGAGAAAGGCTGGAGACTCCAACTCCACCTTAGTCTTACTAGGTTGGACTATAAGCTTTTCTTGAAAGCAGGCATTACACGGGCAATTTTGTAAAACTCGAATCTTCTCTCCCATGTGTGAGTTTTTCGAAGTACTGTTGATAATTTTCCTCATCATCCTTTGTCCAGGATGTCTGAAATGTTCATCACAAATTTTATAATTTTTTTTTCTTATAATAGAAAAAAATTAGTGATTGTATATGTTTCGACATGCCTGAAGCAGTAGAATAAAGCTATAAGGCATATTTTAGACATCGTTCCAATATAAATTCTTGACCGTTAGGCGAATAGGTGATGCATAAAATTTGCTGTTCCTCATTTCTTATTGTTTTTAGTTAATAACTATTATCATGTATGTCCCTAAAACTCAGTAAATTCTTGGGAGGTTTACTACCAAACAACGCGGACTTGATAATTAGTATTATACCGCTAGGGAGTAATAGCGTTGTACTCCCCGATCCCTCTATGATACTGGCCGATCCAATAACGGTTTGAATGTCCCCGACATACGCAGTCAAGTTCATAAAATACCATTTATCTCGAAGGATCGAGTATGTGGTACCACTTTCAACAAGATATGTGTCGCGACTCACCCTATTTTCAATTAGTACTCTATAAGCAGAGAGATCCATGGGCTACCTATATATATAATATATTAAGAAATATATATACCAAGCAATAATTTAAATAATCACAATTAGAACAAAAGTAAAATCTCATAAATAAATACTGAATGTGTGTCACGAGCACTTTATTAAATATAAATGATATGTTCCTAACATAATAAAAAATACTAGTAAAAAGTAAATCGGGTCTTTGCAACTAAAGAGCAAAAACTACTAGTGCTCCCTACTGTGACATCACACATCTACTGAGATTTTTTGTGCAACTGATGTCTTCCTCTTAGGGGGATACCTCTTATTTTTCTTAAAATCAAATTTACCCTCTTATTCATCAGTGAACAAGAGTGGGATTAGATCTGCATGACTCCTACTAATTTTGTATACTGGTCCCTCAGAGCATTGTGAATATGGAAATGTGGAGAGAGTCTTGTACAACATCTCTCCTTTGAAGACATAATCATTACTGAGCCTCATCGTCGATATAATTTTATGAATTGCTGAGATATAGTCAGCTACAGCCTTGAAGTCACATAACCTCAAGTAGTTCCAGCGGTTGCGGTTCTTAGGATTTCTTAGGATCTGCTAGAGACTAAAGCGTAGCTCTAATCATCTCTATAACTCATATGGATCTCCACAACATAGGTGCTCAAGCTTCAGCTTCGGCTGAAGGTGGGTGTGCTTAACCAACATGGCCAATGCCTTGTGGGGTTCAGAGACGGCACTTTCTACAATAATTGATTGTGAGATGTTCATTATTTTTAGATAGAGTTTGATGTCCATACACCAAGAAAGGTAGTTGAAACTATCTGGCCGCAATGGTTTGTTATCAACGTAACGTGGTCTTGCAGATATTTATTAAACAAATTGTAGATCATAATTAGTAACAATTCTTGATAAACATTTAAAATGCATATAGACAGATCATAGTACTTAGAATAGCATAAAATAAATGATTCTTAATCATGTTATAGTTGAACCGTATTCATATTCTAATACTTATGAAGTTATTTTCAAAGGATTAAATCCCAACTTTACCCTGTAAAATGATGATCTTAATCTTAGATGTGCATTTTAATAAAATCTTAGCCAAAATCGTTATTTAAAAGTTACTAGATGTGTGTATTCCTTATTTTTACAACTAGGGTATTCTAATTTTCTAATTGTAGTCACTGGATTCCTCTCAGGGATAATAATAAGTGTATACTAGTTTAGGGCTTAATATGTCTTACCAGAGGAGGGAACCACTAGACTCTCTTCGGGTCTTTTCTTTATTTTCCCCATAAGCTCTTTCAGTTTCTTTGAAGGAGGAGGAGGTTATCAAAAAAAGGTCCTTTCCTAGGTTATCGTACCTCTCAATTTATAGGGAGGGTTTGACTTATGAGTGCTTTTGCTTACATGCTGTGTATAATTTATTAGGTATCCCCCCAGGGTTGAAGGCTTTACATTTCCACGTGGGCAGGGGCTAACGCCTGTTGCCATCGATTGTGTTCGTCATGCCCTTGGGGTCATTAGGAGAGCCCCCCCCTGAGATGTGCTCATTATTAGCGGGGAACTTGTCTAACAACCTGAATGGTCGACGCTAGCTAGAGTACTTCTACTTTTGGTTGAGGGGTCGTCCAACGACCTTCTACCTAATGGTTAACGAGAGTGTGCTCCTACAATCGCCCCCCTTAGCTCTTGCTCGAAATGAGGGAGAGCAGAGGTGGCATGTTCGTGTATTGCTTGGTCATTGTGCTGGGAATTGTGTGACATCATATCTGTCGGTGCCTTGGGAAGAGAGAAAATAGTAATAAATATTTTGAAAAATATGTGGCGTGCGGTTGCTGCCGCTACTGCTGGCGACGTGTCCCATCATTGCGGTAGGTCCTGCTTACACATTAATTGTAACTGCCTATTTATATATCCCTATATAAGAGGAACCGTTGTTGCTTGGAAAACTTTGGCATCTTTTCCTCTAATCTCTGTGTTTGCTCGAACCTATTGGCTTCCTGTTCTCAGAGCTCTGTGTTTGCTTAAAACCTTTGTTGATTGCTACAACCTATTTGGCCGCAAACTATCCATTAGCCTACAGTTGTGGTTCTGGCGAGTTATCCATATTGTATTTTTGATTTGTAGCATGAGTTGTAGTTGCTTGTTAAGTTTAGTTAGGTTTCTCGCTCTGTGCTATCTTTTATCGGTAGGGATTTTAGTAAACAAATAATGATGTCAGCAACTTTGCAGTTGCGTATCATTTTGAGGTTGTAACTATGACCTGGGATAGCTCAACTATAAATCTATGGAAAATCTTTTATTGCTCATCGCGGGGTCATAGCTGGGGTGGCGGTCGCGTAAGGCCGGGTGAAAGCTTAAAGGAAGTAGGTTTCTGAGGTGCCATAGTTGGCTTTATGACCACTGTGCCCTTTATACATTAGTGTGAGTCTGATATTTTCACCTAGCTCATATAGGAAAGTCCAAGCACCATGCACGAGTCTATGTACCCTGACGTTAGAGTGATCAAAGCAAGAGATAGATTTTTTAGACAATGAGTCAAAGATAGAAGGGTCTTCTGCCATGCCTCCCTGTACTATACCTATGGAGTAGGGGGAGGGGGGCAGTCATGACCAAGAGGCGGGCTCTGCGGTCCCACATAACTTAGAGGCCAAGGCTTATTTGGAGTTTATGTTACGTGGGAGAGTATCGGGGGATGTGGCCCACGAGGCCATCACAAGGGGCTCGCTCAGGGTACTGTGACCCGTGAACTGGCTACCCACATTGTGCTGGCATGCGGGATGAGGCTTCCTCTCTAGTTTTGTCAATCAGATCGAGGTTCCTTAAGAGGAGGCGATCGTTGTGCTCGTTTCGTACATTTAGTGACCTCGTTGTGTTGGCGATGACCTCGGTAGGGGGCACTGCTTCGAAGCCGTATGTGAGCATAAATGAGGTGAAGCTCATATTTTAACATGGTGTTGTATGGTATGACCACAAAATGTGGGGTAGCTCATCAACCCATCAACCTTTGGCTACGTCTAATCTTTTACTGATGCCGTCGATTATTATTTGTTTGTTACCTCGGTCTGTCCATTCTCCTGAGGGTATCTAGGGCTAGAGGGAAGTATTTTGATGTTACAGGGTCGGACAATCTCGGCGACCTTACTGCCCCTGAACTGTATCCTGTTATCTATTATCAATTTATACAGATGCCAAACTGGGTGATAATGTGCTTCTATAAGAAGGTAATTACCTATTCTTCCCTAATACGAGCAAGTGGTATCGCTTTGTCCCATTTGGTAAAGTAGTCTATCGTAACTAGTAACCATTTGCGCCTCCCACTCTCCATGGGGAGTGCCTTGACTATGTCCAATCCCTACTTTGTGAATGGTCAAGGGCTAGAGACTGTATGGAGGTCTATGGCGGGGGCGTATATAAGGTGCCCGTGGAATTGACATTTGTTGTACTTCTTCGCATATTCTATGAAGTCTTGTCCCATTGTTGGCTAGTGCAACCCTTGTGTGCGAGTTCGTTCAGCCATGGACCTTCCCGCTGTGTGTGCCCTGCTGACACCGTTGTGGATTTCTTTAATGACCATTTTTACCCATTCCCCTACAATGTATGTGAGGTGTGGAGTGTACAGGCTCATCCGGTAAAGTTCGTTGTTAATTACCATATACTTTCTTGTTCTATTTTGGAAGCTCTCGGCGGCCGACCGATCTGTAGGGATGATGTGATGTTCCCCGAGGAAGTCAAACACCAATCGATGTTTGAGGGTACGACAGGACTATCAGTTTGTATGGCCTCTATTGTGTGCTCAAGCACGCTTGATTTGTCAAGGATCTCAACTTGAATAACTCTGAGTTGGTCGCCAATGATTCTAGCTAAGTACGCGAGGGTGTCAGAGTATCTATTTTCACCGTAGTAAATGTTCTTGAGGATAATCTACTAGAACTTGCTGAGCCGTTGTTTCAAGATTTCCATATAGTTAAACATTTTTCCGTTGGCCTGGAACATCCCGCGATGCTGGTTAACAACAAGCTGTGAGTCGGTAAAGATGGAAATCTCTTCCACCCCCAGGACCAACGTTGAATTCACTCTACACAATATTGCCTCCTATTTTGTATCGTTGTTACTGAGGGGGAAGCTGACTTGTATGGCCTTCTCGATTTTGTTAACGGTTGGAGTAACCAAGACTATCTCCAGTCCCGAACACCCCGCATTAACGAACCCATCTGTGTATAGCCGCTATCCCTTAGTGTATGCAGGCTCTGTATCATCCCAAAGAATGGGGTGTTCGCCGTCCTTCTCATTTTTCCAATTATTATCTTCAATGGGGAGGTCTGCGAGGAGGTTTGCCACGGCCTGTCCCTTGATAGTGATTCTTGGCTTGAAGCGTTTGTCAAATTCCCCTAGAGTAATTTCCCATTTTTCTATGCGGTGAGTCTTGTCCATTTTTGTGAATACTTCTCTTAATAGTTGGGTGGTGATGACCTTGATTTTGTGGGATTGCAAGTATGGTCGCAGTTTCTGTGAGGCGTAGACCAAAGCGAGGGATTGCTTTTCTACTGTAGAGTATTGCAGTTCTGCCCCCAGGAGGGTTTTACTGACAAAGTATACCGGTTTCTCAGTTCTATTGTCTATTTGGACAAGGACTGCGCTAATAGATTCATCTGTGTTTCCCAAATACAAGCCCAATAGCTCATGTTCTTTTAGTGCACTGAGGATTGGTGGGGTGGCCAGATATCACAACATTTCCTAAAAAGCTATTACATACTCGTCGTTTGATGGACATGTAAAATGACCACTTTTTCGCTATGACTTAATGTTTATTATCCTTAATTTTATTATTAAATATGACTTATAAAACAATTTTTGTATTTCAGGTCACATGAAGCTCATTTACCAAATATGTGCAAATACCGGGATGTATAGCTCAAAAGATGAACTGCTGGAGAAGGATGTAGAGTTGTCAAGCATAAGGGTCCTACATGAGGAGGTTACATTTTAGAAGATAACTCTTGGAGGTTATATTTTTATGTACATTCATGGCATAGGTTAGAATTTCATATTAAATGTAGGAAACCTCTCTTTTATTTATAAAAAGAAAGGTGGTGAGCACATAAGATCATCCAATTTTGAGAAAATCATTCTTGTAGAGTATAAGAGAGTATTGTTGGGGGAATTTGGTGTAAGTCTTGTAAGTATTTGGAGCATTTCATTTTGTAATTCAATAAAATTCCTCTTTTTGTTCTTAGTTTCTGTTCATTTCATTATCATATTATTTAGCTTTTATAGTTGTTATAATGGCCGGCTAAGTCCTCATTAGGGGTTAGGATCGATCCCCCATAAGTGTATGATATCATGTAGTAAAGTATATTTTTCTCTAACCCAATATGAGCATATTATTACAAATCCCAAAACTATATCGTTAGAGACATCCATTATTATCTTATGATCTCTTTAAGTAGAGATATAGGGAGAGTTTTGTAATTCTCAAATGGCATAGTAAACTTGTATTAATATTGTATTTTTCTAAGATATGATCCTAATTAAAATTTCATAGTTAGCATTGCTTTCATGGAATGTGTTTTTAGCACATACTTAGTTCATATGATATATTCTACTTGAGTTATAATTAATCATGGGATTACATCGACAAAAGGTCGAAGTTTGTTATTTCAATTAAGTGGAGAAATTAATGTACGAAACTATGTTGATATTGAATGTAAATGGTGGTTAAATCCGAAGCCCCTAGACCTTTATTTTTGATTAAATCCATATAATTGATTTTTACAGTTTTACAACCTTAGATTACTAAAACACAAGAGCAAAACTAATTTCTAGTCCCGTTCGAAAGAAAACGACACTCAATTTTTACCCATAATAAACACCGGATTTTGACCCTTATCAAAATGGCGCCGTTGCCAGTTTTGAGCGGTAATTTGAAAAAGCTTTCATTTGGATTTTAGTTAGCTATTTTGCTTTAACATTCTAATTTTTTCTTTCCAATAGTTATATTCATTTGTGCATTATTTATTTATTTATTTTTCTCTTCCATTTGAAGTATTTTGTTTGTTTTTGTATTATAGGGGAGAGAATAAGAAATTTATGATCCTATGCAACAAAGTTCTGAAACGCCCATATGATTATCTAAACAAAAACCTTCGATCAAAGTTAACCCAACTTTGGTCATGCTCTTTTGATTGTTGTGTAACTGATTACATCATCCAACACCATAGCACCATGTTGGGGCATTAATTCTTGACATACAACACTTCAAATTTCAAACTTTGGGTGGGAAAAGAGAAGTGCATTTAAGGGTAGTTATAAATAAAACTTGATTGCAGTTGGTGGCAGTTATATTCCATTAAATATTATTCACACAAGGGAGCATTTACAAATAAGCAATTAAGGAGGGGTTGTTACAAACAAGAATTTAAGTTGGTGGCCGCTACAAACAAAATGATCATTGGTTAAGGAACTGATAAGTAGTATCATACTAGAGGCAAGTTCCTCAACTGTTGCTGAGTTGTGTTGGTACAAAAGTTTCATTATTTCTTTCTCTTGTAATTCAATTAAAAAAAAAACTGAATTGGTTTTTCTTTTCTCTCTCCTATCTTTGAGTGACTTGTAGTGAGGCAAAATATTGTACTCTTGAGCGAAGAGTGCATAATTAAAGCGAGGATAAAAATTTATTTTTTCTGTAGGGGCTCTATTGGAACCCACATCCGGGAAGGACATCTCTACAATGTCTACTTGAGCCAGAGATCCTGGGTGTGCCATTTCAACAGTTTCACCGGGGTAAACAACGAACCCCTATAAAGGCCGCCCTGTAGGTACAGTCTTCCACAACACTCTCCTGGGAAGCAGTCAATTGTTGTTCATGTGCCTGATGTTTGTGCACTTTTAAATTTTAACATTAGATAAAGGGCAAACAAAAAGTGGGATTTCATCACCCGTGTGTGGCACCACACACTAGGACCCCAGAAGGTCATGACCCGATTTAACATTTTTGGAACAAGACATTAAATTTAATAAAAGCCAAGATTAAGCCATAAAATACATAGATAGACAAAAGGGCTTATAAAGCTCGAACCGAGAGCATTAGGAACACGTTCATTAAAACCCCTGATAGTGGCTACATTTTTCTGGAGGAAGTACGTTCCCTGGCATAACTAGTGTTGAAAGGTGATTCTAAGCGATTTACCCCACCTTCCAGTACAGGTGCTTCTAGGTGACTAGAGCTGCACGCAAGTTATTGCTAAAATGAGTATACACAACTCAATGTGTGACCGATCCACTGTCAGGAATAGGAGCAATCAAACCCTGAGACCGGGTTCATAACTTGACCTTAATTAAGGTCCATTTGAAAATATTGTTGTAGTTATTTTTGTGCACCTCATTCTTATATGATCATCATAGTGCTCACATCTATTAGTGTATGAAAGAATGGTTTTGAAGGCCTAGGTATCATCTTGAAAGGCTTAGATAATCTTATTTGATAGATATTCCGATCCACTTTGAGGTAGGCGAGTTAGCCCAACTGGAGATTCCAATCTCCATTGATACGAGAGACCATACAAACCTTACCCGTAGGGAACTCTTCCCTGTTGAGGGTGAGCTAGAAACCTTTGATTTCCCCGTCTATCCATTGAGACTCAATCCGAGTCTAATTTCTTCATTCACTCCGTTTAGTGTTCCACCCCAATCATTTGATATGGGAGATATCAATGATAATGAGAATGGTTAGGGACACGTGTGAATTTCTCTTAAGGATCACATGTTCCTAAAAATGATAAATCGTGCCCTGTGCATTATTTTACCTCCTACCACTGGGCAATTTGAATTTAGGAATGCGCTCATTAATTCATTGTCAAAATTCTCAGGAGGAAAAGATGAGAACTCATGCGCTCATTTTAGGGATTTTGATGACTTAATGTTCCTCCAAAAGTATAGGAATGAGAACGAAATGGAGGCCATGAAACTCGTGTCGTTTCCATTTTCTTTACTAGGGAAAACTAAGAGCTGTCTTCAAACTCTACGGCCAAAATCAATCATGAGTTTTGAGATTCTTACTGAAGCTTTTTACAAATAGATTTTATCTTATGGGAAAACTGAGACCCTCTGTAGGGCCATTCTTAGGATTACCCAACTTCATGGATAAAGATTAAAGGATTATCTTGAGAGATATAATAGATTGATCCTACAATACCCTCATCACGATATCGACTCATGGGTCCTAATTAGAAATATTTATGATGGTTTAGATGCTAAAACTAAGAGAACTTTAGAATCCTTTTGCTTAGGGAAATTTATTGATAAAGATGATGTAGAGGGTTTGGACTTCTTGGAAGAGATGGCTGAAAAATTGTAAAGCTAGGGAACCATGAGAGAAATTGATATGCAAGAAAAGAGGGGTAATGCCTTTGGAGTTGGATCTAACTCCAATTCGGAAGCTACGCTGATGACCATCCTGCGTAAGATAGAGTCCTTAGAAATAAGGAAAACAAAATGTCTGCTAAACACCTATTTTTCATGCTGAGATGCAAGCTTGTGCTGCGTGTGACGATGTTGGATACTATACTCAGGATTGCCCTTTGATTAACGAAATTAAGGAAACTAGGAAGGATCAAGTTAATATATTTTATCAAAAACCTTTCCCTTTTCCTTATAACCAATCACATCATCAAGGGAATTCTTTAGGAAGGAATAATTGGAATAACTATTCTAGTAGACCGTATTACCAAGGGAGTAATTCAAATCAAAATTAGGCTGGTGTATCCTTTAATCCCAATCACCAACCTTTTCAGCAAAATATTCTTTACGTTCCTCCTTAGAATAAGAAACCATCTTCGGATGATGGCATCCAAGCCCTATTGTAATCTAACAACCAGTTGATGCTATAATTTATCCAAATGAATCAGCAATCTATGATTTGAATAGAGGCATCAATTGCTCAACTGGCATCTGGGTTAAGTACTAGAGACAAAAGTACGTTTCCAAGCCAAACCTAACCCAATCTAAAGGATTAAACTGAGAGTTTACACCGTGATCAGGCAAATACGGCGATCACACTTAGAAGTGGAAAGACTATAGACAACAAAGTTAGGATGCCTAAGGACGAATCACTTGAAAGTCCTAATCTTAATACTGAGAAAGTTGTAAAAGGGGGAGAACCTATGTGTGAAGAAGCCTCTTTTGTTGAGGAAGAAACTGGGCAGGTCTTGCTAAGTGGGAAGATTATCTAAAATGATCTTCCTAGAATTCCTAGAGCAATTTTTTCCTAATGGATTTTAGTTAATAAGAAGAACATTCCCGATGAAGAGGTAAAGGAGATGTTCAAGAATCTTAAGACCATAACTCCTTTCCTCGATGCGTTATGACATATTCCTTCCTATGCAATACATCTTAAGGACCTCTGCACATTCAAAAAACTTATGAATATTTCCAAAAAGATTTTAATGTCCATAACATCAAAAATATTATTCAATTAGATGCTCAGGTTAGCTCTGTAATCTTAAACAAAGCACTCATAAAATACAAAGATCCAGGAATGTTGACAATTTCTTGTTACATAAGGACAAATCACATTGAGAAAGCCTTACTTTATTTAGACAGGAGTGTCAACTTGATCCCTTATTCATTATATGAGCAGCTAGGTCTAGAAGGACTAAAACCGTCACATAGAACCTTGCAACTAGCTGATCGATCCATTAAAATTCTTAGGGGAGTTTTGATGGATGTACTTGTTCAGGTTGATGATTTTTTCTATCTCGTGAACTTTGTGGTCCTTGACCCAAACCTGGTAGAAGATCTAAATAGTGAGATACCTGTGATCCTTGGCCAACCTTTCTTGGCCACCGCTAATGCGTTGATCAATTTTCATAGCGAAGCTATGAAGTTGACTTATGGGAATAAGACCATCGATTTAAATATCTTCAATGCAGCTCATACTCTTTTTGAAGATGAACCCGATGAGTGCAACATGCTTGGTACTGTTGTAAATAGTATATTTCATAGTTCTAATCCTAGGGACCTAATAGAAACTTGTCTTACATATTTTGGAGAGGATTTAGGCATTGATGACCTCATTAATGAGGCCAATGCCTTGTTGGATTATGTTCCTATTTTGGATAGCAATGATAATATTGAAATATTAAAAGTCAAAGGTCCTGTTCAAGAAGCGGAGGAAGTACCCGCTAGGGTAGAACTTAAGCCTCTTCATGAAAATCATAAATATGTCTACCTAGGTCCTAATGAGACTCCTCCTACTAACATAACATCTGACCTAGAACCTGAGAATGAAAAAAAAATTAATGCGTGTATTAAAGGGAAACATAAAAGCTCTTGGATGAAACATTTTAGATATTAAAGGTATTAGTCCTTCTTTATGCATGCGCAAGATAAACTCAAGGACAATGCCAAGAAGTCCAGAGAAGGACAATGAAGGCTTAACCCGACTATGGCTGAGTTTCTGAGAAAAGAAATTTTGAAACTGCTTGACGCTAAGATCATTTATCCCATTTTTAACAGCCCATGGGTAAGCCCAACTCACGTTATTCCTAAAAAGGCTGGAATCACTGTTGGTAAAGAATGATCACAATGATCTTGTCCCCACTCGCATGACTACAGGGTGACGAGTGTGTATAGACTATAGAAAACTTAATTCAATAAATCGAAAAGATCATTTTCCTTTGCCATTCATGGATCAAAAGTTTGAATGTCTCGTCGGTCATGAATACTATTGTTTTCTTAATGGGTAATCAAAGTACAATCAAATACCCATCACTCCAGAGGACCAAGAGAAAACCACTTTTACTTATCCTTTTAGTACTTTTGCCTATCGCCATATGCCATTTGGGTTATGCAATGCTTCGGCAACATTTCAGCGATGTATGTTGAGCATCTTCCCTGACATGGCTGAGTGTTTCCTTGAGGTTTTCATTGGTGACTTCTCCCTCTTCAGAGATTGTCTTGACCAATATCGCTACCACTTATCTCTTGTTCGTGCTAGGTGTCAACAGAAAAATCTTGTTCTAAATTGGGAAAAATGTCACTTCATGGTAAAAAAAGGCATAATATTAGAACATGTCATATCAGAAAAGGGAATCGAAGTAGATAAAGCCAAGATCGATGTTATATCTAGTCTTCCGCCCCCACGAACAGTCAAGGACGTTCGTTCATTCTTGGGGCATGCAGGATTTTATCGATATTTTATTCCTGAGTTTAGCAAAATCCCTTGATCCCTCAACAATCTCCTCACCAAAGGCACCACCTTTTTATTCGATGATTCGTATCTTAAAGCTTTTAAGATTCTACGGACACGTCTAGCATCATCACTCATCATCCAACCTCCAAATTGGAATAGACCTTTCGAGTTAATGTGTGATATATCTAACTATGCCATTGGTGTAGTTTTGGCACAACACATTGATAACCTTCCGCGTGCCATCTATTATGCCAGTAAAACTCTTAATGATGTGCAACTCAATTATACAACTATAGAGACTGAACTTCTAGTGAAAGTCTTTGCTCTAGAAAATTTTGTTCTTATCTCATAGGTTCTAAAGTAATAGTCTATTCAGATTATGCTGCTATTAAGCACCTTCTCTCCAAGAAGGACATGAAATAACGCTTAATCCGATGGATATTTGGATTATGCTGCTATTAAGCACCTTCTCTCCAAGAAGGACATGAAATAGCGCTTAATCCGATGGATATTATTACTTCAGGAGTTTGATATCAAGATTCGAGATAAAAAAGGTGCCGAGAATGTGGTAGTTGACCACCATTCTGGAATAGACAATGATTTTTCAGATAAGTCGTTACCTATTTATGACTCCTTTCCTGATGAGCAACTCATGTCCATTCGCTCTATGTCTTATGTACCATGGTTTGCGGATATAGCAAATTATCTTGCCACAGGGAACTATCCTAGTTTTTGGACCATGCCAGATAAGAATTAATTTCTTTGTGAAACCCGACACTTCTTCTGGGATGGTCCGTACCTGTTTAAATATTGTTCTTATTAAATCATTAGGAAATGTGTCTCAGATTCCGAGCATACCAAAGTCATAGAATTCTATCACTCCCAAGCTTGTGGTGGTCAATTCATCTCCAAAAAGACCTCTCCAAAATTTTTGCAGTGTGGATGATAGATGTTAGAGAATGGGAGCCTTTTCCCATAAGAATATGATGCCCCTAAACCTAATTTTGATTCTTGAAGCATTCGATGTTTAGGGCATAGAATTTATGGGTACCTTCACCCCATCTTCTGGGTTCACATAGATTCTTTTGTCCATTTACTATGTGTCTAAATGGGTTGAAGCTATTCCTACCAGAACCAATGATAGTTCGGTTGTTATCGAATTAATTAAAGAGGACATTTTTGCTCGTTTTGGTACACCGAGGGCGATAATTAGTGACGGGGGGTCACATTTTAACAGTCGAATGTTTGCGACCTTAATGAAAAAATTTAGAATAACACACAAGGTTCCTATGCCCTACCATCCGCAGACTAGTGGGCAAGTGGAGGTTTCCAATCGTGTAATTAAGATTATTTTTCAAAAAATGGTAAAACCAAACCGCAAAAATTGGTCAACTCGACTAAACGATGCTTTTTGAGCATATTATACTGCTTTTAAGATACCTATTGGAATGTCCCCTTACTGACTAGTCTATGGAAAGGCATGTCACCTTCCAGTTGAGTTAGAACTCCGCGCCTATTGGGCAATAAAGGCCTTGAACTTTGACATTGGGAAGGCCGGTTTGCATCACAAGCTTCAACTCAATGAGTTATAAGAACTACAAAATGATGCATACCATTCAGCAAAGACTTACAAGAAGCGCATGAAAGCGTTTTACGACATAAGCATTTCGCAAAAACTATTTGAACCAAAGCAAAAAGACTTGTTGTATTCTTCTAGGTTGTATTTATTTCCTGGTAAACTACGATCATGATGGACTGGGCCTCTCATTGTTAAAACGGTATATCCACATGGGGCGATTGAGGTTAAAGAACCGAGTATTAGTAAAAGACAAAAAGTGAACGGGAAAAGGCTTAAGCCTTATTATGAATATTTTAGCTACACCAATAAAGACTTAAAACTTTTAAACCCCGTTTATGATGAATAACATCCCTCTAACCCAGCTCTCACTCAGTTTGGGGGTACCTCATTTCATCTAGCTGAAGATAGTAAACTTCATACTAATTAGGAGGCAACCTGAGTTATATCAGGTACTATGTTCCGAATTTCTTTCCCATCCTTTAAGGTATGTTTTCGGACATTCAGGAGAATACTTCTTACTAGTTTGGGGGTGGGGTAAAATCGTTTACATTTTTCACGCCTTTTAAAGAAAATAAAGGTTATTCTGGTAATTTACGAGACTCTTTGACAAATTTCTAAAAACTTAGAAATATTTCATCGTAAAAACCATAATTTTTTTTTTACCAAATATATGCTTAAAAAATGTTAGAGCATTATCCTAAGCTAGATATATTATCCTTTAATTAGAATAAGTTTGAAGTTGACTGATATTTCATAAAAAAGTTGCACTTCACGGTAGTGTTGCATTTATTACTTTCGTTAGAATTTTGACCAATCCAAGGGAATCTAGTATTTGAGGTAGGAATAATCTACTACAAGGGAAATAATTGCTTAAGAATTAGTTCGGTCCTGAAATAATAAAGTAAGGATTTCTATAAGCCAAAATAGCTCTAAAAAAACTTTCATGATGAAAAATTGAGTATGGCCATAAACTATGTGAAATGAGCAAGATAAATGTCTACTTGTGAGAATCCAGAGTCTAGGTCACGAAGGGGCACTAAACCCCAGTAACCTAAGCCAACTGACTGGGATTGTCGACCAAAAAATTATATATAGAGGCTTTACCAAGGAAAGCAAATATCAAAATAAAAAGGCTTATAGTTATTCCCCAAAATCAATAACAGGATCAAATTGACTAAAACACTTGTCAAACTGACCGTTGGATGTGTTTTACAAAATACGAGGTGACTGGATATTGACTCATGAACCTCTAAACAAAGTTGTTTGTGCAATAACTATTTTAACTACACTCGAGGGTATTAGAAAAATATTTGAAATCTCATCTAATTATTGGATAATATCTCAAGCTTCAAATAGTTTTCTGGGATCTTCTAGTTAAATATTTGTGAAAGAAATAAAATTTAAGGGGTTTTCATTCTTAAATATTTGTGTCATTGCCAAATGTTGACTAGTTGATGAAGTGACCTAAAAAGTTTTTAAACTACCATAATGCACTTATTGACTTTTGTGGGAATAGTTACTGCAAATCCTCACGAGACAAAACTCATCCTATAGGGGCAACATATAGGTTTAACGACTTGTTTCATACGCTAAATGCAATCGTCTTATCCATGAAAGAGTTATGCTTTTATTCTTTTCTTTGCTCGAGGGCTAGCAAACTTTAAGTTTGGGGGTATTTGATGGGCATGTAAAATGACCACTTTTCCCTTATGACTTAATATTTATTATCCTTAATTTATTATTAAACATGACTTATAAATTAATTTTTGCATTTCATGTCACATGAAGCTCATTTACCGAATATATGCAAATACTGGGATGCATAGCTCAAAAGATAAATTGTTGGAGAAGGATGTAGAGTTGTCAAGCATAAGAGTCCCACATGGGGAGGTTACATTTTAGAAGATAATTCTTGGAGGTTATATTTTTATGTACATTCATGGCATAGGTTATAATTTCATATTAAATGTAAGAAACCTCTACTTCATCTAATTTTGAGAGAATCATTCTTGTAGAGTGTAAGAGGGCATTGTTGGAGTAACTTGGCGCAAGTCTTATAAGCATTTGGAGCATTTCATTTTATAAGTTAATAAAAATCATCTTTTTGTTCTTAGTTTATGTTTATTTAATTATCATATCATTTAGATAATTTATAGTTGTTATAATGGCCGGCTAAGTCCTCACTAGGGGTGAGGATGGATCCGCCATAAGCGTATGATATCATGTAGTAGAGTTTATTTTTCTCTAACCCAATATCAGCATATTATCACAAATCCCAAAACTCTATCGTTAAAGACATCCATTATCATCTTATGATCTCTTTAAGTAGAGATATATGAATAGTTTTGTGATTCTCAAATGACATAGTAAACTTGTATTAATATTGTATTTTTCTAAGTTATGATCCTAATTAACATTTCATAGTTAGCATTGCTTTCATGGAATGTGTTTTTAGCACATAATTAGTTGATACGATATATTCTACTTGAGTTATAATTAATTATGGGATTACATCGATAAAAGGTCAAAGTTTGTTATTTCAGTTATGTGGAGAAATTAATGTAGGAAACTATGTTGATATTTTATGTAAATGGTGGTGAAATCCGAAGCCCCTAGACCTTTATTTTAGATTAAATCCATATCATTGATTTTTGTAGTTTTACAAGCTTAGATTACTAAAATACAAGACCAATACTAATTTCTAGTCCCGTTCGAAAGTGAACGACACTCAATTTTTGCCCATACTAAGCACCAAATTTTAATCGTTATCATCGTTCCATTGACACTTCTTGTTCTCCTGGATACATTGGAACAGTGGACGGCATTTGTAGAGGCTATGTAAATAAAGCGTCTAAGTGCGGATTTTTTTTACGCATGTGCCTAAACTTGCTTCAGCGTTTGTGGTGATGGCATACAGGCGAGGGCTCAGATCTGGTTTGGGTCGGCCTCTATTCCCATTAAGTAACTAGGTGCTTCAGGAATTTACCCAAGGAGACAGCGAGGCTGAACTTCTCGAGGTTCAGTCGCATTTTATAGTGTCGGAGTTTTGTGAAGATGGTCTCGAGGTCTCCTAGATTATCTGTATGAAGCTTGCTTTTTACGAGCATATCATCAATGTAGACTTCTACTGTATTTTCCAGTTGTTCTTCAAATATAGCGGTGACTAGGCGATGGTAAGTAGATCCCACGTTCTTCAGGCTGTAGGGTATGACGGTATAATAATATAAGTTCAACTCGGTGGTAAAGGAGGTACACTTTTGGTCCTTGGCTGCCAAAGGGATTTCTTTGTACCTAGAGTAATTATCCATGAATGACAATCATTCGTGATCGGCTGTGGAATCTACTAGTCTGGTAATGAGGGCCATAGGGAAGCTATCCTTCGGACAATGCCTATTTAGGTCAGTGAAATTGATACAGACCAGTGTTTTACCATTCTTCTTAGGGACTGCCACCTCATTCTCTATCCAGCGTGGGCAGTCCACCAGTCTGATAAATTCTGCCTAGAGTAACTTTTGGATTTTATCATTTATGGCTCCCGGCAACTTCGGGGTTGTTCGTCGTGGTTTCTATTTGGTGGGTGTAGCTTTGTCATTTACATGTAAGTGGTGACATGCCACGCCGAGAATTATGCCCGACATTTCGTCGAACGACCAAGCGAAGACGTCCTTGTACTGCTAAAGGAAGGTGATAAGGTCCGAACGCTCTTCTCCTGCTAATAGTGAACCAATATAGGTGGTTCTCGTAGGGCTGCCGATGCTAATTTTATCGACCGGCTCTACGAGAGGCAGTGTTCAATTTCTGCTGAATGTACTTATAATTGCATCATTCTGATCAGAGGGTTGTTCATCAGTTTTCATTTACATGTTGGGGTGGCGTGGAACGGGCGACGAGTCCACCACCATGGGATCGTTCCCTGTTTGTTTTTATTCCCAAATTATGATACTCTTCCCTTTTCTTTTCGAGTTTTCACGAGCTACCAATTTTTTTAGTGAGTTGGCGTAACAAATACGGGCGGCGACTTGGCAGCCTTGTATTTGGTACGTGCTAAATTTCATGGGGAAACGTATTTCCTGATGATTGGAAGATGGTATTACTTTCATATTGTGGATCCAGTCGCATTCCAGGATGCCATTGTAATAGACTAAGAGGCTGTTGATGATGGAAAATGTCGTAGATACCACAACTGGTACAACCTGTACCTGAGTTATGAGTTCTCCTATGGCTCATTTGATAGACCCGTTGAAACCTAAAGTCTCTGCTTTGGACGATAGCAGACAATCTTGCATGTTCATGTTTTTGAGGGAATCGTAATACAAGATGTTGGCTCTATTGCCAGAGTCCACCAACATATTCTTAACGAGGACACCCCCAACCACAATCCAAATGACTAAAGCATCATCATGTGGATGGGAGACCGAGCTCAAATTATTATCTGTGAAGTAGATGGTCTGTCCGTACTGCGGCTCAGGGCCCCACTTGATTCTATGGGCCATCCGTTAGTTCTCGCTAAGTCGGTAACACTGCCTCATGGAATTGGAAACCGCCTTATGTGATTGTGTTCGGCTGAGGTCCCCCAAGATCATTTCACATACTGCCACGTACCCCTGTGCCTGGGTGGTCATTGCAGGCTGTTTGAGGGTTCTTCAAGGGAGTCTATCTTTGGGTGGCCACTTGAGGTATTGAGTGTAGCATCCTTGACGGAACCATGTCTCAGTTATATTGATGAAATCGTAACACTCCTCGGTCTCATGGTCGTTGACATCGTGGTGTGCGCAGTATGGTCGTCCAGGATGGTTGAGCTTTAGGTGTGGGCTCATGTAGTTTGGATCATTCTTAATAATGATGAGGAGGTCTGCCCGTATGATAGTGAAGTTGTTGGGTGAGTAGTGTTCTCAGCATGGGGCTTTTGGTTTTCCATCTCGTGGGGGCTCGGTTTTACCTCGAGGGTCCTTCCCTTGCCGCCTTTTATTCCTGCCGTTGTCAGGGCCGCGCTGGGGATCGCGTGTATCCCTCGGGTGTTTAGAAGTTTCTGAACATGCGATAGGCGAGGGAGTGGAAGCGGTACTGAGAAGGGCAACTGTCTGAGAGGCGGATACTCGGTTGTCTGCTTCTATATTATGGTATTTTTGTACTTTCTCTCATAGGTTCTCGAGTGTCTCGGGTCGCTTCATGTGTAAGGCCTCACAGTGTTTAGAACCGGGTAAGCAGGCACCCATAAAATCTAGATAGACAGTTTTAACATCGACCCGTTTGATGAGGGTCAGTTCGTTCTTAAACCTTGTCAAGAAGGTATTTATAGTTTCTTCGACCTGTTGTTTCAGGGAGAATAGCTCCGTTAACTACTTCTAGGATTGTTGGTTGTATAGGTACTTTTTGATGAATACTAAGGAGAGTTGATCGAGCATAGATATCGAGTTAGGTTCAAGGCTTTTGAACCAGGCGAGGTCCCCGTCAAAAAAGGTCGTGGGAAACATACGACACATGTGCTTATTAGTTCTGTGCTGTAAGTCGAAACTATACTAAAATTTTGAGATGTGTTGGCCTGGTTCTTAGCTCCCGGCAAAGGCCTCTATATTTGGTCTGGAGTAACTCTAGCCCGGGATGTAATTCTGGATGGCCGCTGTAAAGAGTGTGTTGTAAATCTGGTATAGGATCTCCTTGGTTAACCGTTTGTTGGGGTCATTACTCTGCATTTTTTTGATTAACGCCTCTACCGAGGCAACCATTAGTGGTAAGGGGTCGTTCATACTGGCATCCCATCTTGGGCCAAGCCCACCTCGGGTGGATGACTCATCATAGTAACTCTTGTGGTACTGTTCGTATGGGTATTTGTACTGAGACATTTTTGGATAGTACTCACTAAATCCGTTGTTGTAGGCAAGGTTTCTTTCTTAGTAGGGCCTATAGCCATTCTTGGGTGGGTAGGAGGGGTCGCAGGGATTGTACGGTTCGTACCACTGGGAGGTTTTCATATTCATCATCGTGTTATTCCCCGAAGTATACTACGGGTGTGGGGGGATGCATACCATGGTATTGTAGGGCGTAACGACCCAGTGGTGGTAGGTTATTACTGTTGAGCTAGTAAATAGGTCGCTGTTGAGGTGGCCGTAGGACTGCTACGTGGTGTACATGAGGCCCAGGTGTTGGGGGGCTTTGGATGATTGGGGTACTGTCATTTCCCAGGGCGTCAGGTACGGGTTATGAACTAGTGTGGGCTGGTGTTCGTATATTGGCTCGTAGACTAGATGCAACTGTGGGTGGGTGTCATTATTAGGGGCCGCATTATGGGGAATAAAATCGTTGACTAATGCGGATGCCACTTGGCTACCAGGTGGCAGTTGATGTTCGATGATGAGGGAGTCGCATAGTTCATTGTTGGCCAATTGGAGCTGGCGGATCTGGTCCTCCTATGTTGACATTTGCTCTTGTAACAGTAATAGTGCGGCTTGTATTTTTGCCAGAGCTTGCTCTTGTGTCTAGTTTTACATCTTCGTGCGGCATGAATAAAGGTTGAAGTCTCATGAACATAGACGGTGCCAATTGTAGTCACCGGATTTCTCTCTAAGACGATAATAAGTATGTACTAGTTTTGGGCTTGATATGTCTCACGTAAGAAGGGCACCACTCGACTCTCTCCGGGTCTCTTCTTTCTCTTCCCCTTAAGCTCTTTCAGTTTCTTTGAAGGAGGAGGAGGCTTTCAAAAAAGGTCCTTTCCTAGGATACTTCTCCTCTTTACTTATAGGGAAGGTTTAACCCATGAGTGTTTCTGCTCACGTGTTGTGTGCTATTCCTAAGGTATCCCCCTGAGGTTGTAAGCTTTATATTTCCACGTGGGCAGGGGTTAACACCCATTTCCATTGATTGTGTTCATCGTGCCTTTGGGGCCGTTAGGAGAGCCCCCCCTGAGATGTGCTCATCATTAGCGGGGAGCTTGTCAAACGACTTGAACGGTCAACGCTAGCTAAATTGCTCCTACTTTTGGTGGAGAAGTCGTTTAACGACCTTTCACCTCGTGGATAGCGGGAGCGTGCTCCTACACTAATCCTTAAAGTTCTATAAGGTCTATATATTTTAGCTAAATAACCCTATTTGCTATAAATATAAGGGGTATTATATATGTACTTGACAAGTGGCCCCACCCTAAATTCTGTTGCATTCACAAGATGGGTATATTAGTTCTGTCTTTGAACTAACATTCTAGGGTACTATATAGGTTACTATTAGTGCCTATATACCTCTAAATGTTATTAAGTAATATCTAATTGTACCTAGAAACGTAAAATTGGTTTCTTAGACACCAAGTTTTCAAAAAAAAGGAAACTTAAGTATTTTCTAAATTAGTCTTGGTTTTCATTTTATCTCTGATCTCTGGTCAAGAAAATTAGTATTCTAGGGGTATACCATTAATATCCTATAAGCTATTATAAGATAATTAAGTATGTATTAAATTGTATTCTTATATCAAATATAAGTTAGTCAATTTTCTTATACAAGGCACCTGTTCTCAAAATGTTTTAAAAAATATTTTCATAATTATGTTTTAAAAATGGGTACTCCCAAGGGTAGGTCCAGTCAATAAGGATTTAAAAAAAAAAACTAAATTTGATCAAAAATTGGGCTCTAAAAGCAAATTTTAGGAGTCTGGACCGGTCTGAACTGGTCTGACTTATTCTGGGTGAAGGCCCGGACCAAGTTGACCAGTTTGGACCAGTTTGACTAAGGTCAAGCTGGCTTACACGTGTCACTGCTACAGTGTGCCACGTGCCACCGCTATAGTATACCACACATTACTACTATAGTGAGACATGTGTTACAACTATAATGCTTATGGGGTCGACTTGACACGTATCATAGACATGTCAGTATGTGGGGTCTACTTGCCACGTGGCTTTGCCTCATTAGCAAGTGCCACGTCACTAAACCTAATTATGTCTAATTTTGGTTAATTAGGTCTGATCTAGGTCTAATTTTCCCAAAAAGGTCTGGATAGGGTCTTAACCTTAGATAATATCAGTAAAAAAAAATTTGAAAAATAAATAAACCCTAAAGGCTTTATGGCGTCACCCTGACCTAATATGCCGTCAAAACTTGGGTTTTTGGCCCTATACTGCTCGTGTTCAACACCAATTTTTTGATAACAGGGACATCTCCCGATAGATATATGAACGTGATCATTATAGAGTAGGCTTGGTAATGAAATTACAAACGCCTTAATCTGATTACTATAAACGGTCTTATTTTAGTTTGACAACATCCCTTCACAAGGGTGAGCAAACACTAAAATTAGGTATACAATTTTTGGTAAAAAAGTATTAATCCATAAACTCAGATCTACATATCCTATATGTTAGATCGTACAATTAATACTTTACAAAAAATAGTACCACTCTACAACGAAAAAAATCTAGAAAACGTTCCTTGCAAAGTTTTTTTTTTCTTTTTCATTCTTTGATCCACTAGCTCTTCGTAGTACTGATAACGTGTTAGATATCAAGCTAATCTACTTAAGCAATCACATATATTAAATGAATATTGAACATGAGAGATAAAAGAGAGCTTGTTTTATTGATAGGTAATCTTCATGTGTTACAATACAGAACCCTATTAGGTTATTAATACTCTCTTTAAACTCTTCCCATAAGCCCAAGCTTACATAGGCTTATTTGGAGCCCAATAGGACACCCCAACCCAGTTGGGTTTCTCACCTTGGGCCGGGCCCAGCTCCTAATACAAATCTTTTATAGAAAAATGATTGCATACTTCAATAAAAAGGAAAATCACCCGATATCACAATGGTCAACTTGACATTTCAAGTCATCCTTTTTAACCCAAATCCTTTTGAATCTTAGAAGTGGCAATGTTTTAGGATGATTAGACAAAGCTTTCCCAATGGTGGGAATACTAGAAGAATATCTAAAATTTGAATGAGATGACCAATGAGGTTATGGTTTACGTAAGGAATTTTTAGGATATGGAACTTGATGTATACTTCTAAAATGCGATTAAATGATGAACGTGATCGATAATGTTTATTAGGAACACTTTTCTTACCATTAGAAGAGCGTTGAGAATGAGCATTTTTACTTAATGTACAAGTTAAATGAGAAAGGCAAGTACCTACACAAGAATAACATCTAATGTTCTCAAAAGGACAATCATTTGTAACTGGAGGAATAGAACTCTTTACAAACAAATTCTTAGCACTTCGAAGGCTTAGACAAATCAAAACTGTAGGAGCCTACCCCTCGATCTACCTAAATTGAGCTGTCTCAAGTTTGAGCTACCTCCATGTCAGACTCATGCATTCTTCACATGACTTCATCAGTCATCATTGCCACATACTCCACGAACTGACAAGGAACGTGGGTCGAGCTTAAGTAAAAAAACCTGAACAAGTCAAAGCCACCTGTCTCTCTTGAACTCAACGATTACTCAGTCAACTGCCACTAACCACATTGTTCATAGAACGTGCTCCAGCACGATGAAGAACTGTGGGAAAGGCCTATATAAAGAAAAAGTTTCAGAAGAGACAATGACCAGAAAATTACAGGAGAATCACCAGGAAAACTACATTTTCTAGGTTCTCCAAAGTTTCAAACTTCTTATTCACAAGATCAAACATTTCTAAGTCTAGAGATCACTTATAATAAGATATCGGCCTCAAGCAATAAATATCACTATTACAAAAGTCCTCAACCCGAGGTCATGGTTTTTTAACCTATTCATAGGTTTTCCACGCTAAACACCTATGTCATTTCTTGTTTTAAATTAGATTTTGTTATAAGTACATTGGTGTATGAACTAATTCCAGGCCTCCTCGAGCTTACGAAATTAGGCCATTACATTTGGCATCATCTGTGGGAAAGAAAATCATTTCCATGATATCCTAAGGCATTCAGTCACTCTACTATAAATTTCAATCATGGTCACTTCTAGGTGTCCAACAACTAGAATCCAGCTCAACCTTTCAGTTAAGCCAGGACAACTTACTGAGCTACGGGTGAATCTCAACATAGAGACAGAGAAACGCAACGAGCTCAAATATCAGTTAACTCATGACCGAGAACTCTGAAAGAAGGAGCTTGACGTTGAACGACAAGCTCATTTGACAGTGCTCAAACGACACAAAGACAAAATGATAACAATACAGACTGCCTTTCAAGCTCTGCAAAACACTCAACAGGCTCCTCCAACACGAGATTACGATCAGGTGCCAGAAGCCTCTCGGGTCTCTGCACGGGAAAGATCGGGACCTCAAGAAGCCACCAACAAAGCTATCTCTAGAAATATTCAGAATGAACCTTAACCTTCCATTCATTTAGGGGGAGAGGTTCAGTCCGAAATCAGTCAAGGTCATCGATGTTCCGTAGGTCAAGAAATAGAAAAGAGAGCTTAACCTCAAGTTCCAGCATGAGATCGTTTGAGTGAAGGTACCTGTAGGGGACTATCCCTCGATTTGACCTAAAATCGTGCTGTCCCCAGTTTGAATTACCTCGATATCAGGCTCACGCATTCTCCACACGACTTCTCCAGTCAAAAGTGCCACATACGCCACGAACTGATGAAGAACATGGGTCGAGCTTAAACCAAAAAACCTGAATAATTCAAAATAACCTGTTTCTCACAAACTCAACAATTATTCAGTCAACAGCTACTAACCAAATTGTTCGGTGGATGGGCTCCAACACGATGAAGAACTGTGGAAGAGGCCTATATAAAGAAAAAGTTCCAGAAGAAACAGGGACTAGAAAAACATACGGGAAATCATTAGAAGGACTATATCTTTTAATTTTCTCAAAACTCCAAACTTCTTATTCACAAGATCAAACATTTCTAAGTTTAGAATTAACTTGTAATAAGATATCATGACCCTCAAGAAATAAAAATTACTATTACAAAACCCTCAACACGAGGTCGTGGTTTTTAACATATTCAAAAGTTTTCCACGCTAAATACTTGTGTTATTTCTTATTTATTAGATTATAGTCACAGGTACATTGGTGTAAGGACTAATTTTAGGCCACGTCGAGCTCACCGAATTTGGCCATTACATTTGGCGCCGTCTGTGGGAAAGAAATTCTTTCCACCACATCCTAAGACATTCAATTACTCTACTACAACATTTTAACCATGGTCACATCTAGGCGACCAACTACCGGAGTTCAGCTCGACCTCTCAATCGAGCCAGAACAGCTTTCAGAGCTCCGAACAAATCTTAACACTGAAACGGAGAAGTACAACGAGATCGAACAATAATTAACTCGCGACTGAGAGCTCCGTGAGAAAGATCTTAAGGCCGAACGATAACTCGTTTGACAACACTCAAACGACATGAAGACCAAATGATAACAATGCAGACTGCCTTGCAAGCTCTGCTGAATATTTAACAGGCTTCTTCGATACGAGATCATGATCAGGTGCCATAAGCCCCCTAAATTTTTGCGGGAGAAAGATTGGGACCTCAAGGTGCCACCAGCAAGGCTATTTCCAGACATATTCAGAATGAACCTCAACCTTCCATTCATTTGGGATAGGAGATTCAATCTAAAATTAGTCGAGGTCACCGATGTTCCATCCGTTAAGAGAAAGAACTGAGACCTTCGCCTCAAGTTCCAGTGTGAGATCGTTTGAGTGAAGGTACCCGGTATACATAATCCGTAGCGTCCTGGTCAAGCTGCTCTACCGATCTGTCACTGTGTCACACAAGAGTATATGGACCAGCGTATTAAGGAGTTGATCGAAGCACAAGTTCTGGGTACTACCGACGATCTTACCAAGTTACAAGGAAGTCCAATTGCCAAAGAACTATTCGATATGGATATTCCAAAAGGTTTCTATACTCTGAAAATTTGCAAATACAAAGGTACCGATCGCAAGGAGCACATTACCATGATTCGTTAGGGTTGTACTCTAATCTCAACCACGTTCTCAATCGTCTGTTCGTCACAAGTCTGTAGGAGGAACCACTGGAAAGGATGATGTCCGAAAGGCATAAATTTACTAAATCTGTCCTTACCACGAAAGGTCCCTTTATAAATCAAAATACAGAACCTAAGGAGGACCAGGGTGACCAAAAATATGCCAAGGGAAACACTGGCAACCCTTGTAAAAGTGGACCACAAGTCAAACTGGTCCTCCCAAAGATGAATGTCCGAATCTCCACAATTTTTCCAATCCTCACAAAGGATAAGCTCTACTGTCTCTCCAAACCATTGGAAGCAATTAAGAGCCGACCATACTACATGCACCATAGGGTAAAACATCATTCTACTGACAATTGTTATGCTTTACAGAGGTTGGTTGAATACATTTTCAAGGAGGGACGGATGGACATTCCCAACTCTCGATCATTTCAAGCTCAATAGTGATGGTTCAACACTTTTTTCAGGAATGAGTGGAGCTGGAGGAGTAATTAGAAACAATATGGGTGAACTTCAACTTTGGTACAACATTGCACTTGGTTATGGCACTAACACAGCTGCAAAAATGTTCACTCTCCTTCATGGTTTAATGCATTGCAAACAACAGAACTGGCTTTCACTCATTGTTGAAGTAGATGCTCAACTTCTGGTAAACTGGTTCAGATGTCAGTATATTTGTCCCACAAAGTATAATGCAACTTGTACGCTTATTACTCAGCTAGGAATGGAGCTACAAATTACCATGATACATACTAACAGGGAAGGCAATGGTACAGCTGACGGCCTCTCTAAGCTAGGCAGTTCACAACACTCACAACTTTTTTGGAATGCATCCACTCTTCCTAGGCAGATACGTGCAACATACTTCATGAATAAACTAGGAATAGCCACAACTAGGCAGTAAAATAGTTGCCAGGCTTTATGTCCTCCACATGTCTTATTGCTTTTCTCAATAAATAAAAATATATTCGTTCAAAAAAGAAAAAGAAAAAAAGGAGGGACGGATGCTCGAATATATTGTCGACCTAGAATCATACAAGGATGGCAGCTATGAGAAGCAACCTGAAGTTGTCTAGGTCAAAGATCAAGCTGAGGAGAAGTAGCCTTACCATATGCGCCACAACAACATGATCGAGATCAATCAGATCACCAACTTTAAAAGATTCAAGCACAGGAAATTATCAGAATACTACAATCTCACACCTCAAGATAAAGAAGCCTGAGTCGAGCAATCGACGGCTAGGAATATCATTTGAAGATTGTGATACTAGCCATGTTAAATTTCCATATCATGATGCGTTAGTCATAATTCTCAAGATGAAATTTTTTTTTCATGCATACAATGATGATCGATAATGGCAGTGGTATTGAGATCTTCTTTCAGAGCACTATTGACCAAATGGGATTGGCAGATCAAGTTATTTAAAGCGACACCGATATTAGTGGATTCAATGGATCTAGAGAAGAGCGAGTAGGGAAGATCAACTTACCTATTACTACTGGACCAGCCATCATCAACGTCGTCTTCTATGTGATCAATGCCAAATCTTGTTATCTCGAGATTATGGGCCATTGTCGAATTCATAATATAGAAGCAATCACTTCTACCTATCATCAAACACTCTGCTTAAAACACGACGATGGTATCTATGAAATCAGGGGTAGTCAAAAGCTTTCTCGAGCATGCAAAAATACCGTCTCAGCAATTCTAGATACCTCCGACAAATTTGTTGTATAACAATTACAACAAGCTGATTACTCCGATGATCAGCCTTCCATAGAGATACATTAACACCGATGGACCAAGCAGAAGTACTTTATCAGTACTAAGATGGCTCAATACAAGAAAGATGCTCCCATTCAGTTCTTACGACTAAATGGAGACATTTTTCCATGGTCTTTTAAAGAAATGTCTGGGGTCGATCCGGCCAAGGCATCTCACAAATTGGTAATCAACATCAACGCCACCGCAGTCAAACAAAAATAGCGACACCTATCACCACGACTTCGAGATGAAGTTTACATGGAGATCGAGAAATTGATTAAAGTGGGATTCATTCGAGAAGCCAAGTATCCAGATTGGATATCCGACAACGTTGCTATCCCAAAAAAGAATAGAAAGGTCTGCGTTTGTGTAGATTTCACCAATCTCAACAAATATACTTCAATTGACAGTTTTCCTCTTCCCAACATTCATCAGATCCTTAATTCCACAGTAGGTCATGAACTCCTATTTATGATGGACCCTGCTTCCAGATATAATCAGATTCCATTCTTGGATGAAGATCAAGAACAGACCACTTTCATCACTAAAAGAAGACTTTATTACTACAAAGTCATTCCCTTTGGACTCAAGAACACAGGTGCAACTTATCAACGATTGATAACTACTATGTTCAAAGCAAATCTTTGGAAAGTCGTGGAAGTCTACATTGACGATCTCTTGTGCAAGAGCATACAGTCCATCAATCGCATTTCAGATCTCAACACAATTTTAACATACTTTAGTCTTACAGGATGCATCTCAATCCTGATATGTGTCAATTCAGAGTGCATTCAGGTTGATTTCTAGGCTACCTCATCTGTATGAAATGGATTGAGGCCGATTCAGATCAGATTCGGGCTCTCCTTGACATGCCATCTCCAAAAATAACAAAAGATGTTCAGAAATTCGCCGGCAAGATTGCCGCTATCAACCGTTTCGTTTCAAATTCTTTAGATCGCTGTCGTTGGCTATTCCTATTACTTGGCGGTTGCACCATGCGAGGAAAATTTTAACCAAATACAAAGGTTTAATGGACATCAGAATGCGGGGCAGCTTTTCAGGATCTCAAAACCTATTTGGTGAAGTCTCCCATCATGAGCACCCCAATAGATAATGAGAAACTGATTATCTACCTCGTAGTTACAGATACTTTACTCAGCTCAGTTCTTATTCGACTTGAAGGGAAAATTGAGAAGCTAGTCTACTTCATCAGCAAAGCCCTCATTCCAGTAGAAACGAGATACTCTAAATTTGAGAAACTTCTTCTCACTCTTGTTTATATATTACAAAAGCTTAAACACTACTTCCAAGCTCATTAAGTCAAAGTCATGACGAACTACCCACTTTAGAAAGTTCTATCCAAGAAAGAAAAATTAAGATGAGAGCAACAATGGTCAGTCAGCTTGGGAGAACATGATATCAAGTTCGAACAATGTCATTTTGAAAAAGGCCTGGCCGTGGCCGATTTCCTCACGGATTTTCCAGTGGAAGATCCCGAGTGGAAGGAGCACGATCCTGACCTTTCAGAGGAGTGTACAGAAGATCCACCCCCCAAAGAATTTGATGAGCGAGCTGAATAAATTACAAGGAAGGGGTGGTAATTTCTTGCAGATGAATCAGCAAGACCCATAGGGTCTAGAATTGGAATCGTACTAATTACTCCTTCCAACGACAAAATTGAAAAATCAATCCGCCTGAATTTTGAGGCCTCAAATTATGTCACTGCGTATGAAGTTCTCATTCATGGACTTGACCTCTCCCTTGAGCTTGGCATCCTCTAATTTCCCATTTACATAGATTTATTACTCATCGTCTACTAATACTCTGAGAAAGACAAGAAGAATGGCAAGATGATCGAATACGTAGCCCTCATTGCATATAAGATAAGCAAGTTTGTGCAAGCAACTTTCGATTATCTTCCTCGTGGCGAAAACAGACACGCCGATTCCTTAGCATATCTGGCCAGTGTTTTGGGCTCAGAAGCTCGATATATCCAGATCGAAGTAATTTCAACCCCCAGCATTGATCGTATATTTGTATGCACGATCAACACTAGGGGCGATAAAGGGGGAGACGACGATTGGCGAAAACCTTTCTTAGTTTACCTCGGTATCAACAGCAAATGTGAAGGACCACTTCCAGTAGATCCGAAAGAATGACGACAGCTTATAGACAACTTGAAATGCTACACCAATAAAAATGGTACCTAGTACTGTTGTTCAGTCACGGGGCCTTACCTTAAGTGCCTCTCCAATTAGAAAGCAGATAAGATACTCCGTAATTTATATGAAGGGACTTGTGGCTCTCACACCGCAGGTCGATCACTAGCAAACAAAGCCATTACACAAGGAGTATTCTGGCCCGGCATGTGCAAGCAAACAGAAAAGTACTCGCGAAAATGTGATGCATGTCAGCGACATGGAAAGATGATACGCGCCTCTGCGCTCGAACTCCATGCATGCAAGGTGTTTTGGCTATTCAAAAGATGGGCACTCGATCTCGTCGACAAATTTCATAATTCTCCAGGTAGCCACCACCACTTCCTCCTAGCTACCGATTATTTTATAAAATGGGTAAAAGCAGTTTCACTCTATCGAACCAGAGAAGAAAAGGTTATCTCTTTTATCTGAGATCACATCATCACTCAGTTTGGGTCCCCCCACCTAATTCGTATCGATAATGGGCCCCAATTTGTTGGAGAAAAGGTCGCAGCTTTCCCCTAACCAACACAGCATCATTCACTCACCATCCAATCCCTACTACCCTCAAGACAATGGCCAAGTCAAAATCACCAACAAAACCATCGTAGATGGGCTCAATAAAAGGTTATACTCTCAGAAAAAAGGGAATTAGGTTTGCGAACTCCCTAATGTCTAATGAGCATTTTGTACCACTCCACGACAGTCGACAGGCTGATCTCTATTCCTCCTTGCCTATGACACTAAGGCCATCATTCTTTCTGAATATCATCACCCAGTCAAAGATCACGAGCTCACTGACGAGGAAAATGAGTTCGAATTGGCCTGCAACCTCAATTGGATCGATGACATTGAACCTCAGTTCGTCCACCTCTTGATTATTCCTTTCTTTGGACAGATCATTTCTCAAGCCAGCCACCAACCGATTTAAATTTTCCTTCGACCCTTCTAAAGCCTATATACGGTAACGGGCCTTATCTACCTCCTTTCTCTTTACCAACAGTACATCATTCTAGTTTTTGAGTTTCGTTAAATATTCTTTTAACTCCTCGAATTATTTTTTCACTTTCTGAATTTCGATATCCTTCTCATCGATCTGCCGAGTTAGGTCAACGACTCTCTGCATGGCCTCAACAAACTTGAAGTGCACCTTCACATGTTGGTCTTCCCTATCCCCACTCACTTCTCTCATCCTATCAAGCTCCCCTATAAACTCAAGGTTACATTGGAGAGCTTCATCTTTGAGTAGGCGAGCTAACTCCAATTCTACCTGCATATTACAAATATATTGTCTCAGTTCGATTTAGAACGTCCATCACTACATTTCTCATTTTCTAATGATATTTCAATTTTTTGACATTCACTGTGTAAAACTACTTCTAAACTTAAGGTCGAAGTATAAATCTCGGGTAGATGCTCCATAACATATATTGGAAGATCTAAGGTACGCATTCTTTATACTTAAGTATGCCAAAATCTAAATTCTTTTATGTCTAACACCACTCCAATGTCATTTGCCCCTAGATCAGTAATGGGTCGTTGGTTTTTCTCTTCATTCTATTCATTACTTTGTAGCTCTATACTAATGAAGCATACGAATAAAAATTTCTTGCTCTATTCTAACCTGCAGCTCCACTTGCAAAGATTGATGGGACACTGAGGTCTTTATCTCCTTAGCAAGCTCAACCTCTAAGTCATTTATTTTGAGGCGTATATATGTCCTTAAGTTCCTACAACAAGGTTTACAAAAAGCGACTTAGCCTACAAAATTCTATCCAAAATATATCCAACCAATTTACAAACATCCCCAAGCATCTATACAGTTATAGTACAATCACACTATCCTACCTTATCAGTTTCAGTCTCCAGGTGTTCAACGTCATCCCCTTGGTTATTCCTTACCGTCTGAGGAGATACACCATCCATCCCATCAATCACCCCAGCGGTATCATCTTCAATCTCTTCATCCTCTTCCTCCACATAGGTCTTAATCCTAATGGCATCCATCTCCTCTACAGAGTATCCTTTGGACATAAGGTGACGCCCAAGACTATCACGCTCAGCTCCTACCTCCTCCAAGTCCATTCTCACCTCTGTTTGTAGCCTGTTAATCTCGACAATTTGGGAAGCCTTCAAAGCCTCCAGTTGCTTCCCCTCCTTGATCAAATCATTTTTCAATCGAGCTACGTTCCTTTCGAGCTCGATCGTCTTCCTCTACAGCTCAGCTCTCTCCTCCTCAAAACTGAGGCATATTCCCTTCATCAACCGAGCAGTCTATAAAAGATTAAACAAATCGAACTTATTGATTAGATCGAATTATAGTACAAAATCCACCATAATAAATACTCAAACATATGAGCCTACCATTTTGCTCATCTCCCCCTCTCTGCGGAGAGCTATCAATCTGGCCTTCTCCTCCACCCCTTTCCAATCATCCTCCACATCAGGTCAATTTTTAACGACCTTCCCACCAGACACTTTAGAAGGTTCAACCCTTCTCTTTTTTGCCTATTCTGCAGTTGCACCACTTCCCGAAGTCCCACCAACAGTTGCGCGCTTCAGTGGCTGCCTTTTAGGGAACGTTCAAGCTAATTTGCTCGACGGAATGGACTCAAGTAATCCTTTGTCCATTCCAGGGGATTTCAGTAAGCTAGCTTGCTTTTCCCCATCAGTCCCTTTCTTTTTACTGCTGTTAGCGCTCGTCATTAGCCTTGTCGACTGAGATTTCAAAACTTTTTCAATTCTGCTGTTAACACGCTTCTTCCTACTAAAACCAAGATCTTCTAATACAGCCTCGAGCTCAGTCTTCTTTAGAGTGACTTTATCCAATAATGACTCTTTCCTCTCCACCTGTGATTTGGGACCTGTCGTACACACAACATGAACATTTGCATATATCATACAAATTTTAACTATCAATCTTATACATTATACATTGTTATACTTACGTTATTTTATAGTTCTAAACAGAAGTTCCAGGAGTTCTTCATCATCTCTCTAAAGGCAGTCACCCTTCACCCATATCACATTATCATTCCAAGTTCGACCAGCTGAGTTCAGATCGAAGAAGCGAAGTCGAGTTGCCTTCGTACAAAAATAAGCCCCTCCACTTGCGCCTAAAATTTTTACAACATAAAACTGCAACACACCCTCAGGGGATATCCTCCTCTTTCTACCCTGTCTTTCCCACCGTAAGTTTAAAGCTTCACAAATACTTACCACCACCCATATGTTCCCATTCATTTGAATAGGACATGCACCGATAAAATTTATAATCCCTTTCGCCAGATTGCTAATGGGAAGACTCAACCCATACTCTAATTGAGACAGGTAACACAGAAATCCCTCTGAGACTTTGCTCCAAACATCCCCATCGATATACTGGAAAAAGATCGATTCATCTAAACCACTATCCAATTTTTCCTTCTCCAAATCAGCCAGCAAGTAAAAGTATTCCTTTCCCGTTGCTACAGTACAACCCCTAAATTGCCTACCGGCATAATCGATAAAGTTCCTCCATCTACCTCTTGTAGAAGCCTTGGCTTTAGAGAACTCCCTAAATGCATTCGAACGAGGAGGGTAGGATACCAATCTTCCAGGGAAGACTATAAATTGGTCATCACCTACTTCTTACTCACCTCCGAGCGCTTCAATCTCAGACTTAGTCGGTCTACCAGAGGTCGGCACCTCACTTACAGGGGAATTCCTCATATCAACTATAGAAAAGGATTTTATCCTAAACAAAACTCCTCACGATCGACCTACACACAGGTCCAGGTATCTATTGTTATCTTATTTTTATATACGTCAACAATATTCAAATATCTTTCATATATCTTATAACAACAAATTTTCATAGATTACTATAAATAGAAATTTATCACGTATATCTACTAACCTTCTATATCATAATGAGAATCCGAGGCAGTACCGTATCCATCCCTCACCACACTGCTATGCAACTACCTTCGCGACTCAGATTCAGAAACTCTCTCAAACTTTGACTAATGATCTCTCTTGCTTAAGTCTCCACAAGTTTCAGTACTGCTTTTGCCTCTCTTTTTCCTTCCTCTCTCACTGCTCTTCAAGTTTTCAGATGTTGAAAAATGTTTGATTGGCGAAGATGAAGTAGTATTTATATTTTCTCTCTTTAACTACTGGCAGTTATTAGGCCTCATACGAGCCGTCCTCGGTTTTAGAACCAATGCGTCCCTTCCACTATCCATGTCAGACGTCTTGCACCTTTTCGGTATAAATGCCTTTCCATCATTACCCTTTTAATTATATTTTAATCAATTTTTATCTCTTTCTTCCAAATCTCCCTCTAACCTTGCCCCACTCATAATTACTCACTCTTTACACACAACCTAGTTTTTACTACTTTATACAAGGGATAAAATCAAAACCTCCCTGCTTCTATGTACGTGCTTCTTCTTCTACTCTTATAACAACCATGACGTCATTTCTAAAGCTACAATAACAGAGTTTCAAATATTTTTAAATTCATTGTTACCAACAGTCACAAACAACATTTACAAAAATAAAGGATCTATTCAACAAATTATTTCAGATTATTCAAACTCAAAACAATCTTATTCTGTCACCCTATTTTACATCTGCTTCATGCACCTCACATGTAATTACATCAAAGACAACCTTGGTCACCTAGAAGCCACATCCAACTGGTCAACTTACAGACATCCTCAAATCCTTGAATTCGATCTCCACCTCAACAATCAATCCAACCACCTCTTCTCGATCTGTCGGATCCCTCACCAGTTTACGAAAAAAATCTCTTAAAGAAAAATCGGGCATACTCAAGTTCCTTACCCCTTAAAAATAATCCTTCGAGTTGAGACTCCCTCACTGGCAACTCAACATCATAACCCAGCAATCGAAAAATTATCTCCTGCACTTCTGCGATCTTTATGGCCAATCGTCCTTCAACAGTACTACGAATCCTCTTGGACCAAGTACGCACCATTCCTATCTCTTCCCCCATATTCAGAGATCTTTTGACCTTATTTATATATTTTTTACTACCGGATCCCTCAAAAAGTGCTAATATCCTTTTATCTCGCAACATTAACATCAAAATCTTGCGAGAATTATTTCCACTTATCAGCTCCACTCGAACTCAATCATTCCACATCTTTTCAGGATGAATTTATTCTTTTCAGATTTTAATTCCTCATTGGGGTTGAATCTTCATTTTTTTTAAATTCCTACAATTTTTTCTCTCCCACATTTCCAACACACAGGTCGAATCATATTTATATCTTCAACATGTATTTTCACATATATATCTCAGTTTAAAAGTTACAAGTATTTGTACTTTTTGCAATCATACATGTCATTTCATACATTATTCAAATCATACAGCTCAATTTCTAGAGTTATCCTATATTTATATCATCACGAATTTGGATTGCAAATTTTATTCATGTCAAAATAGATTACAAGTGCTTTTACAGATAATAAGTCTTTCAAGTACTCGATAACAGGTACTTTACAGATAACAAGTTTTTTAATGCTTTTACAATTAACATGTCATTCAGGTACTCCGCACATCAAGTCCTTCAGTTCATCCTGCTTCAGTGATTTTTCACCTTGATGCAAAGCAAAAATTAGACACAAGAAAAAGCTTCCCTCACATGAGTTTGGTTGAAGTTTAGTCAAACTTCAAATAGAAAATATGCAAGTATTAGACTCAGTACTGAAGCTAACTCTTCAAACTGAAGGTCTTCTTAGTACAAAAAAGTGATAGAAATGTAGAAGCAGACATCCACATATCGTCTCCCACCTCCACTACCATCACATCCTCCTCTGAAACTGCCACCTTCGCAGAGTTGGTAGAGATAATGTGGGCCCGACCTTAGAATCTATAGTGATACAAGAAATCAGCACAACTGCCCTGCAGTCACGCCTATCCCGACATCTGTCTCTTAAATCTTATCCTCCGTAAGAATGCAGAGACAATCCCAACGATGCTCGCCTGTTAAGACAACATGGTAAAATCTTCATCTATTGTAAAACTCCCTCCTCAGCTTCAGCCGCTTCATCTGTCAACATCTCTCTATACATCGGAGGAACAAGCGCTGGAACAAGATCCTCCAATTAGTGGTTCCCAAAAAATCTCAACTTCAACCTCTGCATCTCTAAAGCAATTTGATCTTCAAGAACTATCCTACAAGTCCTCACCATCTTCAACACTTACAGAGAATTTTATAACAGACAACAATGTACTTTGTCATAACCCTCGTTACAGGTACCCTTTATATAACCCTACATTTATTGTACAGGTACGTTTTCCCAAGCGTCATCATTCAATAAGACGTAACTCCTCAAACACTAACCATCACGTCTATAAATCCCCATCAACATTCAATGCACATACATCCTCCTTTGACACGTGCATTTTCCATACAGTCAATACACATTATTACTTCTTTCACAATTTAAATTTCTAACCCGAATACCCATATATTCGAATCCTTTCTCAACTAAAGCCATTCGTGACTTCGGTTGCGAGGGAGCAATTGAAGGGGCCTATCCCTCAATCTGATCTAAAATTGAGTTTTCCCATGTTTCAATTACCTCTATATCAGGCTCACGCATTCTCCACACGACTTCTATAGTCAATAGTGCCACATACTCTACGAACTGATAAAGAACGCAGGTCGAGCATAAACCAAAAAAACTGAACAAGTCAAAACCACCTGCTTCTCACGAACTCAAAAGTTATTCTGTCAACAGGCACTAACCACATTGTTCGGAGGACGTACCCCAGTACGATGAAGAACTGCTTAAGAGGCCTATATAAAGAAAAAGTTCTAGAAGAGATAGAGATCAAAAAAACATACAGAAAATCATTGGAAGGACTATATCTTCTAATTTTCTTAAAACTCTAAACTTCTTATTCATAAGATCAAACATTTCTAAGTCTAGAAAAAACTTGTAATAAGATATCATCAGCCTCAAGCAATAAAAATCACTATTACAAAGCCCTAAACATGAGGTCGTAGTTTTTAACCCATTCAAAGGTTTTCTACGCTAAATACCTGCGTCATTTCTTGTTTACTAGATTGTAGTCACAGGTACATTGGTGTAAGGACTAATTCCAGGCCACGTCGAGCTCACGAAATTTGGCCATTACAGTACCGGCACTCATAATCCGCAACCTCTTCGTCATGCTACTCAACCGACCCGTCACTATGTCATACAAGAGCATTTGGACCAGCATATTAAGGAGCTGATCGAAGTACAAGTTCTGGGCACTACCGACGACCTTACCAAGTTACAAGGAAGTCCAATTGCCATAAAACTATTCGATATGGATATTCTGAAAGGTTAATAGTTAATATGGAGATCGAGAAATTGATCAAAGTGGGATTCATTCGAGAAGCCAAGTATCCAGATTGGATATCCAACATCATCGTTGTCCCAAAGAAGAATGGAAAAGTCTGAGTTTGTATTAAATTTACTAATCTCAACAAACATACTCCAAAGGACAGTTTCCCTTTTCCCAACATTCATCAGATCCTTGATTCTACAGTAGGTCATGAACTCCTATCTATGATGGATGCTACATTCAGATTCTACTCTTGGATAACGATTAAGAAAAAACCACTTTTATCACTGAAAGAGGACTTTACTGCTACGAAGTCATACCCTTCAGACTTAAGAATACAGGTACAACTTATCAACGATTAATGACTTCTATGTTCAAAGGACAACTTGGGAAAGTCTTGGAAGCCTACATTGGCGATCTCTTGTACAAGAGCGTACAGTTTAATAACCATATCTCAGATATCAACACGATATTCAACATTATTTGATCTTATAGGATGTGTCTCAATCCTGATAAGTATCAATTCGGAGTACATTCAAATTGATTTTTAGGCCACCACATCAGCAAAAAGGGGATTGAGGCCGATCCAGATCAGATTCAGACTCTCCTCAACATGTCATCTCCAAAAATGATAAAAGACGTTCTGAAACTTGCCGGCAAGATTCCCGTTATCAACCATTTTATTTCAAAATCTTCAGACCGTTGTTGTTAGCTATTTCAATTACTCCGCGGTTGCACTAAACGAGGAAAAGTTAAGCCAAATACAGAGGTTCAATGGACATCTGAATGTGAAGCAGCTTTTCAGGATCTCATAATCTATTTTGGGAAGTCTCCTATCATGGGCACCCCAATAGATAATGAGGAATTTATTACCTACCTAGAAGCTATAGATACTTCACTCAGCTTGGTTCTTATTCAACTTGAAGGGAAAATGGAGAAACCGCTCTACTTCATCCGCAAAACCCTCACTTCAGTAGAAACGAGGTACTCAAAAATTGAAAAACTTCTTCTCACTCTTGTCTATACTTCATAGAAACTCAAGCACTACTTCCAAGCGTATTTAGTCAAACTCATGATGAACTACCCACTTCGGGAGGTTCTATCCAGGAAAGAAAAATTAAGAAGATTGTAATAATGGTCAGTCAGTTTGGGAGAACATGATATTAAGTTTGAGCAACGTCATTATAAAAAAGGGTAGGCAGTCGCTAATTTCCTCACAGATTTTCTAGTGGAAGATCCTGAGTGGGAGGAGCACGATCCTGACCTTTCAGAGGAAATTACAGAAGATTCACCCCCTAAAGCATTTGACAAACGAGCTGAATGGGTTACGAGGAAAGGGTGGAGACTACTGACAGATGGATGAGCAGGAGCCGCAGGGTTAGGAATTAAAATCATTTTAATTACCCCTTCCAACGACAGAATTGAGAAATCAATCCCCTTGGATTTTGAGGCTTTAAATAATGTCACCGAGTATGAAGCTCTCATTCACGGACCCGATCTCGCTCTCAAACTCGGTGTCCCTGAACTCTTAGTTTACATAGATTCACTACTCATCGTTCACCATTACTCTGAGCAATATAAGAAGAATGACAAGATGATCGAATACGCAACCCTAATTGCAGATAGGATGAGCAATTAAAATGGTACCTTATACCGCCATTCACGGGGCCTTTCCTCAAGTGCCTCTCCAAACAGAAAGTGGACGAGATGCTCTGTGATTTATATGAAGGGACTTGTGGCTCCCATACCGCAGGTCGATTACTGGCAAATAGAGCCATTAAACAAGGAGTATTCTGGTCTAGCATACGCAAGCAAATAGAAGAGTACTCACGCAAATGTGACGCATGTCAGCGACATGGAAAGATGATACGAGCCCCTGCGCTCAAACTCTATGTAAGCAAAGTGTTTTGGCCATTAAAAAGATCGGCACTCGACCTTGTCGGCAAATTTCCTAATTCTCCAGGTAACCACCGCCACCTACTCATAGCTATTGATTATTTTACAAAATGGGTAGAAGAAGTTCCAATCTGTCAAACCAAAGAAGAAGAAGTCATATCTTTTATCTGAGAATACATCATTACTCGGTTTGGGTTCCCCCACCTAATTCATATCGATAATGGGCCCTAATTTGTTAGAGAAAAAGTCATAGCTTTCCTCAACCAACACAATATCATTCACTCGCCATCCAATCCCTACTACCCTCAAGGCAATGGTCAAGCCAAAATTACCAACAAAACCATCGTGGATGGACTCAAGAAAAGGCTGCACTTATAGAAAAAAGGGAATTGGGTTCGAGAACTTCCACATATCCTATGGGTATATCTTACTACTTTACGCTAGTCAACATGTTGTACTCCCTTCCTCCTTGCCTATGGCATCGAGGCCATCATTCCCTCTTAATACTATTATCCAGTCAAAGATCACGTGCTAACTGACGTGGAAAATGAATTCGAGTTGGCTTGCAACCTCAATTGGATTGATGAAACCAGGGAACGCGCCGTTGCCGACCTAGGTCACTCTCACCCTATACTGGTCAATTCTTACAATAAATGACTCAGAAGCTGTACTTTCTAAATTAATGATCTCGTCCTCAAAGAAATACCTCAACACCCCAAAGAGCCTCATGCAGGGAAACTAGCAAACAATTGGGAGGGTTCAGTCCTTATTATAGGTCTTTCTGGCCTGTGATCATACTACCTCATGACAAAAGTGGGAGTCCACATTTCAATTCCTTGGAACACTAGGCTGCTGAAATGATACTATTGTTAGGTCCCTCACTACTCCTTTTCTGCTTCTTCACTTTTCATTCCAGAAATGAGATTTCCATCTCCATCCAATATATATTCTTCTTCAGAATTCAATGAAACTTATAAGTTTTTCTCCCATACATCTCTCTATTTTGTAGAAAATACATAGATTAAAGCATAGATAATACTAGCTTTCAATGGGCATCATATCAGTTAAATCAAGAATACACTTGGTTTGGCTGACTCTACTAAATCCCCTACGATTAGAATAAGGTAGCACTTGCTTTCAATCAAAGGACTCTACCAGACATAAAATAAGGCAAAGGTAAAACTAGCTTTCATATCTTTCAATATGTATGCGATATCATACCAGTTAAATCAAGAAATATACTTGGTTTGGCTAACTCTACTAAATCCTTTGCGATTAGAATAAGGTAGCACTTGTTTTTAATCAAAGGACTCTACCAGACATAAGATAAGACAATGGTAAAACTAACTTTCATCTCTTTCAATATGTCTGTGACAATCTACCAGTTAAATTTAGGTTATGCCTGGTTTAATTGACTCTACTCAACTCCAAGATTAAAATAAAGGTGATACTAGTTTTTAATCGAAGAGCTCAACCAGACATAAGATAAGGCAAAGGTAAAACAAGCTTTCATCTCTCAACATGTCTGCGAAACATATTGCTTCGTTTCAAGTTTACACAAAGCCACTACAATGGATTATGTTCTATTGTTGGGATGTCAGCTATGCCTACCACTTCAACAGGAGAACGACTAGCCACAAATTCTCGAACTCGAGTAGTCACCCAATCCTATACTCCTCTATCAACTCAGCAGGTTGAGGGCCTACATCTGTCCCTATGGAACTCATGTAATCTCCTCGATCTACATCAACCTTGCATATACATCCCCTTCCTGACATACAGTCAAACAAAATATATCTCTCTAACTCAAGTCTTTTTACTTATTTTACAAAGTAAGCAATCACCCCCCCCCCTCTATAATTCTGAATGCGAGGCTTGAGTTGCAACTGAGTGGGAGAAAATTGTCATCGACCTCTGAAGGCAATCTTTCAACCTCTTGTACCGTACTTTATGACTCTTCATTTCTTTGTTTATTTGATCTGTGAAAGTAATGTTCTCTACAAATTTTATCAGCCTTAGCTGACTCAACTTGATTAGTCGTCTCCAAATCAACAACTTGAGCACGAAGTATCTCGATCTCCTTGTTTAGTTCTTCCATATCTGGAATTTTCTTTAATAATTCTTCTTTATCTTTTATCATAATCTCCTTCCCTCTAATAACATGCTCTAACCCTTTTTCCCAGATAAGAGCAACGTCTAACTTTATTTGACAATCCTATAGTTGCTTAACTCCATTGCGCACATGCCCTTAAATTCGAGCAGCATCCCCTCCAGATCCTTTATTCGAGTTGATAAGCTAACAATATCCCCTGGAACAAGAACAACTTTGGCATCACGTTTATTCTTCTTCGAGCGCTCACCAGCTTCGACGTTTCTATCACGCGAATTGGCCTACGCCAGATCAGTTTTCAATTGAGCCACTCTCTCATTCAACTCATTACACTTGCATTGTACCATCCTAAACTCCATATCCTTTGCAGAGAAAACTATAGTCAATTGTTCAGCTGTAACTTCAGACGCAGATAGATTGTCTCGAGCTCCTTTTAGCTCATTATCTTTATCAACTAATTTCTTCTTTAATCGCTCCAACTCGCTCTTGCTATTCGCTAGATCAGACCGAATTTTCTCTTGATCATGTATTTTCCTGGCCAAATCGTCTCTTAAACTAGCCATCGACCGATTTAAACCTTCTTCCGATCTTTCTAGAGCATGTATATGGTAACGGGCCATGTCAGCCTCCCTGTTCTTTACCACCAATGCATTATTCTGGCTTTTGAGTTTTGCTGTATGTTCTTTTAACTCCTCAAGCTCTTTTGGCCTTTTCTCAATTTCGGCATCCTTTTCCCCGATCTGCCGAGTTAGGTCGACAGCAGTCTGCATTGCCTCAAGAAACTTGAAGTGCATCTTCACATGTTGATATTCTCTATATTCATTCGCCTCTCTCATCCTATCAAACTCCTTTGTAAACTCTTGGTTATATTTTCGAGCTTCATCTTTGCGCAAGCGAGCTAACTCTAATTTGACCTATAAATGACAATTACATTATATCAAGTTCAATTTAGAACACTCAATCACTGCATAAGACTCATTTCTAATAAGATATCTATTTTTTGACATCGACTGTGTAAACTACTTCTGAACTTAAGGTCAAAGTACAATCTCGGATGGATGCTCCATAATATATACTTCCAAGTCTAAGGTACACATTCTCTATATTTTTAGTTTGCCAACAAACATCTTTCATGTGCACCATTCTAGTACCGCTTCCACCTGAATCGGTAACGAGTTTTGGTCCGTCTCTACGCTCTATTTACTACTTTGTAGCTCTATATTAATGATGCATACAAATTAAATATTGTTTGCTCTATTCTAACCTGCAGCTCCGCTTGCAAAGACATCAGGGATGCTAAGGTCTCTCTCTCCATAACAAGCTCAATCTCTAAATCTTTTTTTCTGAGGCGTATGTCCTTAAGTTCCTACAACAAGGTTTACGAAAGTAACTTAGCCTACATAATGCTATCCAAATATGTCCAATCAGTTTATAAATATTACCAAATATTCATACAATCACAGTTCTATTACACTATCCTACCTTCTCATTTTCCAACTCTGGGTGTTCGTTGCCATCCCCTTGGTTGTCTCTCACCATCTGGGGAGACACACCATCCATCCCATCCACAATGCCAATGGCAACATCTTCAATCTCTTCATCATCATCATCATCCACATAGGTGTCGACCCTAATGGCATCCAGCTCATCTTCGGAAATACCCTTTGTACATAAGGTAACGCCCAGGCCTATCACGCTCAGCTACCACCTCCTCGAAGTCCACTTTCACCTTCGCCTAAAGCTTATTGATCTCTACTACTTGGGAAGCCTTTAAGGACTTCAGCTGCTTCCCGTCCTTGCTCAAATCAGATTTCAATCGAGCTACGTTCCTTTTGAGCTCGACCATCTTCCTCTTCAACTCAACTCTCTCCTCTTCAACCCCGAGGCATATTCCCTTCATCAGCCGAGCAGTCTGCACAACTAAAAAAGAATCGAACTTATAAATCAGCTCGAATCATAATACAAAAATCCATTACAATACATATTCGAGCTTATGAACATACCATTCTGCTCATCTCTTCCTCCCCGTGGAGAGCTGCCAACCTGGCTTTTCCTCCACCTCTTTCCAATCATTTCTACCACAGGTCAATCTTTTACGACCTTCACCCCAGACGTTTCAGGCTCAGCCCTTCTCCTTTTTTCCACGGCCTTGCCACTTCCTGTGATACCAGACGCTGAAGGGCGCTTCAACATTTACCTTTTGGGGAGCGTTCAAGCTAATTTGCTTGACATAATGGACTCAGGAAATCCTGTGCAGTCTGCTATAGGGGCCTTAGGCAAGTTTGCTTGCCTTTCCCCAACATTTTCCTTCTTCTTGCTGCCATCAGCACTCGTCATTATCCTTGTCGACTGAGATTTCAGAACTTTATCAACTCAGCTGTTAACATGATATTTCCTACTAATGCCAAGATCTTTTAGTACAACCTTCAGCTCTGTCTCCTATTGAGTGACTGTATCCAATAATGACTCTTTCCTTGTCACCTATGATTTAGGACCTGTCATACACAAAACATTAAAATCAGCAAGCTTCATACAATTTTAACTATCAATCTCTATATCTTGCATTGTTATATTTACATTGTTTTACAGTTCTAAACAGAAGTTCCATGGGTTCTTCATCATCTCTCTAAAGGCAATCAACCTTCACCCATATCATATTACAATTCCACGGACGACCTGCTGAGTTCAGATCGAAGAAGCGAGGTCAAGTTGCGCTCGCACAGAAATATGCCCCTCTACTTGCAGAATTGTTTTTCACACCATAAAACTGTAACACATCCTCAGAGGATATCCTCCTCCTTATCCCATCTCCTTCCCACCGTATAATTAAAGATTCATAAACACTTATCACCTTCCACATGTTCCTGTACATCTGAACGGGACATGCCCCAATGAGATTTATAATCCCTTTTGCCAGATTGCTAAGGGAAAGACTCAACCCATACTCCCACTGAGACAGGTAACTTAGAAACCTTTTAAAAGTTTAGTCTAAACATCCCCATCAAAATACTCTAAAGAGATAGGTTCCTCTATACCCCTATCCTTCTTCTCCTTAGCCAAATCAGCCAACAAATAAAAATATTCCTCTTTCGTTGCTACAGTATAACCTCAAAATTGCCTACCGGCATAATCTATACAGCTGCCCCATCTACTTCCTATAGAAACCCTGGCTTTATAAAACTCTTTGAATATATCCGAACGAGGAGGATAGGATACCAATCTTCCAGGGAAACCTGGAAATTGATCCACAACTCCTTCCTCACTTCTAGATGTTCTAATCTCAGACTCAACTGACCGACCAGAGGTCGATGCCTCACTTACTGGGGAACTCCTCATATCAACTGCAGGGAATGATTTTATCCTATACGACATGTTTGACCTACACATAGGTCCAGGTATCTATCATTATCTTTTAATATATGTCAACCACATTCAAATATGCTTTATATATCATATAGCAAAAGATTTTCATAGATTACTATAAATAGTAATTTACCACTTTTCCTAGCAATACCAAATGATCTTTAAAAATCGCGTATACACATGGTAAATCCTCTACTAACCTTTTATGTCAGAGTGCAAATCCGAGGTAGCGCCGAATCCTACCCTCACCATGCTGTTATACAACAACCTTTGTGACTCAGTTTCAGCGGCCCTCTCACGCCTTGACTGATGATCCTCTTTGCTTAAATCTCCAAGAGCTTTTGTGCTATTTGTACCTCTCTTTTTCCTTCCTCTCTCACAGCTCTTCAAGTTTTTAAAAGTTGAAAAACATTTTATTGACGAAGATAAAGAAAAATTTATATTTTTTCTCTCTAACTGTTGGCAGTTATTGAGCCTCGCACGAGCCTTCTTCGGTTTTGGAACCCTTTCACTATCTATGTCCGACGTCTTGTACCTTTTTGGTAAAAGCACCTTCCCATCATTGTCTTTTCCCTTATATTTTATTCTATTTCTATCTATCTTTTCCAAATTTCCATTTGACCTCACCACAATCATGATGACTCACTATTACACGTAATCGGGTTTTCACAACTTTTGCACAAGGGACAAAACCAGAAACTCCCTGCTCTCTCTGTATGCATGTCTTCTTCTACTCTTATGGTAGCAATGCCGTCATTTCCAAAGCTCCCTTAACATAATTTCAAAATATTTTCAATTTGTTTTTTCATAATAGTCATAAACAGTATTCATAGGAATAAAGGATCTATTAAGCAACAATTTCTTCAAATTATTCAAACTCAAACAATTACATTTTTATCACCCCTATTTTACTTTCGCTCCGTTCGCCACACATATAATTACATCTAAAACAACCTTGATGACCTAAGAAACCACATCCAATCAATAAACCTATAACAATCCTCGCATCCTCAAAGTCAATCACTTCTTCAGTAATCAATCCCACCACCTCTTCTCAATCTGCAGGATCCACCACCAGTTCGCAAAAAAACCCTTCATAGAAAAAACGTGCATACTCAAGTTCCCAACCCATTGAATCTAGACATTCGAAATGACACTCCCTCACTGGAAACTTTGCATCATAATCCAGCAGTCCAAAAATTCTCTCCCGCACTTCAGCGATCTTTATTGCCAATCGTCCTTCAGCGGCATAACGGATTCTCTGGGATTGAGTCCACACCATTCTTATCTCTTTCCCAAGATTTAAAAATCATCCTACTCTTATTCATCCATTTTTACTATCAATTCCCCGTAAATCATGTTATTACCCTTTTACCTTGTAACAGAAATCTCATGTCTTGAAAGAAATTATTTGAACGTATCTCTTCCTATCGAGCTCAGTAATCCCAAACTGTTACCGATCAAAGTTATTATTTCTAGATCTAATTTTCTAAAACGACCTCTACGAGATCAATTTTTCATTCTAAAACTCCAACAAATTTTTTTCTTTCCCATATTTCCAGCTTACAGATCGAATAATATTTGCCTCTTAACACATATTTTCAAAAATAAATTTATAACAGTTCGATTATTACAAGTATTTTTCTTTCTGCCCTCATACATTTCATTTCATACAAAGCCTTCATGCAGCTCGATTTCAAGAGTTATTCAATTTTTATATTAGCACAAATTTGGATAACAAATTGTATTCATCTCGAGGCATATTACAAGTACTTTTACAGATAACAAGTTTTTCAAGTACTCGATATCTGGTACTTTATAGATAAAGTTTTGTCCAATACTCAGCTTCAAGTACTTTACAGATAATAAGTTTTTAAGTGCTTTTACAGCTATCAAGTCTTTCAGGCACTATGAAACTTCAAATCCCTCAGTTTGTCATGCTTCAGTAACTTTTTACCCTGGTGCAAAGCAGACATTGGAAATAATGAGTATCCTCCCTCCCATGAGTTTGGTCGAAGGTTAGATGAACTTTAAATAGAAACTATGGGAACAAGAAACTTTGTGCTTGAACCAGCCCTTAAAACTGAAGGTCTTCTTAACGCATAGTAGCGATGGAAATGTAGAAGCAGACTTCTATTCTCCGTCTTCCTCCTTAACTACCATTTCTGCCTTTCCTATAACCACCAAACCCTCAGACTTGGTTGAGATGAAAAGGGCCCGACCTTTGAATCCATTACAACGCAAGACATCAACGCAACTGTACCGCAGTTATGTCAATCCCTGCATCTGACTCCCCAACCTTGTCTTCGGCAAGAATGCGGAGATAAACCCAACGTTGCTCGTCTGTCAACTCTAGCTGATTGGTCACTCGTGCATCTGTAATGTTTTTCTCAGTGCTATTATCTCAGTACAACAGGGTAAAACCTCCATCTACAGTAAAAATCCTCCTCAACTTCAGCCGCTTCATTTTTTGACATTCTTTGATACGTCAGAGGAACAGGAATAGGAATCAGATTCTCCAAGGACTGATCTCCAAAAAACTTTAACTTCAACCTCTACATTTCAGAAGTCATTATCTCTTCAAGAACCATCCTACGACTCTTCACCATCTTCAACACTTGTAGAGGATTTTGTATCAGAAAATCAAACATACTTGGCCACCAACCTCGGTACAGGTACTATTTATATAATCCTATATTAATTGTGCATGTATGTTTTCCCAAGCGTCATAATTCAATACGATGAGACTCTTCAAACCCTGACTGTCACATACATCAATATTCCCATCAGCAATAAATGCACGTACTTCCCCCTTGACACGCACATTCCTCATGTAGTCAAACACCATCATTACTTCCTTCCTCATTCAAATTTTTAACCCATATCCCAAACATTCTTTCTCAACCCAAGCCACTCGTGACTTCGGTTATGAGGGAGCGATTGTAGAGGCCTACCCCTCGATCTTACCTAAATCAGGTTGTCTCTTATTCAAACTACCTCCATGTTAGACTCATGCATTCTCCACATGACTTCACCAGTCAACATTGCCACATACTCCACGAACTGACAAGGAACGTGGGTCGAGCTCAAACCAAAAAACTTGAACAAGTCAAAGCTACCTGTCTCTCTCGAACTCAGCAGTTACTCAGTCAACTACCACTAACCATATTGTTCAGAGAACGTGCTCCAGTACGATAATGTACTGCGAGAAAAGCCTATATAAAGAAAAAGTTTCAAAAGAGACAAGGACCAGAAAATTACAGGAGAAATCACCAGGAAAACTACATTTTCAAGATTCTCCAAAGATTCAAACTTCTTATTCACAAGATCAAATATTTCTAAGTCTAAAGATCACTTGTAATAAGATATCAGCCTCAAGCAATATACATCACTATTACAAAAATATTTAACCCGAGGTCATAATTTTTAAACTTATTTATAGGTTTTTCACGCTAAACACCTGTGTCATTTCTTGTTTTCAATTAGATTTTATTATAAGTACATTGGTGTAAGAGCCAATTCTAGGCCACTTCGAGCTTAAGGAATTAGGACATTACAAAAACCAATACAATATTTCTCACTGAATGGTTTCCCAATACTAAGGAGTTTTCCTAAACTATCAGAACCATGAAAAAAACTCTTAAGCTTGTTTTTAGAATTGTGGAGATCTTTCTTAAATTTGCAAATAGTATCACAAAGATCAATGCTATTATTAGACAATTTCTTGCATTCATATTAAAGAATTTTCTTCTCACTTTCAACCTTAACATGCTTTATACTCAATTCTCTTAGAGTTGTAGAGTTCTCCTGAAACTCATTTTCAAGTGAAGTGTGCTCAACATTTAGAGACTTACTAATTCTCTTGAGTTGCTTGTTTTCTTTAAGAAATTTGGCATTTTCTTTATATAACTCCTCATAGTCTTCTGTAATAGGACTTTCTTTCTCTTCCTTGCACTCTGACTCAGACTCAAACTCTGAATTAGACTCACATGAAGTACGTGATCAAACATCCTTTATTTTAGCAGTTAATGCACAATAAATGTGGCTCATTCTAATATCATCCTTTTATCTAATTTTATAGCATTTGACCTTGTTAGGGCAATTAGAAGCAACATGGCCATGAACTCTACACTTATAGCACTCAATGTACTTCTTTGGACATTTATATGAGTATTTGATTTTGAACTTATCATGTATAAAAGACATAATGAAATAATTTCTCTCAATTTTTATATGGCTAGACATCGTGACTGAATCACTCAGTTTGTAAAGCCTTAGCAGAGTGACCCGTTCTGATACCAATTGAAAATTTTAGGGATCCAGCCAATAAACCTAATTGCTGATCGGATAGGGAATAAATACTAGGATGTTGAAATACCCTATTATAATAATCACACACAATTCAAAACTAATAGCTTGAAAATAAATGACACGCAATATTTATATCCCGAAGGAAACCCACGAATGTGTGAAAACCTCTGGCCCTAAGAAATCCACTAGTAAATTAATCAACCATTACACAAGAGTTAAATAATGCCTTTTTTACCTCACTAAGTATCCGCTTGCTTTGCTAGTCCCTAGCCAAGGCTCTGCATCCTCTCCAGTCTTTACTATCTCAGTAAATCACCTTGAATGACTTGCGTCTCAAAGCTTCAGAACCGTATTCATAAGGGATTTAAGTGGAAAATCATTTTTTTTAAGCAAAAACTGTATTTTCAAATGAATAAAGAAAAATAGATTTCTCTTACAGGCTTTGGGGATTCTCCGTGCGACGATCGCCTAACTTCTTAAACGCTTCTTGAAAATCAAATCACCACAGCCATATTAAATACTATATAAAGATCAAATCACTATCACAATGTCGACGATACTTGAGTCAGCAAACACACACTCTAACCTAAGTTGTTTTTATCAACAAACGATAATATTGGATTATAGTGGAACTTCACACAAACCAAGGACAACAAATAATTTTTTTATGAATACTATATTATATTCAATTTATAAATTATATATAAATAGAATGTTTTAGGATGTATCAAAAATTCATAATTTACAAGCAACTGAACAAGTTAGTGAGTACGAAACTCTGAGTTATGGCCTATGTGAGAGTAGTATAATTTTTTGTCAAGAAATTTTGTTAGGAATTTAGGATATTCAAGTATCCCGAATTCCCAGTCAATTTTTAGTATTCGAACGACATGCTATTTCAAATCAAAATATGGCGATCGGGTTTGAGCGGCGAGTCGGTAACAAAGATAATTTATTGGAGTTTTGTAATCAAGGTACTACCTATTTTAACAACTCAAATATAGAATATTTTTTAAGTTAAGTTATATTTTTCAAATATTGCAAATTCATAAAAAGAACTAAATGTGCTATATATTTGGTAGCATATCCTATATAATGGTAAATTTATTACAAAATGATTTATGATGCCTTGCTAAAATAGAATAGCATTTGGATTTGCCATGATTAAATGTCTAATAACATTATGACATATACATATTATATGTTATTCAAATTATTAAAATAGAATAAAATATTGCATCGTTGAATTACATGAGACAATATAATATGTATTTGATCTTGCCATGATTAGGAGTCTAGTGATATTGAATGAATCTGGGACACAGGGGGCCAACAACACCTATGATCGATTGTGTGATGTGTAATCGCCTTGATTAGGAACAAAATCTAGCCAGCTGACCAGTCATTATTCTAATTAAAAAAATATAAAGGTACATAAGTACCCAACCTTCACTTGAAATTTGTTTGTTTGTTTATAAACTAATTGACCTAAGTTATCATATAGTACTCGTAGATTATTTGTGGAAAAGATATCGCATGGAAACATTGAATCAAGCTTGGACCAAATGGTACGAAATGTAATTATTGTGATAAATAAATGAAAGGTGGGGGAATATAGAGGATGAAACACCATTTAGGTTTGAATGGTAAAAATGTTACATGGTGCGATAAAGTACCACCTGAAGTGACATGATATTATGACAAATTTATCAAAGAAACTAGAGATAAATCCTTACAAAAGAATAAAAGAATGAAATACATGAATGATGCAATGTGTCAAAATGCTCAATTAAATTCTAATGAAAAAAATCTTCAAAATAGGATGAAGAAGAATTTTATGGTCATGACGAGAATACTAATTTACACCAAGCGTCGAGACAGCCCCGTGATGAAAACGTAGCTAAACAATGGAACGAGGATCAACAATTTTGTCAAACTCGTGATTTTGGAGGATCTTCTCGTGAACGTGGGGAACCATCAAGAAGAAGCACATGAGAAATTAGTCAGAAGCCACAATGAGTTAGGCTTGCAAAGAGCACAACAACTCGACAAACAAACATCAAAAACCATGCTCAGAGAATACCTAGCATTAACCCATACACTCAAAGTGGAGGTTCCAATTAGCCGACACATGCACAAACATATCACAAGAAAAGTATGTTACAAAAATTGAAAAGTAAATTTTTCCCGTATGGTTCATTACTCAGAAAATACTCCACATGGGTTAATCAAAAACCTTTTAAAAAAATGCACTTTTGAATTAGGGGGGAAGCTTGGGAAAAACTTCCAAATTCTTAGTGTCTATGTGGCAATGAATCCATACTCAGATGAGATAAACGAAGAAATAGACAAGCACATTGCAAATGAATGCAAGAATAGAGAGACATACAAAGTAACCTTAATGAGTGATGGATGGACGAGAACTACTAAAATGTTCTTTTATCAACTTTATGGTGTACATGTAAGGGGAAAATAGTATTCCTAAAGTCAGTTGATGCTTTTGATAAAACTCAAGATCACAAGTAATTCTTAGGTCTTTTTAAGGATGTCATCGATGAAGTGGGAAAGAATAATATCGTGCAAATCGTGATGATCAAGGCTCACCTTTTAAGAAGGTAGGAAAGATTTTAATGGATGATCTGAATTACAAAATATATTAGGCTCTGTGTGCGTGTCATTTTATAGATTTGATTCTAACGGATACAGAAAAGTCACCAGTTGTAAAGAGCGTGGTATCAAGAGCAAGAAAGATCACAAAATACATCTACAATCATAGCCGGTACAAAATTAAAATTAATTTACTTAATATTCAACTTTCCTAAAAGCCTTTACAACAGGAAATATTGTCACGCCCCAAAATTTGCTTTCTGATAATAAATCATAAAGCATATCCTGAAGCATAACAAGTCGTGCATCCCACGGATGAACCCTACAGATTATTAATCCAAGTAACTAGTTAAAGGGATAACTGAATAAGGAAAAGATTGAAAAGAATTAGGAGAAGTTATTGTGGTTTATGACTAACTGTTTCATAGCTAAAACTCAAATAAGTGATCATGATAGGTTACTACAAGAAGCTATATAATGCATAACAATATCCAAATAGGGTATCCCTAACATAAGCGTATACGACCAACAAGAGGAAAAAAAATTATGGGGCGCTACATTCTACCCTTCTAAACAGAAATTTCGTCCCCAAAATTTAGCGTGCCTGACTTGGTAAAAAAAGAAAGATAGGGCTCTCAGATATCCTCTTCGCGCTCCCATGAAGCCTCATCACTATCGTGATTGCTCCACTGAACGTTTACCAACAAAATAGTCTTAGTCTGACGCACCTAATCCTTATGATCCAAGATCGATACTATAGTAGCCTACTCATAGCCTTCTAAGACTAGTCAAATACTCAAAGGCTACATCAAAGCCTATCAAAGACTTGAAGCCCAAACAGATCAAGGCGTATGAATTCCCAAACCTTCTTAGACTGACCGAACACTCGAAGGCCACTTTGAAACTTACTACAGTAGTCGAAGCTAAAGGCAGTCGGTCAACATCAGTGACCAGCATCAGATCCAGAAAGGCTTCAACCATATTAAAGCATGGTCGAAGGTAAGCATACCTGACAGCCAGCTCACCAGACATAACAGTAAAAAATAGTTGTAAGACAATTACAGTGTCAGAACCTACTTCATGTACAGGACAACTGCCCCAAAGGATATACATGTAATCTAACTTTGTATGGTGACTCACCCCTTCCTATCTCTTATAAATAGAAAGGAGGAAACACCATGGAGGGGTTAGAAAAACTCAACCTAAACCCCCCCTCCCCCTAATATCAAAAACCTTAGAGAACCTTCCAATCTTACGTGATTTGAACTGTAACCTCATTCATATATTCAATCTTCTATTCAAATCCTCACTAGAGGTCGTGGAGAATACCAATTCATGGACTCCACGCAAGTATGTTAGCGCAGTATTCCCTCTTATTTTTGTCATATACATATTTGTTAAAACCTCTAGTCGAAGATAACCCTCGAGGTATAAGAGTATGATCTCCCCCCTACGAAATCGCGCCCCTACATTTGGCGTCGTCTATGTTATACCCACCATTTCCAATCTATTTTTATTTTACCCCTATAACCATATCCAATGGCTCCCACCCTTCGTTCTACCTCTGCCATTGCCGGCACTTCTGCTGATGGCATCGCCGCCCAACTTGCCCTCATTAGCCAATAGTTCGCTCAAGCCGAAGAGCGCCACACTAACCAGCTACGCATTGAGCTTGAGCATCGCCGGCAGGAACTCGGGGATAAACAGCAGCGTCGTTTAGACGATAATGATAGATAACACCGAGCCCTGGAAGAACTGCGCCACACGATTTACGAATTCTAGGAAGTCCAAACCCAGAACTACCCTAGACATTTTTAGGTACCTGCCCCCTTATACATCTCGGCCCGCGTACGACTCGGGCCCACCCCTAAATATAGGTACCTTCGGTCCACCTTGGTACCGAAGGTTCCCTTACTACCATGCCCATCGGCTCGATCCATCTTGGTGTCCCCCTTACGTAGAATTCATCCGATTCTACCCTTCGAACCTCTCGACATCCTACACGATGTTCTGCTCAGGAACGCTTTGGAGAACGTAGCGCTAAATACACCCCTAACCCGCGGCCTTCCTACCCGCAACCCCAGCATTCTCCTCCTTGACCAACCCACCTCACACAGTAAGAACTCGAGCAAAAAATTAATGCATCTATTCACATCAGCGAGAGTCCCACCCCGAACTCGTGGAGTCGATTAAATAACCCCATTTGCCCAAAGCTCCTCGCCGTCGAGGTACCTCCACACTTCCATACCCCCAAAATCTACAAATACCGTAACACCAACCCACAATCCCATGTCCTCGAGTTCCAGAATACTTTAAGCCTATACTCCACAGCCGATCACATCCTGTGTCGCATGTTTCCACCAGCCTCACCGACAACCCTCTAATATGGTACCACAGCCTCCCTAATGGCTATATTCGAAGCTTTGAATAGTTATCAAATCTATTCATATCTCATTTTACCTTTAATAAAGACCGTGAAGTCTGAGTAGATACCTTTTCAACTTCCAAAGGTCACCCACAAAAATGCTTGAAAACTTCAGGAAGTATTTTCTCGATGAATCGCGCAAGGTTGAAAATCTTGATTGCGCGAACACTGTCCTCACTTACTCCAATGTTCTGCCAGACCACAGCAGCGTTAAGAAGTATATCATCCTCCAAAAGCCACGAGCCCTTGAGGAGATGTTATCCAAAGTCAATGGATACATTGACCTCGAACGTCTCTGCGAATCGAATCGTCAGGGACAAGCCCTGACTACCAACCACACCAAACCTTGACCCTCGAATGCACCCATGGTCACTCCCATTTCACAAGAGACAGACAACCGCAACCGCCCCCACTTCGATGCTTAATCTTCTGAACCTCATAAAGAATGACTCATGCTTGTTCTACCCAAACTTACTGCTCCCATCAGTACCCTCCTCACACTCATCCAAACTGATCTTATCTGGCAAACTCCCTTCCCAATCAAGGTTTGAAAGGGTGAGCCCTACTGCCAGAACCACAAATAGAACTGCCACCCTTTAAAAAAGTACTACGCTTTACAAGCATACTTGAAATGATTCTTAAAGCTGACCGCTTGCACCAATATGTTACCGACCTTCCTGGCTACCTCAATGGGTCATACCTCAAGCCCCAACCAACTCCAAATACAAGCCCAGCCAAGGTACACATCTTCTAACTCTACCTGATCGAAGTTAATAACATTGACAGCGGCCATACCCACAGCAAACAGAAGCGGGTCAAAGAGTGTTGTAAGCTCACCTATCTGTATAACCTACCAGTTCTCTTACCCAAATCTAGCCAGTTCCCTCAACCCGAAGGTATATCCTTCATCGATTGTAACACCTCCTATGTTCGTTTTCCCCATTCAGACCCTCTAGTCATCATGATTAAAGTCGAGCACCTCATTTTGTACACGATGTTCATCGATAGGGGTAGTATAGCTGATGCTCTCTTCCTCCAGATAGTCAAAGTTATGTAAAAGACTAACCACATTATACCTGCCAACATCGAATTGAAAGGTTTTAATGGCTCCACAGAGGTCGCCGTCAGCCAACTTAGCCTCCCTATCACCACTGGCCCTATTACACTTCAAAACAGTTTCCTTGTCATTCACAAGAAATCTGAATACCTTGGCATCTTAGGCTGCGATTGGCTTCATGCTATGAAAGCCATACCTTCTACCTACTACCAAACCTTGCGTTTTACTACCCCATGTGGTACGTGGAACATGAAAGGCTCCCAGCGCATAGCTCGCTTGTGCGAGCACCCCGAAATTGACCTTACTAGGAAATTGGTGAAGCCATAGCAATTACTACAACTCTTTCTCCCCAAAACCTCGACGTCTTCCCCTACACCTATCTAACCTACAATTTATGCCAAACTCGATGGCCTTGGTCGAGGTACATTTATTGGCAGCTTCTTGGACGTCGCTGCCAGCCTTGAACTCATAACATTTCTTCGAACCAACAAAGACGTCTTCCTTTGGACATTCCATGAAATACCCAGTGTCAATCTCACCCTTGCCTGCCACTGCCTTGACCTCATCCCTAAGTCTACCGCTGTAAAATAGAAGAAACAAACTTTGGCCCCAAGGATTTGAGAAGCAGTGAACCTCGAGGTCAAAAAATTCATAGCCGCTGGGTTTATCCGCGAAGTCAAGTATGCCGATTGGATCTCAAACATTGTTGTTGTCTCCAAGAAGAATGGCACGATTCAAATCTGCGCCAACTTTGCCAATCTCAACAAACACACGCCGAAAGACAATTTTCCTCTCCTGATCATCTCAGTGCTTCTGGATGCTACCGCTGGCCATGAACGCCTATCTATGATGGACGTGGCCTCGGGCTAAAGCCAGGTACCCTTTCTTGCTGATGATCAACTTAAGACTTCTTTTATCACAGAACAAGGGCTTTACTGTTTCAATGTGATGCCCTTTGGACTCAAAAATGTAGGTGCCACATACTAGCGCCTTGTTACCACAATGTTCAAACCTTTACTTGACAAGTTAGTTAAAATTTACATCGATGACATGTTGTGCAAAAGTCTCCATAAGCATACCCATATACAAGACCTAACCAAAATCTTCTCAATCCTTCGGTTGTACAATATGAAATTACACAGACAAATGCCAATTCGGCATTTCCTCTGGCAAGTTCTTAGGCCACCTTATTAGCAAACAAGGTATCGAGATCGGCCCTTCCCAAATTCGAGCCCTCTTTGATATGCCTTCTTCTCGAATCAAGAAAGAGGTCCAAAAGGTAGTCGGTAAAATAACAGCCCATAACTGCTTTATTTTAAATCATCTTATCGCTGCGCTTTGATTTTCCCTCCTGTGCAACCAAGGTGTTCATAAAGCCAAAAAGAGTTACCCCAAAATTAATTGGACACCCGAAAGCGAGCAAACTTTTCTTGAACTCAAAACTTACCTTGGTCAACCACCTGTCATGAGTACCCTGATCAAAGGCAAAATGATTTCCTTATATCTCGCGGTCACTGACGTTTTTATCAGTTTGGTCCTTCTCCGAATCGAAGTCGATATCGAGAAATGTGTCTACTTCATCAACAAAATGTTGACACCGGCTGAAACACAAAATACTAAACTCGAACGGCTGCTCCTTACACTCGTTTATACCTCTTATAAGCTTAAATTGTACTTCTAAGCACACCACATATGTGTCATCACCAGCTACCCTCTTTGAAAAGTCCTCAGAAAGAAAGATAAATCCCGATGGGTCCAACAATGATTTGTCTACCTCGGTAAACATGATATAACTTTCGAGAAGCAGGTATCCCAAAAAGGCCTGGCCGTCACCGATTTTCTTGCTGACTTCCCAGTCAACGAAATCGACTGAGAAAATACGCAGATGACTTACCCAAAGATCAACCTGAGCAGAATGCCCCCTGGAACCCTAACAATGGATGGCGTCTCTTTACAGATGGATCTGCAGGACCAAACGACTTTGGGATAGGTATCGTCCTCGTCACACCTTCAAATGACTGAATCGAAAAGGTCATCAAGTTAAACTTCGAATGTACTAACAATAAGGCCGAGTACGAAGCTTTGATATACAGCCTCGATCTTGCCCTCGAACTTGGTGTGCCCAAACTAGCCATATCTACCAATTTATAGCTGGTCCAGCGATAATTTATCGGTGAAAACCAGGCAAACGGTGGATCGTTTCCCTGAAAAATCATTGCTTAGACATTACCCTCAAGGAGAAAACAAACATGCCGACACCTTCGCTTGCATCGTAGCCATGTTAGGCCAGTCTAAATCTCGAACCCTCACTATCGATGTACTCGAACGCCCAAGTATCGACTAGATGAAAATCAATATCAATACTGGGGGTGAGAGTTTCGAGCCCGAAGATTGGCGCACACCTTTCCTTGCATACTTTAATAGTTTCACTATACCAGAGGACCCAAAAGTTGATGTTCGTTACTGGATAATTGCCGATGGTACATCATCCTTAATGACGATCTATACCATAAATCACCCAATGGCGTACACCTCCATTGCATATCTCATACCGCCGATCGATCCATGGCTCTCCGACCAATCATACAGGGTCTGTTCTAGCCGAATACAAAAAACAATCCAAAGAGTATATGAAGCATTATGACAAATACCAACGTCACACCCATGACATTCGAAGACCCTCCCAGGAACTTCACTGTAGCCAAGTCGCTTGGCCATTTAAGAGATGGGATATTAATCTTGTGGGTCCCTTCCCCAAGGCTTTGGGCTGTCGAGAACATATATTAGTAGCCACATATTATTTCACTAAATGGGTCGAGGCTATGCCTTTATGTCGAACAAGGAAAGAAGAGGTAACCAAGTTCCTCTGGGAAAATATTATCACAAACTTCGACTACCCACATATAATTCGATACGACAACGGTCCATAGTTCGTAGGGAATAAGGTTCAAACTTTCCTCAAAAAATACCATATTATCCTTTCCCCATCCGCACCATATTACCCACAAGGGAACGGTCAGGTCGAAACAATCAATAAAACTATAGTTGATGGTCTTAAAAAATGCATCAACGAGAAGAAGGGGCATTGGGTTCAAGAATTACAGCATGTCCTCTGGGCTTACCGGACCATACCACGAAAGGCGATGGCTTGCACTCTGTTCCTCTTCGCCTATGGTATCGAATCAGTATTGCCAACTCAGTTTGAGGTTCCCACACGTGACCCTGATCTCCCAGATGAAGATAATGAATTTGAACTCGGATACAATATGTTATGGATTGACGAAACCAGAGACCGAGGCTTGGAAAACCTCAGGCTTTACCAAATCTCACTCCAGAAATCATACAACAAAGGGTTCGACCATGAAGTTTTGATATAGGTGATTTGGTACTTCGTCGAGTTACCCCGTCCTCGAAACCTTGCAACGCCGGCAAGCTAGCTGAATCTTAGGAAGGACCTTATGTCGTATACGACAAAATAGAAAAAGGATCATATTACCTTATGACTAAAGCCGAGGAACCCTTACCCAATCCTTGGAACTCGGTGCAGTTAGTCACATACAATATATCGCAACTACCATCTCTTCCAACTAATGTAGCCATAATATAATTAATTAACATATTTTTCTACCTTTTACATTATCTCATATCTACTATAAACTTCTTGATTTGGGGAAACCTAAGAATCCAATCAACCCTTCAACCCGACTGATACTTTGGGGCGACCTCAAAGTTTTTCAAAGTTCTAATTTGAGCACTCCCGAGTGGCATGAGTGGTCGACAGACCAGACACTCGGGGATACATTGGGGCCAGCCATATCATGCTTTGTTCAGGATTAAACCCTCGGATAAAAATACCTGGGGCGACCTCAAAGTTCTATGAACTTCTTAATTTTGGAAAACCTAAGTATCTAGTCAACCCTTTGACCCGACTAATAGTTGAGGGTGACCTCCAAAGTTCCAATTCGAGCTCTCCCGAATGGCATGAATGGTTAATAGACCGGACACTCGGGAATGCATTGGGGCCGACCATATCATGCTTCGTTCAAGACCAAACCCGTAGATGGAAATACCCAGGGGCGACATCGAAGTTCTATGAACTTCTTGATTTGGGCAAACCTAAGTATCCAATCAACCCTTTGAACCGGCTGATACTTGGGGACGACCTCAAATGTTTTCAAACTTCCAAATTAAGCACTCCCAAGTGGCATGAATGGTCAACAGACCGGACACTCGGGGATGCATTGGGACCGATCACATCATGCTTCATTCAAGATCAAACCCGCGGATAGAAATACTCAGGGGCGACCTCGAAGTTCTATGCATATCTTAATTTGGGAAAGCCTAAGTATCCAGTCAACCCTTCGACCCGACTGATACTTGGGGGTGACCTCAATTTTTTTTAAAATTTTTAATTCGAGCACTCCCGAGTGGCATGAATGGTCGACAGACCAGACACTCAGGGATGCATTGGGGCCGACCACATCTTGCTTCACTCCGAATCCAACATACAATTTTCCACATTCTCAAGTATAAATTCAACTTTCGACTAGCAAGTTCAATCGATCACACAAATTACCAGTGCATATCAACTTGTTCAACTCAGAATATCAAGCACTATTTTAGCATACATCACAAACCAAATTGTTTATTACAAACAACCAGATCCAGACAATTATTCCTTTCTTTTAGACAAAAAACTCAAACAAGATTACCTGGGTCCTCTACAGGTCAAGCCACTTCATCGGCTCCAGGATTCTCCCCCACGGCCGCGGCTTCAGCTTCCATATTTTCAACCCCAGTCATCTCGACCGCCAGGTTTGACTCTATCCCTTCCGCATTTGCAACGTCCTCCAAGGCAGGATCCTCCTCTGGGGGATAGAGTTTGAAGGTTTCTGGATTATACCCTAACCTATCAACAAATTTCTTCAATGTTATAGTCACCTCGCACACTTCATCGAACATAGCTTGAAAGCGTGCATGGTTATCTCACAATTGCACTTCTTGCCTCGCCACCTCTGCTTTTAGTACTACCACCTTCGCATCACAGTGCTCGACCACCTTCAGGATTTCCCTTTCCACATCAGAATAGACCTGCAGTATTTCTCGTTCTAGCTCAGTAACTCGGGTCTGCAAATACAAAATGGTCCCCTTCGCGAGCTCCCTCCCGTCTATCGATTCCCTATGCTTCATACTCAATATTTTTTGAGCCCTGGTAAACAAGATCATCCAGGCCTGCATCTGCACGGATCACATACACCTCGACCATTCAGCAGTTTTTCTTTTATTAAATTTTTGTTTTATTTATTTAGCAAAGCCAAAGTACATGTGGAGAACATTCAGTGGTTATCAACATAATGTTCAATTATTTTCCATTTATAACGCCTAAAAACAAACTTACCTGGTGCCAAACCACCTCAGCACGGCACCCTGCTTCTTATGGATTCGTGGCACATATATTTATCATTGACTCTATTGACGCTCGAACAACCTCCTCCTGCTCAGCTGCAAGCTGTCTGGTTTCTGCTGAGTTCGCCCCTTCGGTCATCTAATCATGACATCCCTTTCGGGTCATTATCTTTGTTAAATGAGCAGTCAAGTCTTCGACAACGGCTTTCCCCTTACCCTTTTGGGCCTGTTGCCCTGCCTGTGGAATCCCTTTGGGTACATTCATATTTTGACCCCTTATCTCAGACGTCGATACAGGAACTCCTCGATGGGTTCGCGGTACAAAGCTTGACTTCCATATCATATTTGTTATAATCCATATCACTTGCTTCTCCTTTTCGACGACCCAGCCACAGTCGACATGTCTTTCAGCAATGTATCCATCTTTTTTCATCTCTTCCTTATAATTTTTAGCTTCCAGAACACCTTGTTCACTCAGTCTTTACTCTCATTGATAAGGTCGTCGGTATTAAACCGCGGGTTTTTCAGTCCCCTATTGGCAGGCTCTGCAAAATAACAAATTGGATATCAAAGTACTATTCTAACCAATACAACAGCAAAACTCAACCATAAACTTACTTGGTTTGAACACCTATTGTGTAGTACAAAATCTACCTCCCCTTTGGCATACTTCTGATTCCCTTTCACTACTACTAAGTCCTTATCCCACCCGCGCCTAGTCGACCACAAGTCGAATAACTGCGGCTTCTTCGAATAAATTTAGATGTGTTACATCCCTACCTTCTTATTCCCCTTCTTCGAGTAGAACGGCACTACGTCAAACAACTCGATTAAAGGCCTCCTTTCGCGTGTTAACTCATTATTCATACCTTCGGTCACCCTCAATATCTTATAAAAGTTGCCATTCATCTGGCACGGAGCTACGTCTTAAAAATTTAGCACCTTCTTTACCCACCTTCGAAGAGGTAGCCGCATCCCTAGTTGAATCTGCCCCCTGAAGGCCATGATCCCTTCATTTGGTGTATCCATAAATAAATACTCTACCCCTAATGGTACCAGAATAATCCCCTTCCCCTCCAGTTCATGTTTCGCCATAAACCGCTCCAACCTCGCCATTTCCTGAGGTGAGACCTGCCCCACATATGTATCTTCCTCCTCTATCTCTTCACTACTCTCACTCTCTTCCTCACCCCCATCCCCTTCCTCTCATTTATCCCCCGAATGCTAGACTCCAGCCTCCTCACCTCTTTCCTCTACTTCCTCTTCTTTGTCACTCTATCCGACTATTCGAGCCCTACGCTGGCTCCTCCTTAATGAACCAATATCAGACTCCACTACAGCCAAAGGCCCATCCGTCGCAATGCCCAACTCTTCGACGTCACTGCTCGCCTCCCCTCGACCAGACGTACTCGCCTCATTCACTTCGTCCTCTTCCTCATCTATTAGCCTCATCCTCGAAACCCCGCGGGTACGCATTATACCCTACAGCATAAGAGGTTTGACATTAGCTTAATATATTTAATTATCAAATTATACTATCAAATTACCCACCCTCACTCATCGACCATCCAACGATCGAATATTCGATTACTATCTCATTTACTCCCAAAACTCACACTACTCAGCAATTATTCTTCGCAGGACCTCCCAGCCTTGTCTCTTATACCCCACCCAAGTTACGCCATTAACGGCGTCACAGCAAACTCATATCTCCTCTCCCACCCAAGAGCCAAGAACCAAAAGAGCAGTTATACACAATAAAGGATCAAAAACCTACCTGTCTGATGTAGTGGAATGTGTCCACGATGAACTCCAACAACAACAATGGCTTCTCCTTCTTTCCTCACTTTAGTAACAAGGGTGTTTTCTCTCTTACCTATGTATCTCTCTCTATTTGATTGGAAACTAAGTCGGTCTCTCTTTCTCTCCCCTCTTAAATACATCCCCCAAAACTGCCTCAGTTTCCCTAACTGCTATCATTACCACTACCCCCCACTACCTCCCCCACTTCCCTCAACATTTTCAAGTACCGTGTGCTTTTACAAGACTACCCCTATTGCTACATACGTATACATGTCACACCTTTCCCTGGCTGAGGACATTCCTAGTTCTCTTGAACCCTCAAGGCCTTCTAAAATACTATGATGGTCCGTGTTCGTACTCTACCAAACATCTTCGAATACTCTTCTCCTTCGACACCAGAACTCTAGTACCCTGTCAGACCATGCCACAATAACCTCACCTAACTTACACATGGCCTCCACCTCATTCCCATAACCAAGACATCATAATTAAGACCTGTACCAGTACACTGCCCCAGAAATAGTATCCACTCTGATAACTCTGCCATTACGACTATCAAACTTTTACAGTCGAAGTATCACATCTCCTCATTCTTTAAGCCATCTTTTATGCTTAACCGTATTCGAACCCTCGAACATATTTTAACTATTCGACCTTCGATCAATAATATTCCCTCCTAACGAAGTCTAGATTTTTTAAAGTGTTGTCATTCATTTTCTTTCATTCTTTCTTACATCGAATTATAGCCACGCCAATATTATCATCGACCTAATTAACTACTAGCAACATACTTTACTCTATGTTGGAATACATCAAGCATTAATACTTTGTTTCATTCAACAAAAAAGGTGCGAACAAAATAAAAGCAACTACATAACCCCACCCATAATATTGGAGAAAAAAACCCTACTTGCATACGGGGCAATTCTTCCAATACCACGGACACTTCTTGTCACCATCCTTGGCCTTCACCACTCTCTCCGTTAGCGACAGTAACGCGTAGGAGCGCTTCGTCATGCTCTACAGATGCTTCTGGAACATGGTCCGCCAAAATGTGAACCCCTCGACCTCCTCCCTCTCTCTCCCAGTTAGCCCCTCCCAGTACAAATCTACCATGTTAGGCAGAGGTTCCCCCAGGTCACCCCATCCAAAGTACATCCTCTTTAGTTCTTCGTATATCTTACATACACGTACTTCTATCTCCTTCATTTTTTTATTACAAGTTTTTATGATGAACGAATAATCACAACAGTAAGAGCATAAAAGGAAAAGGTTTAACATTGCATGGTTCCTCTAACCCTATTTATACTCTGTTTAAGAGCGCATTAATAACCACCGTAATTAGTATCATCATTTATGCTCTTAGAACTATCCACATTCACACCAATCAACTTTATAACTTCCCACACTTAATTGTTTTCTCAATACGCATTGTCTACAATAATTTATGAGGCACCCGCTGAGAGGGGACGATTGTAGTAGCCTACTCACAGCCTTCCAAGACTAGTTGAATACTCAAAGGCTACATCGAATCCTATCAAAGACTTGAAGCCCAAACATTCCAAGGCGTATGAATTCCACCAAGCCTTTTAAGACTGACTGAAAACTCGAAGGCTGCTTTGAAGCTTACTACTGTAGTCAAAGCCAATGACAGTCAATCAGCATCAGAGACTAGCATCAGACCCAAAAAGGCCTTGACCATATTAATGCATGGTCGAAGGAAGACATACCTAACAGTAAGCTTACCAGACATAACAGTAAAAACTAGCTGCTAGACAGTTGCAGTGTCAGAACTGACTTCACGTACAGGATAGCTACCGCAAAGGATATACATGTAATCTGACCTTGCATGGTAACTCACCCCTTCCTATGTCCTATAAATAGGAAGGAGGAAACACCATGGAGGGGTTAGAAAAACTCAGCCTACCCCCCCCCCCCCCCCCCCCAATATCAACAACCTTCGAGCACCTTCTAATCTTATAGGATTTGAACTATAACCTCATCCATATATATAATCTTCTATTTAAATTCTCACTAGAGGTCGTGGAGAATACCAATTCATGGAATTCATGGAATTCACGCAAGTATGTTAGCACAGTATTCCCTCTTATTTATGTTATATGCATATTTGCTAAAACCTCTAGTCGAGGATAACCCTCGAGGTGTAAGTGTTTGATCTCCCTTCTACAAATTGCGCCCCTACAGCTATAGGTTGCTCCTCATATGAAACATCCTCCCGAATCTCTAATGGCTACCAATCAATCACATGGGATGAATCTCTCACGTACTTCTATAATATCGATGCATGAAATACAAAATGAACCTGGTCCATCTGTGGCGGTAGTATTAAACGATAAGTAACTACCCTAACCCTGCTTAAGATCTGAAATGGCCCAACAAACCTAGGTGCTAACTTACCCTTTTTAATGATGCGCATCACCCCTTTCGAAGGTGAAACCTTAAGAAAAACATGATCTCCGACCATAAACTCTAACGGCCTTTGACGATTGTCTGCATAGCTATTATGTCGACTTTGTATTGTATACAACCGGTCATGGATAACTCCAATAATGTTAATTGTCTACAAAACTATATCAGGGCCAAGCAATCTTCTTTCCCCAACCTCTGCCCAGCAGGTAGGAGAACGATACGGTCGACCATACAATGCCTCAAATGGTATCATACCAATACTCGACTTCAAACTATCGTTGCAAGCAAACTCTATCAAAGGTAAATGATCAACCCAGTCCCCCTTGAGGTCCATCACGCAAGCTCGTAACATATCCTCCATGATCTGGTTAACTCTCTTGGTCTGTCCATATGTATGTAGATGAAAAGTGGTACTGTAATCCAAAGATGTACTCAAAGCTTCTTGGAAACACTTCCAGAACCTCCCTGTAAATCTGGCATCTCAATCAAAAACAATGAATACCAATGCCCCATACAACTTTGCTACCTCACTGATGTATAACCTCGCCAAGCTATCCATAGATACAATAATACGAATGGAAAGGAAATATACAGATTTTATCAACCGATCAACGATCACCCAAGTATAATCAAAATTACTCCAAGCCTTAGATAAGCAGCTAACGAAATCCATAAAAATATGCTTCTATTTATACTCTGCAATAGATAAAGACAGAAGTGGCCCAATCGGCTTCTGATGCTTAGTCTTTACCTGGTTATAAGTCAAATACCTGGAAAGATAATCAGTTATCTCGTGCTTCATATTATTCCACCGATAGTGTTTGTGCAAGTCCTGATAAATCTTTGTACTCTTAGGATAAACAATAAATCTTGTACGATGTACCTCATCAAGAACTTCATGCTTTAGCTTTGCCACGTTCGGAACACATAACCGGCCACAAAAATGAACACTACTATCTGGGCCCCAGGACTACAACTTGGTATCCTATTATTCAATCTAAATAATCCAACTAATCAATGAAGGTTGAACAATAACACTGAATAGAAAGTAATCTGAGGACTAAAAATTAAATTACAATCTAAACTCAGATAGCGTCTCAAGCTTCTGCTACTCTCTAACCATCAAATGCGCAATAGTGCTACGTGGCTTGCGACTCAAGGAATCAGCCACAATATTAACTTTACCGGGTGATACTGCAAATCGTACTCATAATCCTTCAAGAACTCCATCCATCAGCACTGTCTCTTGTTCAAATCTGACTGCGTGAACATATATTTTAGGCTCTTATGATCTGAGAAAAATAGGAATTTCTCTCCATAAAGATAGTGTCTCCAAATCTTCAATGCATAAACAATTGCGGGTAGCTCTAGATTATGTGTCAGATAATTCTTCTCATAAATCTGAAGCTGCAAAAAAACGTAAGTAACCACCTTCTCATTCTGTATCAACACACCCCTGGACTACCCAACGATGCACTACTATAAGCCTCAAACTTTTCTTCTTCGAAAGGAAGGGTAAGAACTAGTGTCGTAGTAAGTTTAGTCTTCAACTATGGGAATGCATGCTCACATTTATCATCCTAGAAAAACTTGACCTCCTTCCTAGTCAAACGAGTCAATGGCACAGAAATCCGTAAGAATTCCTTTATAAATTAACCTGCGATATTAACCCGCCAAACCCAGAAAACTTTAACTCTCAATAATAGTACTAGGTCTCTACCAGTCTAACACAGCTTAAACCCTTAAAGGATCTATGGTTACATCCTCACGTGACACAACATGACCTAATAACTTGGCCTCATCCCGCCATAAGTCACACTTTCTAAGCCTGACATACAACTTATGCTCTCTAAGTGTCTGCAACGTAATCCACAAATGTTCTGCATACTCTCCTCATTCGACCAAGAATAGATCAGAATGCCATCCACAATAACAATGACAAATTGATCCAAGTATGGTTTAAAAACTCAGTTCATCAAATCCATAAATACCGCAGGGGAGTTAGTCAATCTGAATGGCATAACTACAAACTCATAGTGGCCATATCGCATCCAAAAAGTAGGCTTGGGAATATCCTCATCATTGACCCTAAGTTGGTGATAACTAAACCTTAGATCAATCTTGGAAAATATGGGCTCCTTTAAACTGGTCAAACAAGTTGTCAATCTTAGGGATTGGATACCTATTCTTGATCATCACCTTGTTCAATTGCCGATAATCAATACAAAGACACATAGAACCATCCTTCTTCATAAAAAGCATAGGCGCACCTCAAGGTGAAACTCTCAGATGAATAAAATCCTATTATGGAAAATTCTGAACCTGTTCCTTGAACTCTTTCAGCTCAACAGAAGTTATACGATACGCTGCACGAGAAATAGGTTTTGTCCTAGGCACTAAGTAGATACCAAAGTCAACATCTTTCTAGGGTGGCAATCCAAATATCTCCTAGAATACATCTTGAAACTCAGAGAATACTGGAAGCTGCATAGCAGACATCTTAGGCAGATACGTCTAGAGAAATGCTAACATCGAACACAGCAAATCTGTAGTACTATGACCCCTAAACTGAAAAATGCTTATGGTCTGGTATACAAAAAGTAATCGATCGCTCGAAACAATAAACTCTGGCATGGTAGGTAGATAACCAATCCATACCGAGGATCATATCAAACTCTTTAATAGGCAAAATAATCAAATCCATAGGTAAAAAAAATCACAAATGACAACCAGACACTCCCTACAACCCCCTGATTAGCATTCTACTGCCATATAAAAATTTAAAATTCCTGCTAAAAATCACCCTGAGGAATCACAATAGGAACAGGTGGTACATCAATCTCATCCTGAGTAACCTTTGGAACATAATCCTATCCCAAGTGAGCCAAAGTCTTAGTGGCAACCTCATCTACTGGTAATGCACCACGCCTTACACCATAACTCAGCCCACGTCCTTTACAGACATTGGTTCGTGGACCACGCACCGCAGTGGACACATGAGGATTTGGCACCCGAGTACTGGGACGAAGAGCACCGCGACCTATCGCAGTACGGTTAGCAGTGACATTCCCATTACCTCATCCTCTCATCATCTAGACAAGATAAAAACAAAATCCAACAACTACGCAAAAAAATAGAAAATTAAAAAAAGTTGAAGAAGAATCAACGAGTCCTACTCTATTATCTAAAATGCTTAAGGTGTGCACTCAATCAAAGGATTTAACCTAGCGCTCTGATACCAATTTTTTCACGCCCTAAAATTTGCTTTCTGATAATAAATCATAAAGAAAATCCTGAAGCATAACAAGCCGGGCATCCCGCAGATGAACCCCATAGATGTAATATAATTCTAAAAGAAATATTTACATCTACTACACTAAATCAGCACAGAGGAAATATCTCAATTATTGAATAAAATGAACAATATTCTCAAGATAAAAAAAGAAGTACGATAATGAAAAACTAAAACAAAAATATCATAAAAAACCTAACAACACGGCTCAACGATCCAATAGAACTCTAAATAATCTCAAAATGATCAACAAGCCTCGCAAACCAAAAACTACTATGCTCGGTCTCCTGTAAAAAAAATATAGCACACAAGGTATCAGCAAGCACAATTATTATCGATCACTAAACTTGACAGACCAAGATAATAAAGAGATACTACTGAGAAGAATGTTTATCTATATGTATAAATGATGTAATGATTACTGAGAAAATGAGGTTTAATTATTAATATTTTTAAAGTGTCGACGCCAACCGATGTTGTATAGTAATTATTAAGTTTAATTATGTGTGGGGGAATAACTAACAGATGATGTACACAGGATCACTTCTAATTCAGTAGAAGCACACTCTCGCACCATTTTGTTCTCAATAGAAGTATATCCCTTATTATCAAGCCAAGGATTGGAGAATTCTTTTTTAGTAAGCTAGGAATTAGCAGGGGAAAGCACCGGATCAAGGTGGTCAAGGATCCTATGATCTAAGCCCACGGGAAGCTTGTAAAGCATACACCAAAAAGTAATAGCAAAAATAATTTAAGGGCTTGTAACCCTGTGACACTGATAAACAGTTACTGAATTTCTTATTTAAAGAATTGAACCCAAGGACCCTGATAATATAGCCCTACTTTGTACATGACTCTAAGTTCTCCTATGCATAAATGATTTGAGAGATTGACGACACTCAATCAAAAATGGACTATATGTCCTTGTTCTATAAGCAATGACACTATATAATATGATTGGTAATCTTATGCTCAACAATCTCTTTACCCACACAAGTATAGGAGTGGGAACTTAGTCGATGACTTTATACTCTGACTAACAATGATTTTTCTACCTTAAGTTAATAAAGGTTATATTAATTGAAGTCCTATAATCGTGGCTAAGTTAAGCCATATACCCCACTTGATACTCGCAAGATTTAGGCATTATTTTATCTCTTAACGACAAATATATATTAGACATTAAAAACCACAAGGTTTTACTTCTTAATAAAGTGTATATTAAATACGTCAACTCGAATGATTCAGATGAGCATATCTTAACTTCGAGTACTAATATTATAGTTATCAACTATTCCCTAGTTACCAAACTTTTAACCTGAAAAGGATGTTTTTTAAAAGAAACTATGTGCCAAGTCATAGCTTATGCTACAAGATTCAATGGCCTTTTAACCCCTATAACACAATTGGTAAATAAAGCTTTGAAAGCTTAACCTAATTCTCTCCAAAATTCAAGCTTATAAGGAGATGCTCCATAATTCCCATTTTCTCTAGCACCTAAGTATTTAACAAGAAAAAACACATATGATAGCATTTGAAAAATGTTATGTAAAGCTACGATAACATTTTTCATCCGTTGTGCAAAGCAATGCTATCTTTTATATGATAGCGTTATCCTATATGTTATAAAAGCATAGCATTTGTGAATGCTACTGTAAACTTTTTGACAATAGTTTATGAATGTTGTTTTAAGTCTACTATAACATTTAAAGATTGTTATTATTTCTTCAGTAAACATAACATTCGTAAAACACTATTGTAGTTGTTTCAAGAGCATTTTCAAAATGTCATTGTTCGCTTAAGATAGCATTTGCAAATGTCATCATTTAATCTCCATATTTTCATTTGCAAATATAATATATGAAGCCAAGAGTAGCTACAACATGATCACGATGGATCTCTCCACTCTTACTCTCCTACAAGGAATTATAAACAGGGAAATCAACTTGCTAGGAAATGAGGGACTCGGTAATCCGAATTTGAGGAAATTCACACCTACACCAAACCCTACTGCGAATACACATCCCAACATCTCTCCAATTAATCCAGCACACCGAGGAAGATAATCCAAGTCTGCAAGAGGTTCAAGTCCTTGATGGTCAACCCGTACAAGCTTACAAGGTCAAATCAATGGTTGCATGTCCCTGGGGATTCATGAACATGGAAGAAGGGGAAGAAAAGAATAATTCTTCAGCAAACCAAATTACGTCAAGAGGAAACCCCAATCAAATAATAAAGAATAATCAGGTTTTGGGTAGGAAATCTCCTACCCTGAGTAAAATCCCTGCCCCGGGTGGAGAAAAACAAGTTCAATCGCTGCGGATAAATTTCGTAGATTAGAGATAGATAGAGAGAGACATGTTATTCTTCTGGAAGGGGGAAAGAGAGGCGGCATCCCAATTCTATCAAACCCTAGACCTGAAATATTTATTGGAATATTAGTATTCCAATTCAGTCTTATAGGATGGTTGGATCTACAGAAAATCAAATTCGCAACAGTCCAGGAATTTGCAAGAAATTACTGGAAAACAAAAGGAACGTGGAAGCTGATTCCTATTGGAAATGAGTTTTTCATCATTAAGTTAGAGTCATATGAAGACAAGATATTGATTTGAAGTAGAGGACCTTGGATGGTTGAACAAATGCCTATGAGACTCATGCCATGGAATCCAAATTTTTCAGTGGACAAACATAGCAACTCCAATACTCTGATTTGCTGCAAGTTTCCTGGTTTGCCTCTCAAAATGTGGAGCAAAAAAATTATCTTGTCTTTGGGGAAGACACTTGGCAACTGATCCAGAAGGATCTAGGAAAGTTTGAAGTTTAGTAAATATCGTTCGAACGAGGTTGAGAGTCGTTCGAAGGATCTAGGAAAGTTTGAAGTTTAGTAAATATCATTCGAACTAGGTTGAGAGTCGTTCGAGCGACTCCCAATTTCGTTCGAATGACCTTTGTCAAGCTCTCTGGAATTTGACCCATATTTTCGTTCGAATGAGTTATCCTTCCGTTCGAACGAGTTGTCAACTTTTTAGGGTTTTAGACCAATTAGGCGCAAAGTCGTTCGAATGGCTCCCTATTTTGTTCAAACGAATTTGGTAGAATTTATGATTTTTAGGCATTGTTTTGCCTCGAGATCCGTTCTTTTATGTTTTTTGAGCTCCCTAGTATATAAAGGGAACTTAGGTTATTATCTAGGGTGATGTTAGATCTAAGAAGAGTTCTGAGAGAAGCCTAGGGATTGAGAGTTTTCTTATTGTAATTACCCCGTTTTAAGTAATCGAATTCTCTATTTTTCCAAACCAATTGGTGTTCATCGTCTTTTTTTTTGCTAACTAGAGCTTCTCAATCATATTGTGGATTAAGTGGTATCATTTTTCTAGTTGTGATTCACGAGGGGTTGATTGTGGTTTATGGCCTCTACGCGTGACCATCTCAAGCAAACGAAGAAAAAGCTAGTGAGTCCGTTAAAGATCCATCGCAAACCTAATTCAAAGAAGAAGGGCGATTTGGAGATAGGCGATTCTGACGATCGACTCACAATTTTAGAAACGACAGTTTTCGACCTAACTTCTACTATAGGGGAGTTGGTTGAACAATTGCGCCTCACGAACCTTGCGAAGGCTTCCACTTCGGCGAAACGGCGAGACCACTCGAAGAAGAAAGGAGTTATGGAGGTGGATGGAGACATCGTTAATGCAAAGATAGATAGTGATTCTAGTGATGCCAATTGCCTCAAGGAGCGCCCAGGTTTTGGTAAGTCAATAAATCTTATGCTTAATCCTCGTATTGGCTCTGAGATTAAAATTCTTAAAAACTTTTCTTTCCGTGTATGAATACTCTATTGCTTAACAAATATGCTATTCTACATTGAAATTCGCAAGTCATGCACTCAAGTGGTGGAAATATTATCGGAAATGCCACGATATAGAAAGTTTGGGTTAGAAAGAATTTCAGGTTTTAGTGCGAAAGCAGTTTTATCCGATTGGGTATGAGCAAGAAAGATGGTATACATGGCATAATTAGCGCCAAAAGTTTGAGCAATCCATACAAAAGTATACTACGGCATTTCCAAGCTTTGGCTATGGGCATTGATGTGGATGAGTATGAGGTGTTTGTGAAGTACATAGGAGGTTTGTCAGAGTCCATTAGAAGAGACTTGAAGCTCTTTACTGTGGCCAATATCGAAGATGTTACCATGAAGGCAATTTCCATTGAAGACAAGTACTTGAAGAGTGACAAAGAAGATGATAAGATCAAGTCGGTGTACAAGTTTAGTTGGAAACACAAGTATAAGGGAGAGGCCAAAGGAGAGGGGTCTTCATTCAAGGAGTTTTATTGTAATCATTGTAAGGCTAGAAGGCTTATTTTCGATTATTATTGGAAACTTCACCCAGAGCTTAGGCCAAAGGAGGAGGAGAGAAAGAAAGAGAGATATGCACTAGTCGCAGAGGTTGTTGACCTCCTGAATCTAGATAAACCGAATCCTAAGCTTACACTTATGTTTTTGCAAAATTAAGCTATCGAGAAGGAGGGTCGGGAAGAACTTTTTCATGTCAGTATTCAGGTAAAGAAGAGCTTAGTTGAGGCCATTGTTGATCCGGGCAGTCAGAAAAATTTAATTTTTGAGGCGTTAGTAAAGAAGATGGGTTTGACGACTACAGCTTATCTTAAGCCATATGGCTTGGGGTGGATTCAGAAATATGCAGATTTGATGATCACAAAGCGGTGTACATTCAAGTTTGCGATCACTGAAAGGTTTATTGGCAAGGTAATGTATGAGATGGTTCCGTTGGATGTGTGTCAGGTCATCTTGGGTAGCCCTTATCTTTGGGATCAAGATGTGATTCATTACCGTAGAGCTCGCAAGTATCGTCTTGTAAAGGAGGGAAATGAGTTCCATATCAATGCTAGTAAGGAGCATGTGACTACGTCAAATTTGGTAACGGCGACTCAGGTAAAGGGGTTGGTTAATGCGAGCGACAAGTTTACGTTATTGGTGCAACCGGTTCAGGAGGGTACGTCGGCTCGAGTGTTGTCTCCAATGACAACATGTTATAAGCAACAAACTGACTTAGGGAAGTTATAAGAGGAGGTTGGGGTACATTTTGATCACCAACCATTCCAGTTTTTAGCTACATAGTCCAAGCTACAACAAGCTCACCGGATGAAGCGGACATCGTATCTCTAACAATTTTCCTTGATTATGCAGTATAAGATGGGAGTGGACAACAAAATGGCTGATAGGTTATCTCGACCCCATTACCAACTACTTCCGCTATGTTGGTTTAGATGCAGATACAGCCTTTTGTTACGTCAGCGTATGTTGTAGGATATGATGATCCCAATGGGTGTAGTGTGTTTCGTCGAAAGTTATTGTCAGGCAAGACATGTGGTGGTATTGAGTCATTCCGAGTTGGGAAGAAGGGTTAGCTACCTAGTAAGTCAAAGTGGTACAACAGGGTTATGGGCAGCACTGCATTCCCACCTCTCCAGTTCTCGCATGAGCATGAGCTCAAGGCTCCTAAAGCGGGGAGCCATGATCCAGGAGGATCTAGAAACGTTTAAAGTTTAGTAAAAATTGTTTAAACAAGGTTGAGAGTCGTTCAAATGACTCCCAATTTTGCTCGAACGACCTTTGTCATGCTCTCTAGAATTTGGCCCAAGACATATTTTCGTTCGAACGAGTTATCCTTCCATTCGAATGAGCTATCAACTTTCTAGGGTTTTAGACCAATTAGGCGTAAAGTCCTTCGAACGACTTTCTATTTCGTTTGAACGACTTTGGCGGTGTTTGTGATTTTTAGGCATTATTTTGCCTCGAGATCCATTTTTTTTTTTGATTTTCGAGTTTCCTAGTATATAAAGGGAACTTAGGCTATTATCTAGGGTAATGTTAGATCTGAGAAGTGTTTTGAGAGAAGCCTAGGGATTGAGAGTTTTCTTATTGTAATTACTTTGTTTTAAGTAATCAAATTCACTATTTTTCCAAACCAATTGGTGTTCATCTTTTTTTCTGCTAGCTAGAGCATCTCAATCGTATTGTGGATTAGTAACCCTATTCAGATAGACCATCGACAAGAAATCAAGACTATGGTTTCCATGCGAGTGTTCTGGTCGACATTGATCTCTCTAAGCCAATTATAAACCCTATCCTTCTGGAGTATGAAGGAAATATCATCAAGCAAGAGGTCATGCTTCATCGAATCCCTAAATACTGGCCTCACTATAGAAATGTGGGACACACAATCGCAAAATGCAAGATTATGCGGAAAGCGTTCCGAGCTAATGAAGTGGAGCATAACAAGACCAAACCGATGACGGGAAAAGAGTTAGCGAAAGGAAACAGGGGTAATCAAAAATTAGTAATCCAGGAAAAGCAACCTCATGATAAGGAGTTGGGGAAGACAATCATTGCAGGATCGGGTAAACACGCATATTTTCAGGAATCTATGGAGGCAAGCAGTACTGCATCACCTCTTATTTGCTTCCCGGGCATGTCTAGACCATCTACCCATTTGCAGCAACACAAAAATATTGGGGAGATGGTCGAGTGGTCAACCACTAAGGGTACCAATAGAGCACCGATACCACCCAAGAGGGACAGTATAGCTAGCAGGAGTAACCTGTTTGATGCACTAAGAAAAGTGGGAGATGATATAGAATAAACTGATTCCGTTGCATCAAGACAGTAGAATAACTCCAATTCGATAATGCAATGAGAGAGTAGAGACGAAGAGACAGACGCGAAGAAGTCTAATTTACCACCATATATGGATGATCTCCTGGCAGATATATCAGATTTAGTAGACAATCTAACAAAGGTGGCAAACAGAGATGAAGGCAGCGCATACTTCACGGCGATAAATGAAGTCAGACAAAACCTTAACCTATCAAGTTAGGCAGATGAAATGGAACATGAAGAATAGGTGCATCTCGGTCCTAATCAAGTTTTTAAAGGGGGCAAAGTGTATACCATAGACCCGAGAGTGACACGCTATACCCGTAAAGATCAATGAAAGTCATATTCTGGAGTGCCAGAGGGCTGGGAAGCAGAAAAGCAATAAGATATCTCAAGAAAACTACGGCAAGACTACAACAAAAAATTATGGGAATTGCTGAACCAAAAATATTATGCAGGAATTTTGAGCTGCGAGGGTATGAAAACATAGTCATTTCCAATGAACAAAATGCAGAAAAAGGTAACATATAGATTTTTTAGCTTAAAGGAACCTCTGCACCTGGTGTCATTTATATGACAAAATAGTATATTACGGTGAGTTACATGGAGAGCTGCTTCTCCTTTGTACATGAAGACTGCAGTAGAATTAACAGGTTAGATCTCTGGGATGACCTTTCTAATTTTGCTACAACAAATATCAAACCTTGGTTATGCATAGGTGATTTCAACGTGGTTCTCCGGGTAGCTGAAAAAAGGGGATGACATCCACCTAACACAAATGTAGTGATAGATTTCAACAATTTCCTGGATGCAGCGAAACTCACAAAAAGCCCCTCCTCCGGGCTTACCTTTACGTGGTGCAATACGCAGAGTGGGAATAACAGAACGCTGGTGGTTCTCGATAGATGTCTTCGGAATGCAGAATGGCAAAGCGCACTTAGAGGTTGGAGAATGAAAGTGCTGCCTAGACCTCAGTCCAATTACTCACTTATTATGGGGGAATGTTGTCAGGTGCCTAAACCAACAAATACCCCTTTTAGGTATCTTCAATCCTAGGGATAGGAACCAGAGTTTAGGGATATCGTAGCCAGCAGCTAGGGGAAGCTGATGTATGCTGCCCCTCTTTTCTCTATTATGCTTAAGCTACGAAGACTTAAAGCTGATATAAAGGTATGGAGAAATGAATCTGAAACCCCGCAGAAAATAAAAACAAACCTGGAGAGAGAGATGCTGCAACTATAAATACAGTTGGAGGAAGATATAACCAACGACTTGATAGAAAAGAGATACCTTTCTCAAATAAGACTCCTGAACTGATGGGTGGAAATTGAAGAGATGGATTGGAGGTAAAAAATCAAGAATCAAATGGCTACAAGCAGGGGATAGAAGCACGAGGTTTTTCTATTCAACCACAAAGGCTAGGAACGAGAATGCCTTATCACAAATATCCAAGACAGTACGAGACGAGAAATTACAAGTTAGACGCTCATACAGGAACATATTACGAGTTACTATAAGGCCAAATTCGCTGTTACAAATACAGAATAATGTCCAGAACTTTTTGATCACATCCCCAATCAAGTTACAGAAGCAAAAAACAATTGTCTCACTGCAGCCCTAACCACTGAGGAGATTAGGAATGCAGTATTCTCTATGGACAGCAACAGCGCCCCCGGTCTAGATGGCTTTTCTTATGCTTTTTACTAAAAATTCTAGGAAATCCTGAACACAGATATTAATGCTGGGATAATCTCGTTCTTTATGGATGGTATGATTCCCATGACATTCAACTCCAACCTTATAGTTTTGATTCCCAAAATAAAAAACCCATCCGAGATTCAACAACAGGCCAATTTGCCTCAACAACTTTATTTTCAAAGTCATCACTGAAATTCTTGCCACTCGGTTATCTCCTATTGTCGACAGATGTGTCTCAAGGGACCAAAGTGCGTTTATTAAGAATAGGAACATCCATAACAATATTTGCATGGCCTCAAAGATGGCTAATGAGATGAAAATTAAGAGGATAAATGGAAATGTGGCTCTTAAGATCGATATCAGTCAAGCACATGATACACTGAGCTGGAAATACCTACTCACGACTCTTCGAACATTTGGTTTTCATTTGAAATTCTGTGACTGGATAAGAACTATTATTAGTAGTAGTATGGTTTCTATTCTTATCAATGGTAGTTCTTCAGGTTTTTTCCAAATGGCTAGGGGTCTCAAGCAGGGGACCCTCTCTGCCCAATTATGTTTGAAATTATGGAGGACATACTGAGCATCAATCTCCACAAGGCCAAAGAACAAGGCAGAATATAGACCATGACATCAACAAAGGATGCGCATGGCCCCACTCACCTACTTTTTGGAGATGATATATTCATCTTTGTGAACAGGAACAACAAATGCCTAAGACAGCTTCTGCTCATCTTTAGAGAATATCAGAAGGTCTCTGGAAATGAGATTAGTGCGGCCAAAAGAAAAATATTTATGAGTTCTATACCTCTCACCCGTAGAAGAGTGGTCATTGAGATAATTGGCTTCAAAGAAGGAAAATTTCCAGAGACGTATCTGGGCATTCCACTCATACAAGGGAGGGTAACAAAGCAAGCAATTTTTCCTCTATTGGAAAATATCATTAAAAGGGCTAACAGCTGGACGGGAAGTATGATCTCATTTCAGGGAAGGATCACTCTTGCAAAGTCTATCCTGAACAGCATACCGATTCATAATATGGTAGTTTACAAATGGCCTAGCTCACTTATCAAAGAGGGAGAATAAATCCTTAGAAACTACATCTGGACTGTAGACCTAACCAAAAGGAAGGGGGTGACGCTGAAATGGGATAAGGTATGTAAACCGACTAAGGAAGGGGGCTTGGAATACGTAGTTTGGTAGAAGTCAACAAAAATATGCTCTGCAAACTTCACTAGGTTTTCAACAAGGAACAGAGGAATGGGCAAAATTTCTCAAATCTAAATTTAGCAGTAAGAGCGGGGATACTATTCAATATTATAAGCCGACGACATTATGGAAGGGAATACAGACCGGAGCGACCATTTTGAAACCACATATAGGATGGCTCATTGGGGATGGACAAAAAATTAATTTCTGGATAGACACCAGGGCAATAGATATCCTACTCATGGAACATATTGATATGCCTCGACACTTATGGAAAAAATGCAAAGCAAGGATCTGCGATTGTATCAACCCACAAGGGTGGCATTTCCCTAGCGGCATATTGCTTTTACCACTGGCAATAGGAATCAACACACAGAACATCCAATGCAACCCCAGTTCCCATGATACTATGATTTGGAAACCTGATATCCAAGGAGTTTTCTCCACCAAGAATGCATATGAAACATTGCGCAGCAAGGAAGATTCGGTATGGTGGTGGAAGTACGTTTGGAGACAAGCAATCCACCCTAGACTGGGTGGCTTTGCTTGGCACTTGCTGAACCATATATTCCATATGGATGACGCCATAATGCAGAGAGACATCTCTATTGTGTCAATATGCAACCAATGCCATAACGCTTTAGAAACGGAGTCACACACCTTGTTGTGGTGCCCTTTCGCAGTCTCTCTTTGGCAGAAGGCTACGACATGTTTCCCGTATGCACCTATCACCCCATTAGACAACTGGAGAACCATACTAGAGAGAGGTAAAACATTTAGTCCATACATTTATGATCTCTGGGTGGCCATGGTTTTCGCAACATGTAACAACATTTTGAAAACTATAAACAATGGTGGTTAGATGGAGCCAAAACCCCTATCCAACAAACTACGCTACACATCTTGACTGACGTTACAGATGCCTCTCTCCTCTCCAAAAATACAATGAACAACACCATTTAGGACCTCAGTATCATCAAGGAGCTCCATGTTCAATGCAAACCGAGATTAGGCAATAACATAGAAAGTTATAAATGGGGGCCTCCTAATCAAGACGAGGTAAAAATATGCTGTGATGGATCAGCTCTAGGTAATCTAGGTAAAGCAGGCATAGGCATCATCTACAGGAATAATAAAGGGGAAGTCATGGGCACATACAGTAAATCCATTGTGCAAGCTACGACCCTCATTGCTGAGATTACTTCAATCATATCAGGGGTTCAGAAAGCTGTAACACAAGGGTGGAGAAGAGTGTGGGTAGTATCCGTCTTGGCTGCTACAATTAAATTTTTCATCAAAGATAAAATACCCTAAATACTTAAAACTGCTTGGGAACCAATCATCCCCCACCTTCTGCAAATCCAATTCAGCCATGTATGGAGGGAATGCAACTTCTCGGCATATCAAATTAGCAAGAAGGGTCAGACCCAAACCAACTAGTAGAAGATAAACAAATGGAAGACCGGAGTACTTACAAAATATTGAAGATCATGTCACAGACTACTTCAGAGTCAGGAAATCACGCTGAACTGGATGATTATTCAATACGAGTGGAAAGTCGTTCGAACTAAGTAGGAGGCCATTCGAATAAACTGGGCAATTTTTTGCAAATTGCTAAGATAGATGACAAGCTGGAAGGCAAATATCAACGTGGGCGGTTTATTCGAATAGAATACTTCTCTGATCGAATACATTTTAGACTGCCTTTTTGTATTCGAATAGATTTCTTCTCTGTTCGAATACATTTTAGGCTGACTCCTTGTATTCGAATAGAATCTTCAATGTTCAAATACAATTTAGGTTGTGATGCTTTATTTGAATAGACAAATAATCTATTCTAATACAATCTTATTTAAATAGATTTTTTTGCCTATTCGAACAATGCGTGATTCAGGGTTTTCTTTTGCGCTTTTAAGGGCAGTTTTGTCCTTGTTTTGTAATTACCTTATACTTATTATCCCGCTTATATAAAATTCTAAAAATTTTGCAAAAAATAATAATAATAATAATATTAAGAATTATCATCTAACCATAATCTTTTAGAACAACTACATGGGATCCAGATGGATTCAAACCATCATCCTCTCAAACTTCGAACACTCCCATTTTGAGCTTATGGAACCATAATTAATAAATAAAATGCAGTTTATAAAAGTACTCAACCTAGTATATGATAATTAAAAACATTAACTACATGACTCCAAAGAGTTAGAACTTCATTTATCACCAAAGTTAATCTTTTTTACCTCAAAAATACTTGAAAAAGGTGTTCGTACCTGTAGGGGCCTACCCCTCAATCTTACCTAAATCGAGCTTCTCCAGTTTGAACTACCTCCATGTCTGATCCACGTATTCTCCACATGACTTCTCCAATCACCATTACCACCTACTCCACGAACTGATAAAAAAGCGTGGGTCGAGCTCAAATAGAAAAACTTAAACAAGTCAAAGCCACCTGTCTCTCACGAACTCAATAGTTACTCAGTTAACCGCCACTAACCACATTGTTCGGAGAACATACTTCAGCACGATGAAAAATTGTGGAGAATACCTATATAAAGAAGAATTCTATAAGGGATAGGGACCAGAAAATTATACGAAAAATCACCAAGAAAAGTATATTTTCTAGATTCTCAAAACTTCTAACTTTTTATTCACAAGATCAAGCATTTCTAAGTCAAGAGATCACTTGTAATAAGATATCAACCTTAAGCAATAAATATCACTATTATAAAAATCCTCAACCTGAGATCGTGGTATTTTTACCTATTTATAGGTTTTCCACGCTAAATACATGTGTCATTTATTGCTTTCTATTAGATTTTTCATAGGTATATTGGTGTAAGAGAAAATTCCAAGCCACTTCAAGCTTACAGAATTAGGCCATTACATATGGCACCGTCTGTGGGAAAGAAATCATTTCCAGGATATCCTAAGGCATTCATTCACTCTACTATAAATTCCAATCATAGTCACATCCAGGCGACCAGTAACCAAAATCTAGCTCAATCTTTCAATTGGGCCGGAACAACTTACAGAGCAACGGGCGAATCTCAATACCGAGATGGAAAAATGCAATGAGCTTGAACGTCAATTAATTCTCAACCAAACGCTCTGCGAGAAGGAGCTCGATGCTGAACGACAAGCTCGTTTGACAGTACTTAAGCGATATGAAGATGAAATGACAATAATGCAAACTGGCTTGCAAGTTCTGCAAAACACCTAGCAGGCTCCCTCAACACAAGATTGCGATTAGGTGCCAGAAGCCTTCCGGGTTTCTATGCAGGAAAGATTGGGACCTCAAGGAGCCACCAGCAAAGCTATTTCCAAAAATATTAAGAATGAACTTCAACCTTCCATTCATTTGGGCGGTGAAGTTTAATTTAAGATCAGCCGAGGTCACCGATGTTCCATACATCAAGAGGAAGAATAAAAACCTCAACTTTGAGTTCCAGCATGAGATCGTTTGAGTAAGGGTATCGGTACTCATAATCCGTAACCTCCTCGTCAAGTCGTTCAATCGACACGTCACTATGTCACACAAGGGAATATGGACCAGCGTATTAAGGAGTTGATCGAAGAACAAGTTCTGGGCACTACCGGCGACCTTACCAAGTTACAAGGAAGTTCAATTGCCAAAGAACTATTCGATATGGAAATACCGAAAGGTTTCTATACTCCAAAAATTCACAAATACAAGGGTACCGATCCAAAGGAGCACATTCAACAATATTGTGATTCATTGGGGTTGTACTCCAATCTCAACCACATTCTCTGCCGTCTGTTTGCCACGAGTCTGCAGGAGGAACCGCTTCGATGGTTCTACTTTCTACCTGAAGACTCCATATACACATTCGACCAGCTGTAGAAATAGTTCATCAAGACAAATATGCTCACAACAGAGACAAAGAAGAAAATTTTTATTCTCTTATCAGTCTCAAACAGTCACACGAAGAGAAACTCGAGGCTTTTGCGAAGATGTTTATGGAGCTCACGCGTAAAGTAAACAATCATTATCAGAAAATAGCAGTTACTACTTTCACCAACGCGCTCTATCTCAAATACAAAGCCAAAGAATACCTCTTCCTCAACAAACCTGCAACCTTGGTAGATATGATCACCAAGGTCAATAGTTACGTCAACCTAGAAAGGATGATGTCCGAAAGGCATAAATCTACTAAATCTGTCCTTACCACGAAAGGTCCATCTACAGATCGAAATACTGAACTGAAGGAGGATCTGGGTGACCAAAAGCGCGCCAAGGGAAATATTGGCAACCCTCGGAAAGGTGGTTCACAAGTCAAACAGGTCCTCCCAAAGGTGAATGTTTGAATCTATACTATTTTTTCAATCCTCTCAAAAGATAAGCTCTACCGTCTCTCCGAACCACTGGAAGTAATCGAGAACCAACCATACTGCATTCATCATATGGTAAAACATCATTTTACTGATAATTTCTATACTTTACAGAGATTGCTCGAATACATTTTAAGGAGGGACGGATGTTCGAATATATTATCAACCTGAAATCATACAAGGATGGCACCTATAAGAAGCAGCTTGAAGTGTTCTAGGCCAAAGATCAAACTGAGGAGAAGCATCTCTATCATATGTGCCATAGTAACATGATCGAGATCAATCAGATCACCAACTCTAACATATTCAAGTGCAGGAGACTGTTAGAATGCTGTGGTCTCACATCTTAAGACATAGAAGCTAAACATCTGCTTGAGCCGAGTAATTGCCAGCTCAGGATCTCATTCAAAGATTATGATATTAGCCATATCAAATTTCCTCATCATGATGTATTAGTCATAATGCTCAAGATGAAGAAGTTTATCATGCACACAATGATGATCGATACTGGCAACGATATTGAGATTCTTTTTTAGAGCACTATCGACCAAATGGGATTGGCCGATTAAGTTATTCAAAGCGAAACCAATATCAGTGAATTTAATGGTTCTAAAGAAGAGAGAGTAGGGAAGATCATCTTACCTATTACCACAGGACCAGCCACAATCGACGTCATCTTCTATGTGATCAATGCCAAATCTCGTTATCTCAGGATTATGGGTGGTTGTTGGACTCATAACATGGAGCCAATCGCTTCTACCTACCATCAAGCACTCTATTTCAAGCATAACAATGGTATCTATGAGATCATGTGTAATCAAAAGCTTTCTCAAGTTTATGAAAATATTGTCTCTGCTATTCTAGATACCTCTGACAGGTAAGCCGCATAGTAATTACAGAAAGTTGATCACCCCGATGATCAGCCTTCCACGGAGGAGCCCACAAAATGCATAAACATTGATGGACCTGGCAGAGCTACTTTGAGATGAAGTTAACATGGAGATTAAGAAATTGATCAAAGTAAGATTCACTCGAGAAGCTAAATATCCTGATTGGATATCCAACATCATCGCTACCCCAAAGAAGAATGGAAAAGTCCGAGGTTGTGTAGATTTCACCGATCTAAAGAAACATACTCCAACAGATGCTTTCCCTCTTCTTAATATTCATCAGATCCTTGATTCTACAGCAGGTCACGATCTTCTATCTATGATGGACGTTGCTTCAAGATACAATCAAATTCTACTCTTGGATAAAGATCAAGAAAAGACCACTTTCATTACTGAAAGAGGACTTTATTACTATATTCCCTTCGGAATCAAGAACTCAGGTGCAACTTATCAATGGTTGATGACTACTATGTTCAAAACATATCTTGGGAAAGTTGTGAAGGCCTACAATAACGATCTCCTGTGCAAAAGCATATAGTCCATCAACCATATTTTAGATCTCAACATAATATTCTATATTCTTCAATCTTACAAGACGCATCTCAATCCTGATAAGTGTCAGTGCAGAGTACATTCAGGTCAATTTCTAGGCCACCTCATCAGTAAAAATGGGATTGAAGCCGATCAAGATCAGATTCAGGCTCTCCTCAACATCCCATCTCTAAAAGCGACAAAAAACTTTCAGAAATTTACCGGAAAGATTGCCGCTATCAACCGTTTCATTTCGAAATCTTCAGACCACTGTCGTTGGCTGTTCCTATTACTCCACGATTGTACCAAGTGAAGAAAATTTTAGCCAAATGCAGAGGTTCAATGGACAACAAAATGTAAAGCAAATTTTCAGGATCTCAAAACCTATTTGGGGAAGTCTTCCATCATAAGCACCCCAAAAGATAATGAGGAACTGATTATCTACCTCGCAGTTACAGATATTTCACTCAACTCGGCTCTCATTCGACTTGAAGGTAAAATTGAAAAGCCATTCTACTTCATCAATAAAACCTTCACTCCAGCGGAAACGAGGTACTCAAAAATTGATAAACTACTTCTCAGTCTTGTTTATACTTCACAGAAACTCAAGCACTACTTCCAAGCTCATTCAATCAAAGTCATGACGAACTACCCACTTCAAGAGATTTTACCTAAGAAGGAAAAATCATGGAGAGTGCAACAGTGATCAGTCAGTTTGCGAGAACATGATATCAAGTTCGAACAATGTCATTCTGAAAAGGGTCAGGCCGTTACCAATTTTTTGGTAGATTTTCCAATGGAAGATCCCGAGTGGGAGGAGCACGATCCTGAACTTGCAGAGGATGTTACAGAAGATCCATCCCCAAATCATTTGACGAGTGTGATAAATATAATACTGGAAAGGGTGGAGACTTCTTACAGACGGATCAGCAGGACCCGCAGGGTCAGGAATTGGAATCTTATTGATTACCCCTTCCAACGACAGAAATGAAAAATAAATCCGCTTAGATTTTGAGGCCTCAAGCAATGTCACCAAGTACGAGGCTCTCATTCATATACTCGACCTCGCTCTTAAGCTCGCGTCCCCGAACTCTCAGTTTACACAGATTCACTACTCATCGTTTAACATTATTCAAAGCAATATAAGAAGAATGACAAGATGATCGAATACACAGCCTTGGTTACAGATAGGATGAGCAAGTTTACGCAAGCAACTCTCGATTATCTTCCTCGAGGAAAAGTAGACATGCTGATTCCTTAGCATATCTAGCCGGGGTCTTAGGCACAGAAGATCGATATCTCCAAATCGAAGTGACTTCAACCATTAGCACTGATCGCATTTTTGTATGCACGATCAATACTGGGGGCGATAAAGGGGGAGACGACAATTGGCGAAAGCCTTTCTTAGTTTATCTCAGAATCGATAACAAATGCAAAGGACCACTTCCAGTAGATCTGAAGGAGCACAGATAACTGATAGATAACTCAAAGCTCTATACTAATCAAAACGGTACTTTATACCGCCGTTCAGTCACAGGGTATTACCTAAAGTATCTTTTCAAATAGAAAGCGGAAGAGATGCTCTGCGATTTACATGAAGGGACTTGTGGCTCCCATGCCGTAGGTCGGTCACTGGAAAATAGAACCATTACACAAGGAGTATTATGGCCTTGTCGACAAATTTTCTAATTCTCCAGGAAACCACCGCCACCTACTCGTAGCTACCGATTATTTTACAAAATGGGTAAAATCAGTTCCACTCTGTCAAACCAAAGAAGAAGAGGTCGTCTCTTTTATTTGGAAATACATCATCACTCGGTTTGGGTACTCCCACCTAATTTTTATCGATAACGGGCCCCAATTTCTTGGAGAAAAAGTCATGGCTTTCCTCAATCAACACAACATCATCCACTCACCATCTAATCCCTACTACCCTCAGGGCAATGGCCAAGCCAAAATCACCAACAAAACCATCATGGATGGACTCAAGAAAAGGCTACACTCACCAAAAAAAAGGGAATTGGGTTCGAGAACTTCCTCATGTCTTATGAGAATATCGCACCACTACACGTCAGTCGACAGGTTGTACTCCATTCCGCCTTGCCTATGGCACCGAGGCCATTATTCCCTATGAATACCATCATCCAGTCAAAGATCATGAGCTAACTGATGAGGAAAATGAGTTTGAATTGGCTTGCAACCTTAATTGGATCGATGAAACCAGGGAACGCGCCATCGCTAACCTAGGTCGATATCACCATATGTTGGCCAGTTCATACAACAAACGAGTTAGAAGTCGTACCTTCTAAATCAATGATCTCGTCCTCAAAGAAATACCTCAACACCGTAAAGAGCCTCATGCTAGGAAACTTGCAGACAATTGGGAGGGTCCATTCCTTATCACAGGTCTCTCAGGCCTAGGATCATATTACCTCATGACAGAAGAGGGAGTTCACATTTCAAGTCCTTAGTGTACTAGGCGACTGAAACGGTACTATCGTTAAGTCCCTAACTACTCCATTTTAATTTCTCACTTTTTCCATTCTAAAAGTAAAATTTTCATCTCCATCCAATGTACATCCTTTTCTATTCAATAAAACTTACAAGTTTTTCTCCCATACATCTCTCTATTTCATAAAAAATACATATCTATACCAGTTAAATCAAGGATAACACATGGTTTGGCTGACTCTACTAAATCTCTGCGATTAAAGCTAAGGTAATACTTATTTTACATCAAAGACTCTACCAGATATAAGATAAAACAAAGGTAAAACTAGCTTTCATCTACCTCAATATGGCTGCAACATCATACCAGCTAAATCAAGGATAACACTTGGTTTAGCTGACTATACTAAATCACTATGATTAAAACTAAGGTAACACTTGTTTTACATCAAAGACTTTAACATACATAAGATAAAATAAAGGTAATATTAGCTTTCATCTCTCAACTTGTTTACAACAACTACTTTTTATTTCAGGTTACATATACAACCTTTATAATGGATTCTTTTTTGCTGTTAGGATGTCAGCTACGCTTTCCCCTGCAACAGGAAGTCGATTAGCGATAAATTCTTGAGCTCAACCAGTCACAACAATTCTGCCATGCTCTATCAATTCAGCAGGTAGAAGGCCTAAATCCATTTCTATGGACTGCATATAATTTCCTTGATCTATATTAGCTCTACAAATATATCCCTTGTCTAACAAACTGTTCAACAAGGTATCTCTTTCTGACGCAAGCCTTTTTATCTCCTCAACAAAATAGGCAATGACTGACCTAAAAAATTCTGAGTGCGATACCTCGGTTACAACCGACCTAGAGAAATTTTCTACAGCCTTCTGAAGGCGTTCTTCCGACCTCACATACCGTTCTTTTACCCATATTATTTCTCTATCTACTCAATCTGTGAAAGTAATGTTATCTTCCAATTTTTTGTCAGCTTTAACTGATTCAGCTCGATTAATTGCTTCCAAATCGGCCACCTGAGTGCGAAGTACCTCAAAATCCTTGTTCAGTTCTTCCACATCCAGAATCTTCTATAACATTTTGTCTTTCTACTGTATAAAAATTTCTTTCACTCTGATAGTCCACTCTAACCCTTGTTCCCTGGAAGAAGAGCGTCCAACATCCTTTCGCTCTCCCTCAACCGCTCAACCCTTTTTTATACATGACCTTGAATTCGAGCGACATCCCCCTCCAGTTCTCTTATTCGAGCTGATAGGCTAACTACATGTCCATGAATAAGAGAAACCTTGGCATCATTTTTATTTTTCCTCGAACGCTCTCCAGCCTCAACGTTTTTAGCATACGAATTAGCCTGTACCAGCTCAGTCTTCAATTGCGCCACTCTTTCATTCAACTCGTCACACTTATATTGTACTGTCCAAAATTCAAAATCTTTGGCAGGTAATGCTTTATACAATTGCTCAACTACAACTTCTGAAGCAGATAGATCATCTCGAGCTCTCTTCAACACGCTATCTGTATCAACCAATTTCTTCTTCAATTACTCCAACTCGCTCTTGTTATTCGTTATATTAGCTCGAGTTTGCTCCTGATTGTTAGTTTTCTTGATCAAATCATTTTTCAAACCGGCGACCAACAAATTTAAGCCATCTTTTGATTTTTCTAGTGCCTGTATACGGTAACGAGACATGTCTGCCTCCCTACTCTTTACCATTAACGCATCATTCTGACTTTTAAGTTTCGTTGTATGTTCTTTTAACTTCGCGAGCTCTTTTTGCCCTTTTTCAATTACAACATCATTCTCCTCGATTTGCCGAGCTAGGTCAACAACAGTCTGTGTTATCTAAATAAAATTAAAATGCACCTTTACATGTTGATTTACTCTGTCTTCATTCGCCTCTCTCATCCTATCAAACTCCTCTACAAATTCTTGGTTACATTAGCGTGCATCACCTTCACGCAAGCGAGCTGACTCCAATTCGGCCTGTACATTACATAAATATTATATCAAGTTCAATTCAGAGCACGCAGTCGCCACATATGACTCATTTCTAGCAAGATATCTATTTTATGGCATCTACTGTGTAAGACTACTTCTAAACTTAAGGTCAAAGTATAATCTCAGATAGATGCTCCATATCATATACTTCCAAGTCTAAGGTACACATTCTCTATATTTTAAATTTGTCAATACTTTGATATTTCCTGTATGGCATTTCAGTGTTAATGCCCCTAAGCTGATAACTGGTTTTTGGTCTATCGCTACACTCTATTTATAACTTTATAGCTCTATACTAATGAAGCATACAAATTAAATATTTCTTGCTCTGTTCTAACCTGCGGCTCTGCTTACGAAGATAATAGATACGCTGAGGCGTCTCTCTCCTTAACAGGCTCAGCCTCTAAATCTTTTATTATGAGGCATATATCTTTAAGTTCCTGCAACAAGGTTTACAAAAGCGACTTAGCCTACAAAATTCTATCCAACAAAAAATATCCAATCAATTAACAAACATTCCCAAGTATTCATACAATCACACAACCATCATACAACTCTACCTTCTCATTTTCCCCTTCTGGACGCTCGTTGTCATACCCTTGGTTATCTCTCACCGTCTGAGGAGACACACCATCCAACCCATCCACAACACCAACAACAATATCTTCAATCTCTTTATCTTCCTCCTCTTCCGCATAGGTGTCAGTCCTAATGGTATCTACCTCATCTTCAGAATATCATTTTGATATAAGGTGGCGCACGAGTTTGTCACGCCCAGCTACCACCTCCTCAAAGTTTAATCTCACTCCCGCATGTAGATTGTTGATCTCTACCACTTACAAAGCCTTCAAAGCCTCCATCCATTTTCCCTCCTTGAGCAAATCAATTTTTAATCGAGCTACACTCCGTGCAAGCTCGACCTTATTCCTCTTCAACTCAGCTCTCTCCACCTCAACCCCGAGGCATATTCCTTTCATCAGACGAGCAGCCTACAAAAAATAAACAAATCGACCTTATTGATTAGCTTGAATCATAATAGAAAAATTATCGCAATACATATTCAAACATGTGAGCCTACCATTTTGCTTATATCCTCCTCCCGCGAAGAGCTGCCAACCTGGCTTTTTCCTTCACCTCTTTAAAATTGTTCTCCATAACAGGTCAATTTTCTACGACCTTCACCCCCGGCATGTCAAAAAGTTAAACCCTTCTCTTTTTTGACTTTGCTATAGCCACACCACTTCCCGTGGTTCCAAAGATCGAAGAACGCTTTAGCATTTGCTTCTTAAGAAATGTTCGAGCAAATTTGCTCGATGTAGTAGACTCAGGTAACCCTGTGCAGTCCACTCCAGGGGCCTTGGGAAAGTTGACTCACCCTTTCCCATCAGTTCCCATCTTCTTACTGTCGTCAATGCTTGTTATTAGCCTCGTCTATTGAGATTTTTGATCTTTTTCGGCTAGACTGTTAACGCGTTTCTTCCTGCTAATGCCAAGTTCATCCAACATAGCCTCGAGCTTTATCTCTTCCTGAGCAACTATATCCAGCAATGACTCCTTCCTTGCCACCTAAGATTTGGGAGCTGTCATTCAGAAAATATTATCATCAGCAGAGCATCATTAGATTGTTATGGGGAAGACTCAACCCATACTCCAACTGATACAGGTAACATAAAAACCCCTCTAAAAGTTTACTCTTAATATTCCCATCGAAATACTACAAAGAGATCGATTCGTCTATACCCCTATCCCTTTTCAACTTGGCCAAATCAGCCAACAAATAAAAATATTTCTCTCCCGTTGCTATAGTACAACCCCAAAATTGCCCACATATGTATTCTATACAGTTACCTCGTCTACCTCCTATAGAAGCCTTGGCTTTACATAACTCTTTGAATACATCCGAGCGAGGAGGATAGGATACCAATCTTCCAAGAAAATTTGGAAATTGGCCAACACCTACTTTTTCCTCCCTTTCAGACATTTCTATCTCAGACTTAGCCGACCGACCAGAGGTCGATGCCTTATTTAGAAAGGAACTCACCATATCAACTACAGAAAATGATTTTTGTCTTACACAAACACCCCTCATGATCGACCTACACACAGGTCCAGGTATCTATCATTATCTTTTATATATATGTTAGCCACATGCAAATATCTTTCATATATCATATATCAAGCAGGTTTTCATAGATTACTATAAATAGTAATTTGTAGCTTTACCTAGAAACAAAACATGATCTTCAAAAAAAAATGCATACATACATATACCGCAAATCTACTACTAACCTTCTATGTCAAAATGTGAATCTGAGGCAGCGCCAAATCCTTCCCTCACAACGCTGCTATATAACCACCTTCATGACTCAGTCTCATCAACTCTCTCATACTTTAACTGTTGATCACTTTTGATTAAATCTCAACGAGTTCTTGTGCTATTTTTGCCTTTCTTCTTCCTTCCTTTCTCACTGTTCTTCAAGTTTTCAGAAGTTGAGAAATATTTGATTGACGAATATAAATCAGTATTTATATTTTTCTCCCTAACTGTTGGTAGTTATTGAGCCTAACATGAGCCGTCCTTAGCTTTGGAACTAAGGTATCCCTTCTATTATCCATGTTAGACGTCTTAGACATTTTCGGTAAAAATGTTTTCCTATTATTACCCTTTGCCTTATATTTTAATCTATTTTTATCTCTTTTTTCCAAATCTCCCTCTTGCCTCACCACACTCATGATGACTTATGCTTACACGTAATCGGGTTTTCACAGCTTTAACACAAGGGACAAAATCAGAAGCTCCCTACATTTTCTATACTTGTTTCTTCTACTTATAGCAGCAATGACGTCATTTCCAAAGCTCTCATAACAAATTTATAAATATTTTCAAATTTTTACTTCACAGCAGTCACAAACAGCATTTACAGCAATAGAAGATCTATTTAACTTTTATTTTCATTCCACTTCTTTGAAATTATTCAAACTCATATGATTACATACATGCATGCTACTTCTATTTAAATTCTTTCTTTCTTTTTATTCACTTTAAATATAATTACTCCTAAAACAACCTTGACGACCTAGAGAGCCACCTCCGATCAAATATCCTCTAGCAATCCTCACATCTTTCAATTCGATCTCATCTACAGTATGCTCTCTTACATAAACTTTTTCAGCTGCAGAATCTACCACAATTTCTCAAAACATCTCTTCATAAAAATGATGCTCATACTCACATTCCCTCCCAATCCCATCAAAACCTTCAAGTTGCACCTCCCTCACTGGTAACTCAGCGTCATAATCCAAAAATTTGTTCCCGCACCTCGGTTATTTTTATCGTCAACCGCCCCTCAGTAGCATAACGAATTCTCAGATTGAGTCTACACCATTCTTATTTCCTTCCCCAAACTTCAAATTTATTCTACCCTTATTTATACATTTTTTATTCCAATTCCCCACAATCTGTGATATTATCCTATTATCTCGTAAAAGAAACCCTAATATCTTGAGAAAAATTATTTGAACATATCTCTTCATATCGACCTCAGACATTTTCTAAATCGAGTTTATTCTTTCCAAGTCTAATATTCTAAAACGACATCTCCGAGATCGATTATTCATTCTCAAACTTCTACAAATTTCCTTTCCCCTACATTTTTAGCACATAGGTCGAATCATATTTGATATTTGACACTTACACACATATTTTCACTTTGCAATCAAATTTATACAGTTCGATTATTATAAAAAAATATACTTTTTGATCTCATATATTTCATTTCATAAAATATTTAAAAGTCTTCAGATCATACATCTCGATTTATAGAGTTATTCTGTTCTATATCAGCACAAAGTTTGAATAACAAATTTTATTCATCTCATACCAAACATTAGGTACTTTACAGATAATAGGTCTTTTAATACTCAATATTAGGTACTTTACAGATAACAAGTATTTTTAAGTACTTTTATAGCTAATAAGTAATTTAGGCACTCCAAAATGTTAAATCCTTCAGTTCGTTCTACTTCGGTAATCTTTTACCCTGATGCAATGCAGACATTGGAAACAACGAGTATCCTCCTTCCCATAAGTTTTGTCGAAGTCTAGATGAACTTTAAATGGAAACTATAAAAGTAGAAGACTCAGTGCTTGAGCTAACTCTTCAAACTGAAGGTCTTCTCAGCACAAAGTAGATATGAAAGTATAGAAGCAGACTTCCATTCTCCGTCTTCCTCCTCCACTACCAACGCCGCCTCTCCTATAACCACCACCCGCGTAGAGTTGGTAGAGATGAAGAGGACCTGACCTTAGAATCTATTTGAGCGTAAGACGTCAGCCCAACTGCCCCAGAGTCATGCTTATTCTTGCGTCTGTCTCCCCAACCTTGTCTTCCGCAAGTATGCGGAGATAAACCCAATGTTACTCTCCTGTTAAGACAATGTGGTGAAACCTCCATCTACAGTAAATCTCCTCCTCAGCTTCAGCCACTTCATTTTTCGACATTCCATGATATGTCGGAGGAACAGGAACAGGAGTAGGATTCTCTAAGGAATGATCCCTAAAATACTTCAACTTCAACCTCTACATTTCAGAAGCAATTCTCTCTTCAAGAACCATTCTACGGGTCTTCACCATCTTCAACAATTTTAGAGAATATTACAACACAAATGTACTTTATCACAAACCTCAGTATAGGTACTATTTATATAACCCTACATTTATTGTGTAGGAATGTATTCTGAAGCGTCATCATTCAATACAAATAAAACTCTTCAAACCATAACTATCGTATACATCAATAGTCCTATCAAACATTTAATGCACATACATCCCCCCATAACACGCGCAGTTTCCATAGAGTCAAACACCATTATTACTTCCTTCATTATTCAAATTTCCAACCCGAATACCCATATACCCAAAAAATCTTTTTAAACCAAAACCACTTGTGACTTCAGTTGTGAGGGGGCGATTATAGGGGTCTACCCCTCGATCTTACCTAAATCAAGCTATCTCCAGTTCAAACTACCTCCATGTCAGATCCACGCATTCTCCACATGAATTCTCCAGTCACCATTGCCACCTACTCCACGAACTGATGAAAAATGTGTATTTAGCTCAAATGGAAAAACCTAAATAAGTCAAAGCCACCTATCTCTTATAAACTCAGCAGTTACTCAGCCAACCTCCACTAACCATATTGCTCAGAAAACGTGCTACAGCACGATGAAGAACTGCGGAGAAGGCCTATATAATGAAAAGGTTCCAGAAGAAACAGGGACCAAAAAGTTATACGAGAAATCACCAAGAAAACTAAATTTTCTTGATTCTCAAAACTTTCAGCTTCTTACTCACAAGATCAAGCATTTCTAAGTTAAGAGATCACTTGTAATAAGATATTAACATCGATCAATAAACGTCACTATTATAAAAATCCTCAACCCGAGGTTATGGTGTTTTTACCTATTCAAAGGTTTTTCACGCTAAACACCTATATCATTTCTTGTTTTCTATTAGATTTTGTCACAGGTACATTAGTATAAGAGCTAATTCCAAGCTACTTTAAGCTTACAGAATAGGCCATTACAGTACCTAAGCTTGCCCGTGATAAATTCATGGCAAGATATTTTCTCTTTACCAAGCACAAATAAATCATTGGGAGTCATAAAATCTAGAAATGACCCAGTTTAGGCCTGTCCACAACTCCAAAATCATGTTAAGATTATGGAAGCCATTATTCATATGACTAGAAAGTAGAAACAAGACAAGCTAAATATTATCTGTGCATCAAAAACTTCAAGATGACTATCGTCCATTATCAAGTGCTAAACATCTTCAACAAGGATCCAGTAAGTTAATGTATCAACAAAAATATATGAAACAAAGGCAATCTTCAAATGTTCCAAAGGATCTATTCCAGAAAAAGATTAGAAAATATACGATGATAACAAAAGAATTAGTAAAGTAGAAATGTTGCAACACGAATGTTAGAAGCAAACTCATTTCCACATAAATTATATTTTCATAATGCAAAACTAATAAATTTGTTTCCCCTAAAACAGTTATTCCTTGATTATTAATCCAAGTAATTAGGTAAAGGGATACTAGAAATGGAGGTTGATGTAGGTGCACATCCTGTGATCGCAAGGTACCCAAAACAGGTTACTCTTGATGTTTACTGCGGTAAAAGACATTTTACTAGGCGTCACATTCACATAGTTGCAGATTGTAGATAGATATGTAAAGAATACATACAGTTAGTAAACAAGAAAAGTTAAAATTAACCAAAACACAAATGATTTTGTACGAACTGCGACTATGATACCTGCTAAAAAAAAACCTGTAGAATGTTAAGAGTTGTACAAACTTACTTTTCAGCTTTGGAATAGCCTTGGCAAACAAATAAGAATGGCTAAGTAACTCATTGTCTATCTTGAAGCTCTTGTTCATGTGAAAAACAGTCGTTGCTACTCAACTAGCCTCTTTTGCTACTTCTAGATAGCTTTCTAGGACTTCATGTGGACCCATAAATACTTAAGCCTTCGTATATAAGTTCAAAAGCATAAAAAAAGAAAAACATTTTAGTATGAATGGCATAAAAATTAGGTAAATATGTATGAATCAAAAAAACATTGGTGATTGTGTATATCTCTATATAAAGGAATTGAACAATTATTTCTAAGTATGTCATCTCCAACATCATCCACACAGGAAAAAAAACATAGGTCGATCCTCTAAACCGAATTGATCAACAAGTTAATGGTGAGAAAATGCTACATTTGATACAGAGATAGAAGCTAAGGAGTACACTTCGAGTTAAACTTGTGCAATGACCCTTTGAGATCCATGTTTAAAGAAATTTGGGCTGAGTAATCTCTATTCAAATAGGGACAGCAAGACCTAAAGGTGGAAAATAGTTTTCATTCATGTGACATCCAGAAAGAGCTCCTGAGCAATATGCAAAAGCTAAATCACCCATTTAGGTTCTGTAAATACCAAATACCTAAACTTACCCTATCATTTTCCATACTAATATGTGAAAGCCATCTCCTCCATTATATAAAGCTTATGTCAGTAAACTTGTTGAAAATGGCAGCCATAAGTGCTTTCCAAATAATGGTACCAAAGCAAAAAGTGGAAGAATGGGTAAAGAATATCTATAGACTTCGATTGACTTACTTGACATATCCTACAAACATAGTCATGTCCTTAACATTATCATTTTGAGTCCATGGCAACATTTTAAATATTGTGGTTGTTGTTGTTAAGGGTAGGCCAATATAAAATCATTTCCTCACATATGATGTACCTCAAACAATTAAACCCAAAATGATGAGTTACAATAATTGTTAAGCACATACCAGAATATTAAGAATAACAATTATACTTCCAAGGTATAATATATTTCTTCATCAATCATCATTAATCCTGGGAAATTAATTCCGAACAAAATTCTTAAATAAATCAACCCATTGTATATTAATCCTCAAATTAATTAAATTCAAGCCAACTAGTATTACGCTCTATTTTTTATAATCGATAAACTCAAATCCCTAATCTAAATAGCCAATCCCATGAGACCAAAACTACAATTAAATAACACAAAATACCTTATAAGTGTAAAATATTGCCAAGATGATTTAGGATTCGTTTTCGATGTTTCCTTCACAGCAATTGAAGAGTTAAGGATATCCATGGTATTCATGTTTCAAATCATGTTTACATTAAGAGAGTGAGAGAGTGAGAGAGTGAGAGATTATACAAGATTATACGAAATTAAAAAATCCCCAGCAAGGAGGACATTAGGGATGCTTTAAAGGAATAAAGTAAATGATGGGGTAAGGGAGATTCGAGAGTGGGCTTGAAGAAGTGGCAAGAGTTGAGAGTCTTGAGACTTTTCTGTTTCGAGGGAAATCAATTTTGGGGTTTTCTTTGTAATCACATATGACCAACGCTGTTAAAAGAGAGCGCTCACGATAAATTTAGTGTCTTGTATTGAGTACCACCTATCATAACATTTACTTTTGGAATGATATAATACGTCGACTATTATAGCATTTGCTATAAATATTCTCTTTTAAATGCTATTATATGTACTTTTTCTTGTAGTATAAGTATGCTTAGTCATGCATATCATAATAAAGTATAGGAGTTCAACAGGTTGTGATTATAGATAACACAATATGGAGGAATTAAATCATCACAGTAATATTATTTGACAAGCTCTTAACATGGAATTATGCTTATACCCCAAATTATATCTAGACATTATATCAACGTGCCATACAATGCTCAGAAATAATTATAGTTGCCTCCAATGTGGAACGATAAGTAAATTAAGAGAAGATTACTTCGATATGCTAAAATCCACAACCGACACAGCACATCAATGAAGGCTTTGATAAGGTATGATTTTACTCTTTGATAAGGTCTAATTTTACTCTCCCAAACCTTCCAATCAGTAGGGGAAAGTTAGGTTAAGGAGTAAGGCTTGAGGTTTGTTTGTCTCTCTAAATAATGTAACAACAAAAGAATAAGGAGAGGAGATAAGTATGAATATTTTAATCTCTTTTTCTTTTGGGTTTAGCGACTAGAGAGGGGATGTGTTAATATTGCTTTAGAGTTGAGAGATTGAGGGTTGAAGAAGAAGAATAGGGAGGAGATGGAGAAGAATTCGGAGAAGTTATGGTGGCTTTTGACTAAGTGTTTCACAACTAAAACACAAATAAGTGATCAAGATAGGCTACTATAATAAGCTATATAATGCATACCAATATCCAAATAAGGTATCCCTAACATAAGCGTATACGACCAACAAGAAAAGAAAAAATGCGGGGCGCTACAAAGATAGTCTTCGACAAATGTTTACCTCTGAGGACTGGCTTAACTACAGATACTCAAGCAGTAATGAAGCTAGACTCGTAGTCAATATTGTCGGTGATTCTCAATTTTGGAAAACCATCATTCAAAGACTAACAAAATTAGAGCCATTATACAAGTGCCTCAGATTGATGGGTGGTGATAAAAAGCTTGCAATGCCTGTGGTGTAACAAGCTATGGTGATGATGATCATAGAGAAGGTTCATCACCCACAAGGGATTCTGAGTATTATAAAATGTCGATGGATGGATAAACTTTTACACCCTTTACATACAGCTGGTAAATCATTTTTATAGCAAAAGGGATTATCTTTTAGTTATTTATTCAGCATTATGAATTGATATTTTGATACTTTATCTATTTATTAGCATTACACTTGAATCTTTCCTACCAATATGAGGAAGATGGGCTTGGTGCACGTGTAGATCTACTTAAATCCATGATCGATGTGGTACAGCAGTTAATGCCTTTTACTAATGGGCATGAACAAGCTCAAATTTTAGCCGAGATGAGAACGTGTGCAATTCAGTTTATCATTATATAATAAATGAGTATATAGTAAATTATTTGATGTAAAATTTATGAAATATATAATTGAGAAAATTTTACAAAACACAAGAGTCATTTAGAATCACTGCTGTAATTGCTAGAAGAAAAATTACTAGTCTGGGTAAACATTCTAACATAGTTTGCCATCTTGATAAGTTTAATTAAATACACATATTTTGATTTAAATGTCTAACATGAATATCACCTTTTAAGTGATTGGTGGATCACGTATGGGACGTCGGTTACAAATTTGAGGAAGCTAGCTATCAAGATTTTATCACAGATAGCTTCTTCTTTGGGATGCAAATGAAATTAAAGTATGTTCGGTCTTATACATACTAAACAGAGGAATAAGCTAGGACACAAAAGACTCAATAAGCTCGTAAGGGTCCCCTACAACTTACACCTCATGGAGAAGTATATGGAAGCACCCAATACAACAAATAAGCCTATTGGCTTGCTGAATATCTTTATGATTCAAGGTGATGAAGAACTTGACCCAATTTTTGAATGGGCCAGAGAGGACATTTTGGAGGCTCACAAACTTATGGATATTGCAGAAGATGGGCCAGACCCATATATCGTCGATGAAATGGGTGCAGAACCAATAATCTTAGAGCAAGCTATAACAGATAATGAACACGGTCCAATTTTGCATACACAATTACATTCGGTAGTTAATGTCAACCTTGAAGAACCAGATGGGACTGTAGGTGAAGATAATGATGATGACGATGATGATGATGATGATGATGATGATGATGATGATGATGATGACAATAATGATGGCAATGATGATGGTACTGGAGGATGTTATAATATTGGTAATCCAGACGGTAACTCTGGTAGCACTAGTCAAGGAATAGGTAATCCTATTAAAAGTGTAGAGGCCAACTTTGACCATGCTACTCAAGATTCTGATCATCGTTCCTGTCAAAGATCAATTAATTAGGGAAATCGATGAGGTCGAATAGGGAGATCACAATGATTTGGCGAAGGTTTATCTCGTGGGAGTTATAATCCAGGTTCTCTTTCATCGCACGTTGAAGGTATGAGCATGGGCACTGGCTACTACACATATCCGTCTCTTTTCGATGCTCAGCAAGCAACTCGTCTGGAGGTTTTTTGGGTAAAGAACAACCATACGCTGCCCTATCCTCCAGGTATGGATATGTTCCTAAAGAGTCATCCTAATCTTCAAGACTAAATTACACAGAAAGAAGAAGAGTTGGAGTAATTGCTTGAAGTAGTTGCCATCCCTTGGGTATTATGTCGTGCTTGCTACAACAAGAGTATTTGAGCCACATAAGACATTGGGATCTCAATTTTAAGCATTTGAGATGGGGGAAGCATTGCTGGAATGTTTCAAACGTTAATTAATAGTTGGAAAATAATAAATTTGAGGAGTTGCGTCACTCATATATTTATTAGTTTATCGATAACTTTAAGAGACAATTTTTAGACTTCAAGTTAAAATTTGCAATTGAATTGCTCATACCAAGTCGTAGTAAATAATGGTTATCTCAATAAATAATGGTTATCTCAAATTCGCTCACATTTTATTTCCATTATTTTTTTCCAAGCTAGCTCACGTATTTTTTGAGATTCTTACACTTTTTCTTGGACATTTTTCTAAATACTTTCTTTTATCTCCTTCACATCTTCACTCGTTTTAAGCAACATTAAAATTTATCGTGTTAAATATCAAAATACTAAAAATATCATCGATAAATACAAATATTTTGGTATAAACATTTTTTTCCTTTAAGGATTAAAATATTGTGTGATGAAAACATCATGATAAAAATAAAATACCATGATAAAATCATAATGGTAAAGGGTCGATAAATACACTTGGTTCGGTATTTTGATCCATGTCTAAAACCAAACCAACAATATCAAAAATATCAGCAATAACAAGACTAGAAATTTAAAATATCTAGATCACCAAAAACTTATAAAAGTTACTGTTCGAGAGTCTCAGAAGTCGGCATCTCAGTCAAAAAGTTTATATTCCTCTTTTTAGGTATACAACTTGATTATGTAATTGTGATTCAATATCTTAAGGAGATGATGGAGATGAACCTCACAGTAAAGTCTTCCATGATCTTCATGTCTTTGAAGGAAATCATGAAGATTAAATTGATTCTAAGCAACTTCAATCTCTTCAAACTCATCGCCCTCTATAATTGTACCAATCACAAAAACAAAAACCCACAAACAAAAACCAAAATTAGCAAACGCCTATTTTATAAAATTAAGAACATATTTAGCAGTTGGGTGTGGGTTAGGTTGCATGGCCCACCACGTCAGACACACAAAAACCCAACTCAAACTCAAGCCTCCTAGCAGTTGTTGATGACAAAGAAGGAGCTTTTACTCTGCAGACATTAGAAGTCCGCGCGAACTTAAAAATGTTGTTGCACTCCTGCATCTCAGGGCTGTCAATGGATCGGATTTGGATCAGATCTACTGCAATCCGACCTGAAACTTTTGAAGTAACATCCATATCCAATCCGATCCAAAACATTTATGGGCAAATCTAAATCCGATCTAGTTCAAATCTAGGTTCAGAGATCCAAATCCAATCCGACCATAATTTTATTTGGAAACTAAAAATGTTGATACACGGCATGAACCCATGATCTTTCATAGGTTTAAAGATCGAACTACCACTAAATCACATAGTTGAATGTGTTATAAATTGTTTTCTTATTGTATATAATATATATTTAACTATTTTAGAACATTAAAAGTAAAAATTGATTAGTAAATCAAGATATAACTTCAGATCGGATATTTATTGGATTTGACTAAGCACCATCTGAATCCAATCCAAAATTATTTTGGATATTCCTTAATCAGATCGAATTGGATTTGGATTGGAAAAAAATGACATCCATATCCTAAAATAGAATCAGATTTTAGATTATATCCAATCCATTGACAACCCTTATCTGCCCCAACTCTCCCCAACTTAATAGCAAAAAATTAACAAAGCAAAATCGACAAAATAAAGGCAATACCAGAGGAGATTTAGGAGATAGAAAAAACCATGAAGCCAACTTTTATAGAGATAAAGTAAAAAAGAAAAGGGATTACCAAAAACCATTAGAAGTTTACCGCAAAGAAACGAATCACGGTTTCTATAATTGAAAGTTAAAATAAAGCATCAAACAAATTATACAATCCTTGTGTGATCACTTCAAAGGAGAAAAGAAGACCTCATATCATGGCAACTAATCTAGCAAAAATGCTCCCTAATTATTTATAATACACTTCAGCAAGCCAATAGTGCCCATGTAACACTCCCTCACTTTGGGCATACCCCCTTATCATGGTATTATAGCGATACAATTGGGTGCCTCAATTTGTACGAATATTCTGAAAGAGTAATGAAGGTATGGGGCTCTTGAATAAGTGAAGTTCAGATTAATTTGGCATAGATTTGGTATAAATGGGTGTTTGATGATGCTCTTGATTTGATGAGAGAGATGATTAATTTTGTAAAAGAAAGGTTGAGAGATTGGTGTTTGCGGGCAGATGGTGTTAGTGGCAATTGTAAGAGCCTAAATTTGGGACTCAAACTTAGTTCTCACACAAAAATGTCCAAAACATTAGCGTGGAAACCTTTAAATAGGTAAAAACCATGACCTCTTGAGAGGATTTGAAAGTAACGGTATTATTGATCTTGTGACTACGAATTATAATCAGTATTTTGAGTAGTGTTCCTTAGATCTTCTAAATAGAAAATTTGTCCTCAATCTATTCTTCCTTGTTCCTACTTATAGATCACATATCTTGACCGTTTAATAACCACTATTCCTTCTTAATGAAGGGCATTACAAAAATAGTTCTGAACCGTCTAAGTAACGGTTGTACAACGGCTTGAATGATCCCCTTTTCCTATAACAGCTTCTCAATGTACCATAAATGCGACACATCATCTTGTAGTAATGAGGTCGAGCTGATGGCCACTTCGTCGATGTTTATTATTTAGTTTGAGATCTGGAGTAGGCCCTTACAATCGCCTCCTCTTAACTAAAAGCATAAGTATCTTTGGTTGAGAAGCTCGATCAAGAATCTTTAGTAGATGTTGTGGTCTTGAGTAAAGAAAGTAATACTTATTATTTGGGTTGCCTATTTGTCCAAAATCTTTGTTATTTGAGTGAAGCAAGTAATACTCGGCCTTTTGTGACTTTACACGAGCTGGGTTGTCCCTAGTTGGATAATGGTAACGTATATCCTTGGTCAAATATTATGCTTCTATTTTCTAGGGAATATAGTGATTGGGAATATATTGACTTTCACGGATAATTTTGTATCCCCATAATAAGGAGTTGGGATTTTTACGTTATATATTGTTTCCCAAATTGATTATCCTTCCTTCTATATAAAGAGCATAGGCCTTTAATATTCCCACCCATCTTTCTTTGTATAAAATCTTCTTTGTCTTTACAGGTAAAATGATCATGGTGAGGACAAAGGCTGTCAATGGACCAGATTGGACTAGGATCTTAGTTGATCCTAGTTCAGTCCGTTATGAAAATCCTAAAACCAGACCCAATCCTAAATCCTTTAGGATCACAGGATTCAAAACCATATCTGATCCATTAAGGATAACCTTGATCCTAACCCGAACCGATCCAATCCGCTAGTACTAAAAAATTATTTAGAAAAAAAAAACCACATATAAGAAACATATACTGCCATATGAAAACATCATCGTATATCATTGAACATCTCGGTAGAAACCTCAATAAAAAATTTCTCCATCATAACAAAACAGGTATAAGATTATTTGAAACTCTTATCTCCACTTCACAAAAATAAAAAAATAATGCAAAGAAAAGGAATAAACCCCCTGCATTTCTTGATAGTAAGTTCATATAGCTATCAAGAAGAAAAACAAAGAGGAATCAAACATAAAAATGAAGTGCAATATTTATTCTTAATATATATGATAGGTGATTGAGTAACATTAAAGGACCTAAACATTCATAATTATACCAAAATTATCTTTCTTATAGCTCCCATTCATGTATATCTCCACATCGACAACGTATTCATACATTCTTCTATCTTTTACTATATATTCAATTAGTCTTTGTAGAGCATAATATTGTTATATATCGTGATATCTTACTTTGTGATGTTTGCAGTATGGCTTTCCTTTGATTGGCTCGAGGGGCTCCGCATTTTTTAAGAATTTATCCTTTTGAAGTATAGGATAGATGTCAACTAACTTGGTAGTCAACTTTGGAAGAAAAGGTTTTGGAAGATTGTTTTCTTTACGAGGTTGATCTCCTTCGAACTAATCATGTTTTCTACTCCTCCAGTTTCTGGCATTTGTTTAAGACTTATAAGGGAGTAGATATTCTCTCCCTTATCTCTGTTGTATGAATAGTTCTTGATGAAGAGTTCCTGTAACTAATCAAAAGAGTGGATTGATCATTCATCTAATGAATGAAACTTGTACAGGGGTTTTCCCTAAAGACTGGTAGGAAATAACTGCAGTAGCCTACCCGTAACCTTCGAACAGACAGCCAAAGCCCACTTCATAGCCTACTCGAATACATCGAAGCCCTCTCGACCCCTAAAAATGGCTCCTCATAGACCCCCCAGAGACGAACCTTCGACACCGGACTGAACTTCGAGAACAGATCCATACATTACAAAAGACATCCTTCGATCATATCTATATACGATCGAAGTATGAAAAGAAAGACAGCTATCTCACCGGACAGAATTTCGAGAATGAATTAACGTCCCAGCAGCAGGTATCCTTCGACCTCACTTTTATGCGGTCGAAGTAAGATAAGATAGACAACTATCTCATCAGACAAGGCAGTGCATTGATTGGCCTATGCATCTACAGTGACAAAGCCCAACCACCGTGCCGCTCAGAACCATCACCAATAAATGCAGTAGCAACAGTACCGACAAGACCGGCGTCCGTCACTCGCCGAGATTTTCTGACAACATAATCATGTAAACCATACCCACACCTGGTGACTCGGCTCCTTATGCTTCTATAAATAGAGGAGAGGGGAACCCAGAAAGGGGTTAGAAAAATCTCCTCTGGTCTTTGCATTTTTACTTTCGACCACCCAAAAAATTTGTACTCAAACCCTCTAATTTACTCTTCAGTAATATAATCTGTCTTAAAAATCCTCATCAGAGGTCGTAGAGAGTCACATTCGGGCCTCTACGCAAGTATTTGCCTTTAGTTTCATCTTATCATTGGTCAATTACTTGTTCCATTTGATTGAGGGTCGAGTTTACTTTGTAAGGATCGACTCCTCGTCCAAACGGAGTTAGCTCCCTACAATTAGCGCCATCTGTGGTTCCCACCCTACCACTCTCCCTCTCTTGTTCCCATACCCTTATTTTCTACACCAATAACTCATCCTCAATGGAACCCACACGCCGTTCGAACTCCACCCAGGACAGAAATTCCATCGATGGAGTCACTGCCCAAATAGCATTACTATCTCAATAAGTCGCTCAGGCAGAAGAGCGCCACCAGAACCAACTGAATCAGGAACGTGAAAACCATCATTTGGCATTGGAAACAGAGCAGAATCGCCGTTTGGATGACTAGAACCGACAAAACAGAGCGATCGATGAGCTGCACAACACAATTCGAGAGCTACAAAGATTACAGCCCTTGGAACCTGCTCGTCCGTCCCAAGCACCCGACCCGTCACGCATTTCTGCCCTCACCCTCCTTAGCCTTCCTCCAAACCTTGAGTTACCCCCAGTTAACGATAGGGCCGAAGTTATTCCCCACATTATTCCCTAATCGGCTCTATCCACCTCGGGATTCATCCCACCGAAGACTCATCCGACACAACCCTTCGTTCCTCCAAACAACCTACACGTCGTCCTGCCCGAGAACGGCCGGCTCGGGAAACACATTGCTGACTTTGTACCACATACTCGACCTCACAACCTTCGACCCCACCAATCTCCTTCTCATCCTCCATACGTTACACAGTAGGAATTCGACCACAAAATACAACCAGTCATCCATGTTACCGCGAGTCTAGCTACATACTCATGGAGCCGCCTCAATAACCCGATTTGCCCTAAACTTTTGGCCATCAAAATACCCTCTAACTTTCGCGCTCCCAAACTCAGCAAATATCGTAATACAGACCCTAAATCTCACATCCTTAAATTCCAAAATGCCCTGAGCCTATACTCCATGGCTTACTATCTTTTATGTCACCTTTTTCCAACGAGTCTTACCGATAACCCCCTTCGATGGTACCACAACCTCCCAAATTGCGTGATTCGTAACTTTGAGCAACTTTCATAACTTTTCATCGCTCAGTTCGCCTTCAACAAAGACAGAGAGGTCAGAGTTGATGCTCTTTTCAATTTCAAAAAGTCTGGCAATGAGACCCTCGAAGCATTCACCCAAAGATTCCTCGACGAATCTCATAAAATTAAAAACCTCAACTGCTCGAATGCTCAGCCCGATCACAGCCGAGTAAAAGAACATCTCGTTTTCCACAAACCCAAAACACTCGAAGAAATGCTCTCGAAAGTCAACGGCTATATCGACCTCGAGCGCCTTCAAGAGTCCCACAAACAATAACTTTCAATAAACCTCGGCAACACACCCACTGTGCCCCCACACCCCTGATCGCTCCTGTCTCACAGGAGACTGAGAGCCGCAAACGCCCCATGATTGATAACATCACCGAAGCACGCAAGAAGCAACTAAAGCCTATTTTACCTACACTCACTGCTCCCCTCAGCACCCTTCTACCACACATACAGGTAGACCCCATTTGGCGTGTCCCTTTCCCCATCGAAGTCCGACCAGGTAAATCTTTCTGCGCCAACCACAAATACAATTGTCATCATACCAATAAATGTTTTGCCCTTCAGCGCTCTCTCAGACTTATCTTCAGAACAGGACGTTAGCACCAATATATTACCGACCTACCAAGCTACCTTGATGGGTCCTACCTTAAATCCCAATCAACCCCTACTACTGACCAAACCGAGGTACACATCTGCAGAGTCAAGTTCATCGAAGTTAACAATATAGACAGTAGGCTCTCCAAGAGCAAACGAAAGCGCGTAGAAGAATGTTATAAACTCATATATCAGGATAAATTCCCCACCCTCTTGCCAGAAACCAGCCGTCACCTTTGACTCAAAGACATCTCTTTCATCGACTACGATACTTCACACGTCCATTTTCCCCATTCCGATCCATTAGTCATCTTGATTAAGATAGAGAACCTCGTTCTCCATACAATGCTCATAGATACTGGGAGCGCAGCTGACGTCCTCTTTCTCCAAACAGTCCAAACCATGAAGAAAATAGACCTTATAACTGCAGTTAACGTCAAACTAAAAGGTTTTAATGGATCAACAGAAGTTGCTATTGTCCGCATCAGTCTACCCGTCACTACAGGTCCCATTACCCTTCAAACCAACTTCATAGTCATTGACCAGAAGTCCGAATACCTTGGTATACTCGGACGAGATTGGCTTTACACCATGCGAGCTATACCTTTGACCTATCATCGGACCCCTCGATTCAGTAATCACGAGGGTACTTGGAACTTGAAAGGTTCTCAACGCCTTGCCCGCTCATGCGAGCACCCAGAGATCGACCAAACACAAAAACTTGTCAACCGCCCATAATAATCACAGCATCTTCCTATACCTTCAACTTCGACAGATACCACATAACCCATCGAACCCATTGTTTATATCGAACTTGATAGTCCTGGTAAGGGTACATTTATTAGAACCCTCCTTAACGATTCAGAACACCTCAAACTTTTTGAGTTCCTTCGAGCAAACAAAGATATTTTTGCCTGGACATTTCAGGAGATGTCTGGCATTAACCCCAACTTGGCATGCCATCACCTTGATCTCATCCCCTATTCCTCAGCAGTAAAGCAAAAGAAATGAACATTGGCACCACGACTTCTAGAAGCTGTGAACCTTGAAGTTGACAAACTCATAGCCGCAGGGTTTAACAGAGAAGTAAAGTACGCAGACTGGATATCGAACATTGTGGCAGTACCAAAGAAGAATGGCAAAATCAGAATCTGCGTCGACTTCACAAACCTCAACAAGCATACACCAAAGGACAGTTTCCCCCTCCCAACTATCTCAACATTCCTCGACGCCACCGCTGGACACTAACGCCTATTTTTGATGGACGCGGCTTTGAGTTACAATTAGGTACTCCTCCTCCTTGAAGATCAACTTAAAACTGCCTTTTTAACTGAACAAGGCCGTTACTGTTTCAATGTTATGCCATTCGGCCTTAAAAATGTCGATGCCACCTATCAACGTCTCTTCACAACTATGCTCAAACCCTTGCTTGGCAAGTCAGTCGAAGTCTATATCGGTGACATGTTATGCAAAAGCCTCCATAATAATACTCATATTCAAGACCTAACAGAAATCTTTTTAATACTTCGCACGTACAATATGAAACTCAACCAGATAAGTGTAATTGGGCGTGTCATCCGGCAAATTTTTGGATCACCTTATCAGTAAACGCGGGATTGAGATCGATCCCACACACATTCGATCCCTCATAGACATGCCTTCGCCCCGAACAAAGAAAGACGTTCAAAAAATAGTTGGCATGATAGCAGCCCTCAACCGATTCATTTCAAAATCATCTGACCGTTGTGCTTGGCTTTTTTCCCTCTTACGCGAAACAGGTACCCATAAAATAAAAAATAAAAACAACCCTGAGATCAGTTGGACCCCTGAGTGCGAACAAGCTTTCCTTGAACTTAAAACTTATCTCGGTTGTCCACCTATTATCAGTACCCCTATCAAAGGTGAGACACTCTTTTTTTTTGCAAAGTAAGCATGAAAGTTTATTAGAGAGAAAGAATAAAAGAATATACACCAACCCCAAGGACAAGCTCCCTACGAGGCACCGGGAGAACTAATCAAATCTAAAATACTCTCTCATGGGAACCTCCACTTTAAGAAAATGGGGAGGCCCTACATAAGTCGCTCTCTCACCCTCTAATAAGAAACAAGCTTTTTTAGACATACAATCTGCACCGATATTGGCTTCCTTCCATATAGGAGAAAACCTAATTTTTTGAATCTTTTTTTCACGATTTTCCTTCTAGCATCCAAAACCCACGGGATCGCATCATTAGAAAAGGCTTAAATGGCAGCCACCGAGTCTCCCTCAACCCAAGAGCAATGCTCAAGGCTCTCTATGATAGTTGAGCACTCAGCACTGAAGCTAGTCACTATAGGCAGCCCCACCGAGATAGCTACCAGCACCTCCCCATCCGACGTTCGAAAGACAGCATCCGCCCCACCCTTGCCTGGATTCCTAAGAGCAGCTCCGTCAGTATTTATCTTCACTTCCCCCGGTTCAAGAAGACTCCAATACACACTACGAACTCTGCTAGGCTTCCTAGCTTTAGAAAGAACCCCAAACTTGGCAATAATCTGAAGATCAAAGATGGAATTCTGCATACTCCCAACCGATAGAGTAGTAGCATCTTGGATAGCATTCAAAATCTGTCTTTTCATCGTCTGCACATTCCATATCACATTATCGAATATACAGCCATTCCTAGCTTTCCATATGATCAAACAAATACCCTACACACCCCCAAGCCAAAGATCCCCCAGATAAGAGCTGAAAGAAAGATATTTTTGCAACATATTTTTAAGATTCAGATCAGGGCAAGAAGCCTGGAACAGATTTACGAACCACTCCCAGAGCTTTTGTGCTTTAGAACAAGTCTAAAGCAAGTAATCGGCAGATTCAGCATCCTTCATACACATGCAGCAGCAAGAGCAAGACACAATTCCTTTCTTCATGAGGATGTCGTCAGTGGCCAAAGCATTCCAGCACACTTTCGAGGCAAAGGAAGATATTCCGGGATGAATGCACTTTTTCCATACGAACTTATGCCACCAAACTGTATTGGCCCTCTCACAAATACTATTAAAAGCAGATTTGGTACTGAATTTTCCTTGAAGGTCAGGCCTCCAAATAAGTTTTTCTCTGTCACCTGAAACAATAGGCACTTCATTAGTATTAATTCCAACCTGGGCAAGGACTGGGGCCATAGACTCATTCACAACCCAAAATCCCTCAACAATCATCTCAGAGAGAAAATTCTTATTGCTCTTCCAGTCTTTGAGAATGGGTAAAGAATCTTTGATTGATGGCCAAGATCCCCAACTATCTCTCCAAATATCAATATCTCTGCCATCTCCCACCAACCACGAATATTTATTAGCGACACGAGAGAGAGCTAAAGCAATTCCCTTCCACATTGAGGACCCATGAGCATAGCCTACAATCTTTCCAAATTTGGTAAAGAATTTGGCATGCATGAACTTAGACCACTCAGACTGACCCTCCAAAAGGACCCATGCTTGCTTCATCAATAAGGCCCCATTAATCTCCCCCAATCTTCTAATACCCAAACCACCTTCGGCAACAGGCCTGCACACCTTCTTCCAGGCAATAGTATAGAATTTGTGAATGTTTGGATTTCCGGACCAAATGAAGTTTATAAGATTTTTTTCCCCTTCTTTAATCACACTTTGAGGCCACTTATACACACCCATATTATAGACAGGCAAGCTACAAAGAACGGACTTGACAAGAGTAACCCTCCTTTGAAAGGATAGGAGCCTACCTGCCCAACTACTAGCTCGATCTCTGATCTCACTGCCACAGAAACTTCCATTAGTTCCGTGCTTATTCGACTTGATTCCCATATCGAAAAACCTGTATATTTCATAAGCAAAACTCTTACCAAATTTCTGACTGGGTCAAAACCCAGTTCTACCAAGCATCCATACTCCCAAAAATAACCTCTTCACTCCAAATGCAAAGTCTCCTACCCACCCCCTCAAACAGAATAAACATGACAAAGATCAAGTGACTTACCAGTGGTTAGTAGCCCTCTCCTCGAACAAGCAAGATCAAACCAGTAAAGGAAGCAGCAACCCCCACGTTCAAAATTACGTATGTTCTCTTCTCCCAATCTTTTGATTCTCACCACAAGATAGTACAGTAATCACTCTCCTCTCACTTATATATCTTTCAAAAAAAATTAAACCACCCCGATTTACTCACCACTATCATTACCACGACCCCACTACCCCGACTATTTTGGCTCCAATGTCATTTGACCACTTTACCCCTCGTACTTCCCGCTTGCGCATAACACCCTTACTACCATCTACTTGCAAAACCTGAAGCTCTCGAACCCCTTTTTCTCCCCTACTTGAAGCTAAGCAGTCCAGTCGAAATAGCCAATCATTACCTTTTTTCCGTCATACGAGAAAAATAGCATCATTACCTTTTGCACACTGCCCCAGGTGTTCGTACCAGTTTGGCCAACCCGCCATCTGAGCTGTCAGAGCAGCTAGTCAAATCAAACTCAATCTTCGACATATTCCTACACTCGAATACTCAACCATTTTACGCTTCGAACAATCATCAGTACCTAGCCTCAACAAAGTTTATTTTAATATATTGGCCTTCGACATTCAGTATGCTCCTTAACTCAAAGGGTTAAAACCTTTGACAAAATACAGTCGTATGTTTGACTAGTCAAAAACCTCAGGCCTGCAGACAAATTTTTTAGCATTCACCACAGTTTACTTCTCCTTTCGAAAAACTCATTTTTATCTTCGATCAACACAAACTACATATTTTGACAAACTATATCATCCATTCCATATCAGACTTTATCACTATTACCCACAGTTCGACAAATACGAGTTACTCAAAGAAATCATTTTTCATTCAAAAAGAAGTTAACATTTCAACCCTCTTACAAAACAACAAACAAGAGATAACAGAAGAAAAAGGAAAGAAAACAACAACACAATCACATCTCAGGGGACCCTAGTTATTAGTAGGCTGCTCCCCTTCGATACCGGCCGCAACATCTACATCCTCTTGGTTAACAATATCCTCTGCAAAGCCTTCGAGGAGGGACATCCGATGACCAGGGAATGGCCCCATCATCTGCAGTATCCCCCACCAGTATGCAAATGGCATCTCAAGAATTGAAACTCTGGGTTCTACCTCAAAATGATTTGGCATTTATGCGTCAATGTCCTCTTCCAGGCCAAACCGTCATCGCAGCCCCAGCAGGGCCTCCCATATGCGCCTAACTCTCGCAGCAACCGGGTCCTCTTGAAGGGGAATATCTGCCGCCATGTCAATACGAGCAACGAAGAAGAACAACAAGAAAAACATGCAGAAAGATGAGAAGTAATCTCTACAACAGCTCTTTTTATACTTGCAAACCCACCACACCTTTCTCTCTTCCGCAACCAAATTAATGACAACCTTTCATTTCAAACCTCGCAAAGTCAACATGCAACCTCTCCAACTTCCTAGACGTGACTGATTTTTTGGTACATGCACATAAACCTCATTCCCGAGGACCGCTATTCAAGCACATCACCCCGATCGAGCATTCGACCATCACTGCCATCGTTTATTACAAAATAGCATTTCATTGTACCTTCGACTATAATTCATTCTGACCATCGTAACCAAATAACCCTAAACCTTCGTTCATCATTACCTTCAAGCTCATCACTGTACCTCGCGCCTATAAGAGTATTCACTTACATTCATCTACACAATATAATTACGAAGAAAATACTCTGTCCATTCCAAATAGTAAATTCAACAGACAAATTATATTTCTATTATTGACCCTATGCAACAGAAACAACCCCCCCCCCCCAATATAGCAAAAATAGAAACTCAAAGCATTCCCCCCTCAACCCAAAGTCCTACTACCGGAAGGATCCACCCCGTTCGCCACATTTTGCTCCTCGAGGATCTCCTCAGCACAAATGAGACTTTCAGCTAATGCCATCAGAAAGAGATAGCACCATTCAGTAGTCATAAATTAAAACCTCAACTGCTCCCAAAGATAAGAATATGAGTCGCCATTGAATAGCTCCTCAGGCCCTGCTTCCATAAGGTCCAGCATGTCCCAGGTCCGGTCATGTTCGCCAAAAAACTTTACGTGCAGTTTTTCCATTTTTCGCCCCACTCGACGGTCCCGAGCAAACCCCATCCTCTTCTGGTAGCGTGTGTTCGGCGTTGTATCCATTCAAATGATAAGAATATGGAGAACAGAGCAGAAAACTATTGCAGATAAAAAAAGATACAGCGTACCACCAGAATATCCAATATTTATAGGCCTCAATGAATTTATTACCCTATAACCAACTGCATCCCTTAAAAACCCCTTTTTACCACTTTCCCAAAAAACAAGACAGTCAAACCACCCAGATTCCAAGACCGAACAGTTTTTCTTAGCGAATACCTCTCCACCTCACTTTAAGCTCTTCCCTGAGAGGGGGCGAATGTAGTAACCTACTCGTAGCCTTCGAGCAGACAGCTGAAGCCTACTTTATAGCCTACTTGAATACATCGAAGCCCTCTCGACCCTTAAAAAAGGCTCCTCAGAAACCCCCCAGAGACAAACCTTTGACACCAGACAGAACTTCGAGAATGGATCAGTACATTGCAGAAGACATCCTTCAATCATATCTACATACGGTCAAAGTACGAAAAGATAGACAGCCATCACACCGGACAAAACTTCGAGAATAAATTAACGTCCCAGCAGTAGGTATCCTTCCACCTCACTATCACACGGTCGAAGCAAGATAAGACAGACAACTACCTCATCAGAAAAGATAGCGCATTGATTGGCCTGTTCATCTACAGTGACAGGCCCAACCACCGTACCATTCAGAACCATCACCAATAAATGCAGCAGTAACAGTACCGACAAGACCAGCGTCCGTCACTCACCAGAATTTTCTGACAACATAATCATGTAAACCAGACCCACACCTGGTGACTCAGCTCCCTATGCCTCTATAAATAGAGGAGAGGGGAACTCAGAAAGGGGTTAGAAAAATCTCCTCCGGTCTTTACATTTTTACCTTCGACCACCCTGAAAATCTTTACTCTTCAGTAATATAATCTGTCTTAAAAATCCTCATCAGAGATCGTAGAGAGTCACATTCGGACCTCTGCGCAAGTAATTGCCTTTAGTTCATCTTATCATTTGCCGATTACTTGTTCTCTTTGATTGAGGGTCGAGTTTACTTTGTAAGGATCGACTCCTCGTCCAAACAAAGTTAGCTCCCCATAATAACCTGCATAAAAATGTGGTTCAACGCTGAATGCAATCCCAAAGAATCTTAAAATTCCTGCACGTGCTGAACTTAATCCGTTCCTTTATGAAAGCATGGTGGCACATCATTGTCAAGCTACTCTTGCGCAGTCAAACTATTCAGTAGTTTGCTAATGGTGTTTTTGCTCGTGTGTTTATGTGTTCCTGAGTAACAAACTATCAATTTATGACTATTTGGCGCTGAAGGCGCTTCGTCCTGGGGCTACTTCCCTTGTTGAGCCTTTCCTGTACGGCAATTTGAGTCTTACCCTTGGGTCAACTAGATCTTTATCGACCTTTTCTTGAGTGGTAGGTTCCAAAAAAAATATAGGGTCCCCATGAGTTTTGGTCAGGTTGAATATCAGCTCCTTGGCTGACACCTCTACGAGTTCCTAATCCGTCGCGAGCTAAAATTCTCGATATAGCCAGCCGTAAATCTTTGTTCTTTTAAGTTGTTGCCTGATATCCCAGTAGAATTTTTTGAGCATTTTGTACTTCCGCCAATTATTGTACTAAAGTTTTTCTTCTTTCTATTTTTGAGTTGAGCATAGTGCGTATCTCTGCCAGTTGATTTGTTCACATTCCCTCCATCTGCAAAACTGGGTTTGTTCGACTAAGATTCAACATAGTCCACAAATTTGATCGGTATCAGTATAATTGAAAATTATGGCTCACTCTCTCATTTCTTACAGACGGTGCCAAATATAAGAGCCTAAATTTGGGACTCGAACTTAATTCTCATACCAAAATGTCCTAAACATTAGACAATAATCAATAATCACTAAAAAGGTGAGATTTAGTGTGAAAACCTTTAAATAGGTAAAAACCACAACCTCTTGAGAGGATTTGAAAAGAATGGTATTATTAATCTTGTGACTATGAATTACAATCAATATTCTGGGTAGTATTGCTTAGATCTTCTTGATAAAAAAAATTTCCTCAATCGGTTCTTAGTCCAACTTATAGGTCTCATATCTTAATCGTTTAATGACCACTATTCCTTCTTAATGAATTACGTTATAAAAATAGTTTTGAACCGCCTATGTAATGGTTGTACAATGGCTTGAATGATTCCCTTTTCTTTTAATGGCTCCACAATGTACCATAAATACGACATGTCATCTTGTAGTAATGAGATTGAGTCAACAGTCACTTGGTCGATGTTGATTGTTAAGTTGAGATCCAAAGTAGGCCCTTATAGCAATGAAGGTTAGAGAAGAGTTGGGGTTGTGAAAATGGTATATTCAAAGAGATTAGTGTTGTGAAAGATTTGGTTGAAGAAGATAAGGTGAGAGAGAAAAAAACATAGGTTATAGCATAGTAAAATAGTCCATGCAGTATTTATTAGTCTGCCTAACTCATTTTTTTAAGTATAAGATCCTCACACCGGGTTGAGTTCTAACAACTCTACGCAAGCAACTCAAACTCATTTTTTAACCTGCTAGAAGACAAATAGTATGGGTTGTGAGTGTAGACTGACACCAAAAACCAACACACCCATTTTTCAACACCTGGAGATGTTCTTATCAAAAAACCATAAAATTTTAATTTTATAGAAATCAAACAAATGGGTATGAACCAAACATACAAAAAATGGGTTATAAATAATTAGAAAAGGGTATGCATAAATATGATAATTAAGCACATACACTATCTTAGAAGATCCGTAGCCAAAGCATTTCATTATACTGCAACAATAACAACAACAAAATTTAAGTGAAGAGTTTTAGCCTTTAAATAGAGCTAGATTGAAGAGGGAGAGAGAGATCCCAGGGATTAGAAGAAAGGGAAAGGTGCTTTAACTTCGGTTTAACGATTGAATTCGTCGATTTGGTATGACAGTACAGTTAAGGTTCCGACCTCTTCTAATTCCTCTTTGTGGCTGAATTATTTGATGTATTATGAAAATGAATTTAGGATTTCGATGCCATCTAATTCTTCTTTGAAATCAAGAAATTGAGGAGGGAGATTATGTCTCTAATGGTGGAGAGAGGGAGAGTACTTGAGGAGAGAGGAAGAAGAGATGGAAAGCATCTCGTAATATTTGGCTAAAACAAGGGCAATTTTTAAGCTTGTGATTGAATTATGTCTCAGTCCAATTACCCTTCACTTAATTACATCAAAGTACAGCTATAGGAAAAAAACATCGAGGGGCATTTAGGACATAATATATGCAATGGCATCTTGTAATTATAGTTAAAAGCAAGGGCATTCTGCTTATTAGGGGAGTTGAATTACATATAAGTCCGAGTACTTTTTTGAAAATTACAAATATGACTACTAAGGGATCAAATAAAATAAAGAGTAAACATGACAATGGTTTCATCCAAAAAACTTACTGGTCTCGTAAATTGTAAGAACAATAGACAATCTGTACTTCGCGATTATAATTTAAGACCCACATCTCCCATCGACACGCGTAATGTTAAGAATAGATGTAGCTAATCTCTCTTCTACGACAAGATCGATATGCGGAATAGACCAATCAACCAGACTAAGAAACACAGAATAATAAAGAACACAAGGTTTCCCAGAAGAGGGAAGTGGAAAACCCTTACGAATAAAAAAACTACTCCCCGAACAATCTACTATGTTAATCAAACGTGTTACAGCGATCTCTCCAAGCTTCTCAAGCTTTAATGAAGTCTCTCAAATTCTAGGTCTAGAATTAAACTCACAGGAAAAAGATAGGATAACAAAATAACCTAAGTCTTCTTTATATACTAGAGGAGTCCTCTTTATATACTAGAGGACTAAATACAAGTAGAACGGATCTTGAGGCAGAACTCAATGTCTCAGAAGAAGACTCAATATGGCAACAAGGCAAATCTCGTTCGAACGAGTTATTCGGTTTTTGAAAGAAAACGTAAAATCATACAATCTCATTCGAATGAGCGATAATCTTATTTGAATGACTTCGACCTATTTTGAACACTTCTTCAGCAACTCGAACAGAACCAGCTCGAGTCTTCAGGCAACATAGCCAGTTCAAACTCCAGGTAACTTAACCAACTCAAATCTTCAGGATACTTGACCAGCTCAAACTTCTGTTGATCTTAACCAGTTCAAATCTGAACATTAAAAATCTCATTTTCAATCTGTTTCAATCCGTCTTCAATCCTTGAACTGAAACAGCTCCAACTAAATGACCTCAAACATAATTTGAGTTCATACCTTAATAATCTCCCACTTGAAATTGAATCTATCATAACCCATCTCCAGATCTCCAAATGAATTGCTCAAACTACCTGGACCTTTAATCTTGAAGACCCACAGAAGTTGTACATGTTATCAACTTCTGAAAAGTCACCACCTTCGTAAACATATCGGCCAGATTTAAATCAGTATGAATCTCCACGAGCTTCAACACACCGTCCTAGAGGAGCGAGCAAATATAATGATATCGAATATCAATGTACTTGGTCCTAGAGTGAAAAGCCGAATTCTTCGCTAAGTGTATATCGCTTTAAGCCAAACCATATCTTTGCAAGCTTTTGTAGCTGTAACATATTCCGCCTCCGCCGTAGAAAAAGTTACAATCTGATGTAGCCTAGAAACCCATGTAACCGCACTGCTTCCCAATATAAAAATAAAACCATAAGTGCCCTTCCGCCTATCCATGTCACCCGCCATATCAGAATCAACAAAACCTTCTAAGCATATTTGAGAACCCCCATAACATAATGCCATATCATGAGTCTCATTTAGATACCTCAGTATCTATTTCACAGCTCTCAAATGCACCTTTCCTGGATTACTCATATACTTACTGACAACTCTCACTGCTTGGGCAATGTTCGATCTCGTACAAATCATAGCGTACATTAGGCTATCAACTGCGAATTGATAAGAAACTTTCCGCATCGCATCGCGATCCTTCTGTGTCTTCGGACAACAATCCTTTGATAATTTGAAGTGACCTCCCAATGGTGTACTAACAACTTTAGAACCATCCATATTAAAATACTTCATTACTTTACCAATGTACTCAGCTTGAGATAGCTTAAATTCTCGCCGCTTTCTGTCCCTTATAACACGCATACCAAGAACTTGTTTTGCTGTACCCAAGTCCTTCATAGAAAACTTCTAGAATAATTGTTCTTTTAACTTAACAATTTATCCCATGTCAGCACTTGCTACCAATATATCAGATACATACAGAAGTAGAATGATATATGAGTTTCCCGTATTCTTGATAAAATAATAGTGATCGGCATTGCTCTTCGAATAGCCATTTCTTGACATGAACTGTTCGAACTTCAAATACCACTATCTCGGTACTTGTTTCAAACCATATAAGCTCTTCGTGAGCCTACACATAAGATCTTCTTTCCCTTTCACAGAGTACCCTTCTGGCTGCTTCATATAAATCTCTTTATCGAGGTTGTCGTGAAGAAATTCGGTCTTGACATCTAGTTGCTCAAGATGAAAATCTTCAACTGCAACTATATTCATCACAACCCAAATTGTAGACATCTTTACAACAGGAGCCAAGATCTCACCGAAATCAATGCCTTCTTGCTGTTGAAATCCCTTCATCACAAGTCTAGCCTTGAATCTCCTTGAAGCGTCAGATTCGTGCTTTAGTCTGTATTCCAACTTGTTATGTAATGCTCTCTTCCCCTTTGGTAATCGAACTTAATCCCAAGTTCGATTTACAGATAATGACTGTATCTCATCATCCATAGCAAGCTCCCACTTGTTATTGGTTTCCACATCTAAAACCTCCTTATAACTTTCAGGTTTACCACCATCTGTAAGTAACAAGTAATAAAGGAGTTAACGTACCTTGCCATAATTCTTGTAACTCTCGGCTCCTTCCAGAGTGCTATTGGAATGTCTAGATCATTAGGTTCCTCATTTTAATCTCGTGCATCGGACTCAACCTCTCGAGAGGGTTCATCGGCTTTAATGTCGACACTTTCCGCTACTTCACCTCGAATCCTTTCCACAGGAACTTTGAAGTCTTTATATAAGACTTCCTCATTGAGTGTAACATTACGGCTCCGGATAACTTTCCAATTCTTCGCATCCCAAAACCGGTATCCAAACTCATCACCACCGGATCCAATAAATATGTTCTTCATCGACTTTGCATCTAGCTTTGTCCTTATATCTAAATTATCAAGCACATATGAGGTACAACCGAAAATATGCAAGTGATTAAGGTTTACCTCTTTACTGGTTCATGCTTCATTAGGAAGTCCAAAATCCAAAGCCGTTGAAGGCCCTCTGTTAATCAAGTACGCCGCCGTACATACTATATCCGCCCAAAAACACTTTGGCAATCCAGCGTTTAGTGATATACTCCTCGCTCCTTCATTTATTATTTAGTTCATGCGTTCTGCAACACCATTTTCTTGTGGTGTTCCAAGAATAGTCTTTTGTCTCCTAATCCCGTTTGATGCGCAAAAATTATCAAACTCGTCACTATAATACTCACCCCCATTATCCGACCTGAGACACTTCAGTTTTAAACCGGTTTCATTTTCAACTAGAGCCCTCCACCCTTTTGAATTTATCAAACACATCTGACTTGTTCTTCACGAAGTAGACCCACAGTTTATGAGTAGAATCATCGATAAAAGTAACGTAATAATGAGAACCACCAATATAAGATACCTTGGTAGGCCCCCAAACATCCGTATGTACAAGATTCAACTTTCCAGGTTTCCTTGACCTTCCAGATAATTTAAAACTGACCTTCTTCTACTTCACAAGAACACACTCTTCATAAAACTTGAGATCAACCTCTGCAAGAACCTCTAGTTTTCCCTTTGTTACCATTATCTTCATTCCTTTTTTACTCATGTGACCAAGACGTTGGTGCCACGTACTTGTATCTATCCTCGGAGTGGTTATACAAATAGTGGAAATTGTACTTTGCATTGTATATAACATTCCTTGTCGCAAGCCTCGAGCTACTAACATAGCTCCCTTTGTAACCTTCTAAAAGGTACTCACATATTCGCTATCATACGCCAATTTTTTAACTGATATAAGGATACGCACTAATTTAGGAACAAGTCGCATATTCTACAAAACCAATGTTCCCCCTAAAGGCAACAACAACCTAGCATTTCCTTTTCAAGTAATATTGTGTGCATTCTTATCTGCAAGAAAGATATTACCGAAGTCGTCTATAACATTATTAGTTAGAAAACCTACATTCGCAGTAGCATGGAAGGAAGCACCCGAATCAGCAATCCAAGATTCGTTAGCATCATCACACAATAGTAGTAGAGCCTCGTCAGAACTAACCTCCTCAGTAAGGTTTTTGTATCTTTCTCTTCATCATCAATCTTCTTAGAAGAAGAAGAGTTACAATCTTGCCTGAAGTGACCCTTATTTCCACAATTCTAACTCGCACACTGAGCGGCTTAGACTTTCCTCTTAACTGTGATCGACCCCTTCCAAATTTTGTCCCTTTTCTGTAAGACCTCCCTCTTTCCTCGATGTTTAGCATACTGCTATTTGAACTCGAAGAGGGTTCTGATGTTTTATGCCTATTATCTTCACTCATAATCAATGAGACTATAGTGTCAAATTTGATGTCTTCATTCCCCGATGAGTTGCTCACAGCTGTAATGAACCCTTCCCAGCTCTCAGGCGCTCTCACCTTCTCGGTAAAAGTAATTTTAATGGATTTCAGTTAAGCATGTATGGTATTGAACTTACTGATATGAGCTTGCATACTACCATTATCCTTCATCTTCAAAGTAAACAAGCATCGTAAAAGGTGTACCTTATTTGCCCCAGACGGTTCGGAGTACATAGCGGATAACGTCTCCATTAAACCCATCGTTATCGTAAACCTAGAGATCATATGTAGAATTTGAGATGAGAACGCTAACCTAACAGTTCCAAGCACTTTGCGATCCAATCGTGCCCACTTAGCAACATCGTATTCTGCTGGTATCATCTCAACTTCACCTAGTGGTAGATTAAGATTCTTCTGATAAGGGTAATCTTCTATCTGTATCTTTCACACTCCAAAGTTTGATCCATTGAACTTCGTGACCTTTAACTTCTCCTGATCGGCCATCGCTCTTCACCATACAAGCCCTAACCTGGCTCTGATACCAATTGTTAGGGGCCTGAACCCCCATATTGCACCGATGTTATCCCCACCTTGACCACCTAGTATGGGCTAGGTCTAGGGTTTTATCTGTAAAGGCCTCAGTGTAATTTAATAGTTCGTATCTTCTTATATCCTTGTGTGAACTACATCTTTACCCGATGTGGGACTAACTTTTGATCCACCAATCTTAACACGTGATAGACGCATCCAACAACCTCAATCATTAGATTCACCGTATGCTAAATTTTTTTCTTTTAAAGTATTAAATATACATTATTTAGTTGCTTACATCAGGTAAAATACGTGAATAAACTACAACAAATTACATTTTTTGTTTAATCAAACTTCGGTAAAAATTTATTGGTGTATGGGGGGGATCAGTACAACTTGACACACAACATAACATCATGAGAGCTTCTCATTAAGGTCTAGGCAGTTTGATAAGGGTCAAGCCCCCAATTTCTTATGACTTCCAGAGTAGTTGACCAATATTTGAAGATAAAGCTTGACTTTTGGCATTTATAGGATACTTTAAAACAAATTCTTTTAAATATGATTTCTACATTTGTGGCTTCATTCTTAAAATGTCTAGCATTTCTCTCTAACCAGATGTAATAGATAATAGCACAAAAAGCTATTCTTAGTATATTTCCTCTTGATGAATCAGCAGTGGCTTTACTTATGATCCATGTAGCTTCAGCATCCCACCCATTAATAACCTTTGAGTATCCAAGCTTATGTAGAAGCTAAGACCAAATCTGGGTAGAGAAAGGACATTTGAAATAAAGATGATCTTTATTTTCTTCATGAGCATCACAAAAAGAGTAATAGACAGCATTAAATTTACCAATTTTAACAAGGAAATCCCTGGCTTTAAGTCTATCTCATAGCCAGCCAAGCTATGAATGAGTGCTTTGGGACATAATCTTTAACCCATATCAGTCTATACCAGTGTACTATAGGTTGTACCCTTCTTGTAGCTTGCCAAACTGATTTAGTAGTAAATATCCCTTGAGTAGTTAGTTACCAGACTACTTTATCATTTCCTGTGCTACAAGGCTTGTATAATCCCTCCAATTCCTACCATATAAATCCCATACTAGCTGACCTTCTTCTATGTTGGGTGTAAACTCGAATGTGAAGAAGATATTGTGGAAGTCTGATATTGTCGAAGTCGTTCGAACGAGTCATTCGAACGAGATTATCTTTTTCGCGGTTTGGAACTTTGTTCTTCAAAGTCGTTCAAACGAGCTTGGATGTCGTTCGAACGAGTTGTCATGTTTCTAGGGCTGGAGACCAATTATCGTAAAGTCGTTCGAACGAGCTTGGAGTCGTTCGAACGATCTATGCGTAGGTTTGCTTTGGATGTTATTTTGGATGTTGAGTTTGCCTCGAGATCTGTTCTACTTATATTTTAGTTCTCTAGTATATAAAGGGGACTTAGTTTATTTGTTTAAGTTATCCTTCTTAGAGAGTTTAATTCTAGAGACCTAGAATTTGATAGACTTCATTAAAGCTTGAGAAGCTTGGAGATTATTGTAACCTGTTTGATTATCATAGTGGATTGTTCGAGGAGTAGTTTTTTTATCCACAAGGGTTTTCCACTTCCCTCCTCTGGGAATTCTTGTGTTCTTATTGTTCTTGCTTGATTATTTCTTCAATTAGGCCTTATTCCGTATATCGTTCTTGTCAGAGAAAAGAGAGTAACTACCTCAATTCTCAACATTTTAGAGGTTGGTATGCTCTAGTCATCATTTAAAATGACATCTTTGACTTTAGACATTTTTGGTATGCCAGAAAGCATCATGTTAAGAAAGTTAACTTTCATAGCCAAGAATCCAACTTTTAATCAAGGATCTCTCCAAAATATGGTATTGTCCCCATCACCTATGATATGAGTACATAATTTGAGAGCTATATATCTTCATTTTAACATTGATATCCACCCCCAAGAACAGTCTAATGGGGGACTTGTAGTCCAAAAGGAATCTTCTCTTAAGTATTTATTCTATATCCATCTAGTCCAAAAATTATCTTTCCCTGAGATCAAATTCCAAATAACTCTCATAATAATTAGAGTGTTATGTATGTAGATTGATACAATTAATAAGTTTACTTCAGTAGACATGGGAAGAGACACAACCTCAAGTCTTAGTATATCGAGGAGTTTTACATCAGCGAACTGAAGAGAGGGCATAGGCCAACCATTTGTTTTTTGTATACATGGAGAGAGCAAAGAATGTTTAGAAGGAGTAGCTCTGGAGGAGAAAAAAGAAGTTTCAAGTGGATGTAGAGGAGAAGAATGTGTGAGATTTGGTATGGTGTGATTTTTCCTTTTTTGAGTGATTTGTTGTAGGGTAGAAGAGTAAGCATTTAATTTAGAATTGTCGCAATAATCTACTTTGCAAATAAACCAAAGGTAATTGTACAATATTTAGTTTAATTATTTATTTTGTAGGATTTTAATTGCTAATTTTGGGTTATATAGCTTGTATTTGTAGAAAAATGATGGTTTGCCACTGTTTTAGATTGTAGTTGTTTTGGCTCCAATTTTTTTCAACGAGAAGTTTTGCGCCAAATGTTAATTCCATATTTCTACATTGCAAAACACACATGCCGACGTGACAAGGTCATGTGGCAGCTTACATGGCAAGGTGATAAGTATATTTTTGTGTATAATTATTAAGCCTTTTTTACAGATGTTTTTGGCCATCGCAAAACCCTTTTATCTAATTATTGCCTAGTAACCTCATTTTTAGGTTCTCTACACTACTGGAAATAATTTGGTAAGAAAAGTGCCAAATTATAGCTAAAATGATAGCAAAACCACACTGATGTTCTCCAGCAGTTTAATAGATCAGTTTTAATCTGAATTGGACTAGTTGGGATCTTTAAAAACCAAAATCATTACTGAGGTAAGATACCTACATGCTGGACTAGACCTATATTCATTATCTATCATACAAGCGAAACAAAATCTAAAAAAAGGGAGATCTTGTCCCACCACCAGCCGGTAATTACCGCCAGCCAAAGGGGCAATCTCTAACAATTGTCGGCCACCAAACATTGATAGTCGTGATAGTTTGGTGTATGGATCTGTAAGAGATCTATTTAAATGTAATCTTTAGCGAACGCACAAGCTTCACTGCTAGAAAAGACTAGTGGGCAGTTAGGACATTTCATAATCAGGGTTTCTCTATTTAATGATCAGTTCTTTCTCTCTAAACATATTTTTCATTTTTGCATGGCTTTGGAGAGCTAGAGAACTGAGTTTGTATCTCTAAACTTAGTTTAACTTTTTAATGAATGTTAGATCTTATTCTTTAATTATCTGTGATTGTTGAGATATTGCAGGGTTAATCCTCTCATACTAGATCTGGGGAGGAAGCCTTATAAGTGTATGTTAGGATTTTCTTACAGGCAATAGGTCTGACCTCAGGTCTTTGATCACTCTTTGGGGTTGTTCTTCAACTCTTCTGAACCTAGAAAGTTAGAGGAAGTGGAGAATAATTCTAGCCTAGAGGAAAATTGATTTTTTGAATAAGGAATTGATTTCTCATTCCACTTAGTGACCTTTAGACCTAGGAATTGTTCTTTTTCTTGCAAAAAGAGGGACAAGCTCTAGCTCAGCAACCTAACGTTTAAGCTTAGACTTTGACGGGTTAAGCTCTCTGGTTTGTTCTTTGCGGAGAGATCAGAAAAGAAAACTAAACCCTTTGAATTCGATTCAAACGAGAAAATTCGAAGAAAATACCAAAAACCTAATATGCTAATATATTGCCGAATCAAAAGGTTTACTTATCTTTAATATTTTAATTTCAACACTAAATTTAACGTAGATTTTCAATAAAAACAAAACCCCATTTTCCCCTAAATTTTTGTTTACCCTAGAATAACGTACCTCTCCGTGGATTGACACCCTACTTACCCTTTTACTATATTAATTTTTTAAGTAGGATTTGATTAGACTAACGATGGTATATCAAATGGCATCGTTTCCAGGGAGGTAATAGTAGCTTTTAGGTTATATAGAAATCTTATATTAGGTTTAACGTAGGATTTCTCTAATTTGTAATTTTAGTAGGTTAAATTAGTCGATGTTAGAATAGGAAATTATGTTCAATTGACTTCGAATTAGGGTTTATTGGACATCATGATCAATAAAAAAACTCATGAGCCCTACGAATTAGATCACCGCCAACTCAAGGCTTGTCATTAGCGATAACAGCCACTGAGATCTCCTGACTCCCATTTTTTTAGGTTTTGTTCCCATGACCCTAGTTAGATAAAATATCTTATCTATGCATTGTTTCTATCCCCTCAGGTTGCTAGATAAATCGATCTTTGTTTTGAACCTCTCCTCTCTTTTATGCTTCAAAGTTATATTTCTTGACGAAAACATAAAAAGGGATAAAAGATTGTTGTACCCCAAAATATGACTAAAATTTGATCTCTCTTTAATTTTGTTAGTTAGTAATTAATAAATAAATAAATTGGATAATTGTATTTATTTTCCTAGGATTACCAAATATTAGTAACTAATTATTATCTTAACACTAGTACTTTATTATTATTACTAAAAGTAAAAGTAGAGTGTATCATCTTACAAATTACTAATATTTAGAAAATTAATTAGTAGTAGTACCCTATTATTTGAGTAAAATTAGATAGAACTCCATGGTTAGTTTCTTTAGTTTATGAAAAGTTGGTCTTGCGAGGGAACTCGTTTAAATCGCGAAGACCGACATTTAGTTTACTCTACGGTAGCTAGAAAATCTCATGGTTTGGATAGACGGTAGCATATGCTAGAACAAGCCAAACTAATAGCAACCAAAACCCTAGCCAAATATTTTAGTGTTGTACCCAGAATAAACCCCTATTGCTTTACTTTACTTGTGCTTCCTGATGGTGCGAAGTAATTTAAGCTAAAAATTGGCGTCATCAACACCGTACCTTCTTTCAGCGATCATGATCATGATGACCTATATCTTTACCTTACTGAGTTTAAATAGTTGTCCGCTACACTTCACTACAAAGATTACACAGATGACTCCGTACAACTGCGCCTTTTTCCCTTTTCTCGTAAAAATAAGGCTAAGATTTAGCTACACTCTCTTCTATTGGAACTATCATAACTTTTGAGATGCTACAAAAGGTATTTTTGATGAAATTTTCCCCAATTCATAAAATGAACATTTTACGTAACAAAATTCACACCTTCACTCAAAAGGAAGAAACAACTATTACGACTATTAGGAGAGGTATAAGAGTCTCTTACTCAAATGCCCGCATCATAGATTCGATTTATCGCAGCAAGCACACAATTTCTATAATGAGTTATTCCAAATTAATAGACGCATGGTAGATACCACTTGAGGAAGTTCCATAATGCGTAAGTCATCTACTAAAGCATGGGAACTTTTTGAAACCATGGGCGACTAGACTACCCTTCTCAGTGAAAGAGTGAACCTAAGAAAGAAAAAGCCCTTGAGCTAGACAATTGCATTACTATACTAGATGTTATCCATTTGCAAACAAGCTTACTCAAGAAAATAAGCGATGCCTTCACCAAACTAACTCCGCCTCCAGCTTAGTAAGAGGTATTACAATAGTACTATTCATGTATCAAACTCTTGTCCCACTATCCAACCTCACCAGGAAATTCAAAAAGAGGAAGTTCAAGCGTTTAACACATACAATCAAGGGAATCCAAATAACTCATATTGATCCTTTGTACCATAACATCCAAACCTGTCTTATAGAATTGAATCACATTAGGGAGGACCTGTTGGTAACTAAAACATGCGACAACATTAATACTAATAACCACAGTAGCAATATCAACAGCCACAACAATATCAATTGAATTAGAAAAACGCTGAGAGGATTGGGAGCCTTCCCTTAGAATATTCATCCAAGATACAAGCATTTCTATCAGCACTCTAACATAGAAGATATGTCGAACAGATGTCACCATGTCTCAACTAATATGTGGACTTTTGAATAAACCAGCAAGGGTCCCAAATAAATTAACAATATCCTCCAAGGAACAGTACAATGCTATCAAAACCCTTAGAAGCGAGAAGGTTATGGACAGTAAAATAGAAATGCCGCCTGAGAAAATTTTGCCAAGTACATCTCCGAAGGTTGAGATAATGCAACCTCCACTTTAACCCCTAGCCAGCCTACCTTTAACGGTACCATTACATGAACCCCATTTCTTCAGAGATTACAACCAAATGACACAAGCCCACACTACGTCGAGTTAGTAAAAACTTTTAAACATGTACACATTAATATTCTACTGCTCAAGGCTAAAAAGTAGGTCCCCTCATATGTTAAATTCTTAAAAGAAGCATGCTCGCGCAAAAGGAATCTCAACATCTAAAAAAAGGTTGTCCTTACAGAGATTGTGACACCACCAAAACTTAGGAACCCCGGTTGCCCCATAATCCCTTCTGCCATAGGGGAACACAAAATTGCCAGGGCTCAATTAGATTTAGGAGTTGGTGTTAATGTCCTGTCCTACCATGTATACAAGTATTTGGGACTCTGAAAACTCAAATCAACGAGAGTAGCTCTACAAATGGCTGATCGATCAGTAAAGTTTCTAAAAGGAATATTAATAGATGTGTTTATACGAGTAAATAAATTAGATTTCCCAGTTGACTTCGTAATCCTAGATATTAAAAATATAATAGAAAATGATAAAGAAATACCAGTAATCCTAGGCAGACAATTCTTGGCCGCCGCTCAATCTATAGTCAACTGTCACTCAGGGGTATTGACCCTCTCTTTGTGGGATACAAAGGCAACCTTAAATTTGTGCAATAACAATGCCCAAATCTGTACACACACAAAAAGCATAATATGGAGGATTACACTTTAATTGATACTTTAGTCAATAAATCATTTCCCATCATTTATACGAATGACACCTTGGGTGTCTATCTTTTAAGATTCAAGGATAACAATGATAGAAATGATCCATTAGGGGCAATTAACACATGTTTGGATTCTACACCCATAATTGATAAGGCCAAGTGGAACCTAAGAATGGAGCCACTTCAACCATCTATTACTCTATTGATTGCCTCTATAGTCATGCCCCCTAAGCTAGAGTTAAAATAATTACCAGAAACTCTCAAGTACACTTTCCTAGGCCCAAATGAAATACTTCCAGTTACCATCGCTGTGAATTCTGGCACTTCCCAAGAAATGAAACTCATGAAAATCGTATCCCATCACAAAGTAGCCCAGGTGGGATGGTCAATCGCAGACCTTGTGGGAATAAGTCCAGCAGTGTGCATCCATAGAATTCACCTTGAAGATGAAAGAAAAACATCACGAGAAATGTAATCCAGCCATGATAGAGGTAGTTAAGAAGGAAATATTCAAACTCCTTGAGGAATGAATTTTATATTCAATTTCTGATAGTGCATGGGTCAGTTTCGTTCAGGTCGTTCCCAAGAAATCTGGGATAACGGCAATTGAGAACGACAATAATGAACTCATCCCCAATCGTACCACCACTGGTTGGAGGGTGTGTATTGATTACTGAAAGATTAACAATGTCACATAGAAGGACCATTTCCCTTTGCCATTCATTGATCAAAATTAGAAAGACCAGCAAGAATTACTATTTTTTGGATGGTTACTTGGATACAACCAAATAGTTATTACCCTAGAAGACCAGGAAAAAACAACATTTACATGTCCCTATGGGACATATGCTTACAGGCGAATTTCATTTAGGTTATGTAATGACCCCACAACTTTTTCGAGGTGCATGATTAGCATTTTTCCCGATATGGTGGAAAAATTCTTAGAAGTTTTTATGGATGATTTTTCTTTCTATGGGTCATCATTCGCCGAATGTTTACATCATCTTGATCTTGTCCCCGTAAGATGCAAAAAGCCCAATCTAATCTTAAATTGGGAAAAATGTCATTTTGTGGTTACACAGGGAATTTTCCTCAGATATATTATCTCAAAAGAAGAAATCACAGTCGACCCATCAAAAATTGATGTTATCTCTACCCTATTACATCCCACATCAGTGAGAGGGATTAGGTCGTTCTTAGGTCATGCTGGCTTTTACTAAAGATTTATCATAGATTTCGGCAAGATTGCGCAACCCCTATGCAAATTACATGCAAAATATATGGAATTTGCATTTGATAATATAGGCCTTATTGTATTTGAGAAACTAAAGACAAGCCTGACTTTGGCACCAATTATTCAGCAACCTTATTGGAGTATTCCCTTCGAACTCATGTGCAATGATTCAGATTACGCGGTAGGGGTAGTACTAGGGCAAAGGGTTAATGGCAAACCCTATGTTATTCAGTACACAAATCGCACCTTGAGCGATGCACAACTTAAATATGCAACCATTAAAAAAGAACTCCTAGCAATAGTTTTTATATTAAAAAAGTTTTGATCCCATCTCATTGGAACGAAAATAATTATATTCACCGACCATGCTACACTAAAGTTTCTTCTGTCAAAAATAGATGCTAACAAAAGATGTTAAAGTACAATTAATTAGGTGGGTATTACTACTGCAAGAATTTGACCTTGAAATACGAGAAAAAAAAGGAGTATAAAACATTGTTGTTGATCACTTATCAAGACTATTAAATGATAAAGACGACTTACCTATAATCGGATCATTTCCTGATAAACAACTTATAGTTATTTCCTCATCGTCAACACCATGGTTTGCTAACATTGTTAACTACTTAGCCACATGACACATGCCCAGGTATTGGTCTAAACAAGAGAAAAATCACTTCATGTCAAAGGTTAGACACTATGCATTGAATGACCCATATTTATATAAATTCAGTGCAGACCAAGTAATCAGATGATGTATACCAGATCAGGAAGTGAATAGTGTGCTACAATTTTTTCATAAACATGTGTATGGAGGTCATTTCAGAGGAAAAAGATTAGCTAAAAAATTCCTAAAATCAGGACTATGCTGGTCCATTATTTTTAAAGATGCACAAGCTTTATGTATGGCGTGTGATCGATGCCAGAGAACTGGGAACATATCCAGCAGAAATCAGATATCACTAAACAATATTCTTATCTTGGAAATCTTTGATGTGTGGGGATTTGATTTCATGGGCCCATTCCCTAACTATGGGAAGGAAGGTTACGTCTTCATGCACGTATTAAGTGTCCAAGTGGGTCGAAGCAGTGACGACCAAAGCTAACGATCATGTAGTTGTGGTTGATTTCTTTCAAGAAAATTTCTTCTCTCGATATGGGACTCTTCGACCTATTATATTAGACGGGGGTTCATATTTCCATAATAGGATGTTTGCTAGTCTTATACGTCGATACTCTATCACCCACAAGGTAGCAACACCAAATCACCCCCAGACAAGTGGACAAGTTGAGTTGTCAAATTAAGAAATAAGAAACATCTTAGACAAAGTTGTTCAACCGGACCGCAAGGATTGGGCATTTCGCCTCAATGATGCCTTATGGACATACTGAATGGCATTTAAGACACCAATTGGAATGTTTCTATTCTGCCTTGTCTGCGGAAATACATGTCACTTGCTAGTAGAACTTCCGCATAAGGCATATTGGGCAACTCGGGCATTCAATTTCAGCATCCAACGTACAAGCGAGAACCTAAAGTTAAGATATCTGAGTTAGAAGAGCTTTGGCAAGAGTCATATGAAAATGCATAAATTTATAAAGAGAAAACTATGTTCATCCATGAAAAATGCATTCTTCGAAAAAGCTTTCAACCCAATTAGAAAGTTCTTTTATATATCCCATGCCTATGTTTGTTCCTAGGAAAGCTACGACCACGTTGGACATAACCTTATACTGTGTTGACTATTTTCCCACATGGGGCAGTGAAAATCTATAATCCTAGAAACGGGGGAATATTTAAAGTCAATGGTCATCGATTAAAACCCCATTACGAGAACTTCGATCATAGGAAATTAGTTATGTACATCAATGATCTAATTTATGAGTAACCACAGCCGACACTCCCAACCTCCTACCTCACAAATATCTAAGTTTGGGGGCGTACGTATTTGGCTAAAGACACTAAACTTAGTGCTTATTGAGAAGCAACCCATATACCAAAATGTATTTTTCATACTTTTTCTTTCTTTTATTCATAGTACTAAGATTAGTTAGCTTATCTGTCTGATTTTTTGGATGTCACACTAATTGCTTATATATCTTCGTGAAGTATTCACCGACACTGCCTATCTTATTATGTCTTATAGTTATTTATAACACCTATGGATCTTGAGGCTACCTGCCATGAAAGACACTTTACTTCACTTCTCTTCGATAGACATTGCGGACCAGTTAATGCCCAACGTGCTACTCAAAGGGGGTGGAGTTCGTTGTTCTACACCGAGACCAAATTTTATTATAGGGAGTTGGTTGATCGCTTCTACCAGAGCATTACATTCACATGACCCTTCTTCGTCATAACACTTAATTGGGAGGGTCATAAGCCTAATGTTATAGATAGAGACTTTCTACGAAGAGTAGCGGGAGTGGCACCAGTCCCAGATTTTGTCTACCAGGGGTTTGGTGATGGATATGCAACATATATTAAAGATTTCACGCTCTATGAAAGCATAGTAGAGGCGGATGATCAGATCCCTATAGAGAACATGTTCTCTGACCAGTTAGTAGTGACATATTGGTTCTACATCAGCATCTTGGAAGTAGCGAGGCCAACCCTCATTGGACAAGGGGTCTAGAGTTTCTTCAAGTTCTACATCATGGGACCATTAGATATGACATCATGGATGATGTTGGTCGTACTATTTGATAGACTGCTAGGGACATTTTGTATGCCATAGTCAACTGGAGCGACATCATTTATCATCTACCAGCATTTGTTACCACGCTTATTAAGTATATTGATCCTTCGGACATAGAAGATTCTATCAAGACACTCTTACAGCCTTTGGACATGTCCCAGGATTTAGCTAGATGTAGGCATGATTCATTGGAAGGAGATCAGTGACTTATGCAGTATTGACTAGATGACCATGTACACATAGTATCAAAGGATGTTTATTTTGTCGCTGCAGATTTTGATCTCGATGAGGAGGAGCCTAAGGAGGAGGATGATAGGGAGGAGCCTATGGAGGACCCATAGGAGGAGCAGATATAGGATTTTTATTAGATATCTGTGTGATCGACATATATGAGCCAGTAGGCATGGGTACCCCAGATCATGACTATGAGTAGTTGACATGCATTTTACTTTCTTATAGAGAATGTCTTTATTTTAATTATAATTATTTATTATTTTGCATCAAATAGTGTTGTACATGTCCGGTACATAAAAAGAAAACTATATTTTTTTGCATCAAATATATGTTCTTCAGTCAATGCATATTCTTCAGTTTAATTTTTGTTTATGGAGTCTTATTGGCGACATACTGGTAACATTTACTTTCACTCGTTCATTTTTACTTTACATTTCACTTATCTATCTATTCAACATTGAGGACAATGTCTAAAGTAAGTTTGGGGGGTAGAAAACTATTTTCAAGTTTTTATAGAAAACCCATACACTCAATATAACTGGAAAAGTAAAGTTAATTAGTCTATGATAGCAAATAGCTCTAAATAATCTTCTAGATTAAGTAGTTAGTAGAATACAAGGAACCCTTAGAGTTTTGACTACTTAACGGGATTATGGATACTCCAAAATTAAAAAAAAAAAAAGATACTATAATGGATATTATCGAAAATAGAGTTAATAATTTCTTGAAAGAAACCACACTTCACACCAGCAACAGTATTTGTCCAAGAGAGTTATTAAACAATACTTAATCAATCCAGAGATAGTAATGAGCTCACAACCTAAAATAGTTTATTAGAAAATGACACAGTATGATACATAAAGAAGAAGAAAAGTAATTAAAGAAGAAAAGCTATCAGAGTATAAAGTTAGTATATAATGGTATAAACTTGAAGTCTAGGTCATGAATGAACTCCAAACTTAGCACCTAGAACCAACTGATATGGACTATCGACCAATTAGATACATGGAAATCATTATTAAAAGTGATAGCAAAGTATAAGTGTTCCTAATTCAACTAATAAAAATAGGCAAGTGAATGAAGAAAGTAAAATAATATCCTACTAACAACTCTATAAGGAAGAAGATAAGCAATTGAATAATAATCTTCGAACAAATAGTATAGGAACTACGAAAACATAACCATTTTTGGGGGGTCTTATTGGCAGTCATTGTCGTATAGTTTACTTTCCTCTCAATTCTACCTAATTATTTCGATAACCCCTCTTAAGTTGATAAATAAACTAATATAGTTTTTGGGAACTATCTACGATATATCTAGGATTAACAAGAGTTGTTGAGACAACAAAATAATTAATTTGAAACACTTGAAATACTTAGCTGAAATTTTTTGTAGGTAATAATACTGAACACGGGATAAAACTCGTCCACCAGTGACACCTAGTGGTTTAAAGTCTTATTACATAAGTTAAATACAATTGTAAGACTTGCGAAAGTAGCTTAAATTTTCTAGTTTATTTTGCTTTACACGGGACGAGCAAAAAGACAAGTTTGGGGGTATTTAATAAGAACATTTTTGTGCAAAATTTAATCCATTTTTATCGATTTTTTGGCCGTCCTGAAGTTACCTCATTTTTCAGGTTCTCTACTCCATCAGAGACAATTTAGCAAGAAAAGTGCCAAATCAAAGCCAAAATTACAACAAAGCCACACTGAGGTTCTCTAACATTTCAGCATATCAATTTCTGTCAGAATTAGGGTAGTTAAAATCTCTAAAAACCAAATCACCAATGAGGCAAGAGACCTACAGGCTAGACCTATATTCATTATCAATTAGGCAAGTGAAGCAAAATCTAAAAATATGGGGGTTCTCAGCCACCACCAGCCAACAATCGCCGCCGGCCAAAGGGCAATCTCAAGCGATCACCGACCACCAAGCATCGATAATCGTGATATTTTGGTGTTCGGATCCCTAGGAAGTCTATTTACATAGAATCTTTAGTGAACGCACAAACTTTACTACTGGAAAAAATTTGGGGGTAGTTAGGACATTTTAAAATTATGGTTTCTCTATTTAATGATCAGTTCTTCCTCTCCAAACCTACTTTTTATTTTTACAGGGTTTTGGAGAGCTAGAGAACTGAGTTTGTATCTCTAAATGTAGTTTAACTTTTAAATAAAAGTTAGATCTTGTTCTTTAATTATCTGTGATTGTTGAGATATTGCAGGGCTAATCCCCTAAGACTAGATCTGGAGAGGAAGCCATGTAGGTGTATGTTAGGATTTTCTTGCAGGTGATAGGCCTGACCTAGAGGTCTTTGATCACTCTTTAAGGTTTTTCTTCAACTCTCCTAAACCCAGCAAGTTAGGGTCGAATCTGAAGGTCTAGTTAGTAATCCTTAATATTCAAATTTCAATACTTAGTTTAACACAGATTTCCAACAAAGTAAAACCTCATTTCCCCTGAATTTTCGCTTCCCCTAGAATAATGTACATCTCTGTGAATTAACACCCTACTTACCATTTTACTATACAAAATTTGATATGTAGAATTTTGATTAAACTAATGACGGTCTATCACACGGCCACGTGGCAACCGACGTGGCAAGGCCACCTGAAAACTAATGTTGTATGATGTATATGACACATGGTTGGGACCAACAATGACATGGTAGGGCCCACGATAACATATGGTGCCCAGACCTGGTCTTGCCACGGTCCAGACCTGGTCGAATCAAGGTCAGACCCAGTCCAGACCTTGACCTAAACAAGATCCAATTTTTAGATCTGAACCTAGTTCAGACTGTGAATAACCGGTCTAGACTCAATTTTTTAATTTTTTATTTCTTTAATTTTCTATAGGGTCTAATCTTGGGGGGTCTTTTTTTTTTAAATCCAAAATTATTATTTTTAATAGATAGTTTTTATGACCTCAATATATATGTGATATATGCAACACTCGTTTAATACCTATTTAAGTATCTTACGATAACTTATAGGATTTTAAAGACCTAATATCCCTAGGATACTAGTTATTTTGGTCGATGATCAAAAACAACAAGAAACCACAGACTAATTTAGACACGACTGAGAATTATATCTACATCGCTATAATGTAAAGGGCATTTATGTCAGGGATATTTTAGATATCAATTGGGAATTAATTTAGTCTTGCTTCTAAAAATATGGTTTTTGGAGAACCAATTTTTCGTATCTAGGTGCAATCAGATGTTACGTGATAACATTTAGAAGTATATAGACCTTAATAAGTACCTAGCATATTCCTAGATCATTAGTTCCAAGACATGCTTAATCTACCTATCTTGGGAAATCAACAAAATTCAGGGATAAAACCACTTGTCTGCTAAGCATCTAATAACCCATATATTCGTAAAAATAAAATGGGTCATTTGGCTAGAATATTCAAACCATATAAAACTTTGGAGCTCAGAACACCCTAGTAGTTAAATAAGGATTACAACATCGGGTGGCTTTGAATACCTGCCTTGGCTAAGACTCTATTAAAATGCACTATCAAGATTAAGATCACTACCAAGTCATTGAGAAGTCGAGAAGTCGTTCAAGCCTCTAGGTGTTAGACCTTTGATATTCTCATTCAAGTCTCTAGGGGTTTGACTTTTGATATTCTCTTACTCCAATTATATTTGCAATAAATATGTAACTGTATAACATGTACCTTTTGATATTCTTTGTAACCTATTTTTAAATATTATAAATTGAACACTCAAAGCATTAATGATGGTATGAGAGCCATTACCAAATTTTACATAGTATCAGCCTAGATCCTAAACCACCCTTTTCTTCTCAACAAAATGACTGGAACCAACTCTACCTTGTCGTCTACTATCCTCACAAGTTCATCTTTACCCATCTCAACTTTATAAAGAACTCATATCCATCACCTTATCTCCGTCAAACTTGACCAAAGCAGTTATCTTCTATGGCTTACACAATTCAAGCCTCTATTGAAAGGAAATGATCTTGAGGGATACGTTGATGGGACACTTGTTTGTCCACCACATACTCTATCTGACATCGATACAACTATCAACCCTGCCTTCTTAGCATGGACCAAACAAGATCAAATTCTACTTGGATGGCTCTTATCCTCACTTTCAGAGTCGGTCCTTACACAAGTCGTTAGACATGATTTATCTCGTGTTGTATGGTCTGCTCTAGAGAAATAATTTGCCTCAAAATCACGCGCTCGTAAGATACAGATTCAACGAGAACTTTAAACCATTCGAAAAGGTTCTAAAATAATGTCCCAGTATTTTCTTTATGCCAAGCAACTCGCTGATAGTCTTGCTGCTACCAGAATATCCATGAATGATTCCAGCCTTCAACAAATCATTTTGAGCGGTCTCGACTCCTCATATGATGCTATTGCAGCCACTCTCACCGCCACAGTGAACAACTTTTATGCTCATCTCCTTGCCTTTGACATGAGAGTTGAGGCCCAACAATCTCTTCTTTAACAACAACATATTTCCAATGTGATAACTTATCATCGCAACAACCAACACAACAATCAATACAGGTACTCTAATAACTCTCACTCTCGACCTCCTCCGCCTACTCACCACAATACCAATTACCCCCACCAAAATACTAATTACCATGGTCCAAATTGATCTCCATTTCGATCCCAACCCAATGAAAATACCTTTGGACCCTGTAATTTATGTGGGAGGAAAAACCATAATGTCAACCAATGTTGGCATCGCTTTGATAAGAGGTTTCAGTCACAACTATCTTCATCTCCCGTTATAGCATATGTGGTTGTACCTAGCTCTTTAGCTGATGGAAACTGGTATCCAGACAGTGGCGCATCTCACCACCTTACCTCTGACCTAAACAACCTACAGATTCATTTGGAGTATGACGACCCGAATCAAATTCGTGTTGGAAATGGTAACCGCTTACCCATAGCTCATGTTGGTACTACTTCTTTCTTTATACCTTCTCGTACATTTTATTTAATGAATCTCAATCATGTGCCTCAAATATCTGCAAACTTACTTTTCGTCTCTCAATTCTCGAAAGATAATAATGTCTACTTTAAATTTCATCTAATGTTCTTTGTTTTGAAGGATCTTCAAACAGGGAAAGTTCTTCTTCAAGGCCACAATAGGGACAGTCTTTATCGTTTTGATCAAGCTCAAGCCATCTCCAACTCATCTTCCACCTCACAAGTCTTTATTACTGAGTCTCTACCCTTATGGCATCAACGATTTGGTCACCTAATGCTTCGCACTGTAAAACGCATTGTTGACTCGAATAATCTTCTTGTTTTGAATAATGAATTTTCTTTTTGTCACTAATGTAATGTCAGTAAAAGTCACAAACTACCTTTTCAATCTAGTTCAACTTTATATCAGAAACCTTTGAGTCTTACTGTGTCTGATTTATGGGGTCCTGCACCCGTTGTTTCTCAATATGGCTTTCGATACTACTTATTGTTAATGGATATGTTTAGTTACTTCACCTAGATATTTCCATTAGCAAAAAAATTTGACGCATTATCAACTTTCGTTGTCTTCAAAACAAAAATTGAAAACCTTTTAGATCGTAAAATAAAAAAAATTCAGTCTGATAATGGAGGAGAATACCGAAAATTCACTTCATATTTGGAGGAACGATCATCGATTTTCATGCCCTAAGACTTCTACTCAAAATGACATTGCAGAAAGACGTCATTGACACATTATTGAATTAGGTCTATCCATTATAAACCATGCCTCAGTTCTACTCTCACATTGGGTTGAGGCTTTCAATACAAGTTGTTATCTCATAAATCGACTTCCATCGAAAACTTTGCCAAAATCTCTGCTTAAGCTACTCTTTAACCGTAAACCCGAGTATAAATCCTTACAAGTCTTCGAATGTTTATGCTACCCATATTTAGGATTGTACAGTCAACACAAGCTTGCGCCTCGCTCTCTCTCATCTATTTTTATCAGCTATAGTAATGCCCACAAAGGCTACTTATGTCTTCATCCTCCTACGAATCGTCTTTATATCTCACGTCATGTTGTGCTTGAAGAAAGCACATTTCCATATTTAATTGAATACAAAGACTATGATTCTGCACCAAACATCAACCCCACTCCCAATATTCAAACTCCAATTCCTCTCATTTCACCACATATGAATAATATGCCTTCATCCACAAGAGCACCTATTCCAACTTTGCCAAGTCCCGGTCCAACTAATATCCCTTCATCACCACCATCAATTTACCTATCGAACCTTCGCCGATCTCAACCGTACCTACCATGCCTCCAAAAACCAATGCATCTACCAATACACGTTCACCATCACTACCACCTATTACTAGCCTGAATACAATTTCCCCATCTGATTCTACCACACTTGACCTACCTCGACATGGAATGATAACTCGAGCACGTGATGGCATAATAAAGGCCATAAATAAACTATGCTTACATGTTATTAAGTATCCTTTGTAGGGTCAAGACATCGAAGAACCAACATGTTATTCCAAAGCCGTACTTCATCCTTGTTGGCACAAAGCATTAGATGACGAACTTAACGCTCTAATCAAAAATGGTACTTGGATGTTGGTTCCCTCTAAACTGAATCTCAATATTTTCGGTTGCAAGTGGGTATTTCAGGTCAAGCGCATGGCTGATGGCTCCCTCGATTGCTATAAGGCACGCCTAGTAGTTAAAAGTTTCCATCAACAAGAAAGGATAGACTACACTAAAACGTTTAGTCCAATTGCTATGCCGTGCATAATTCGGTTAGTTTTAACCATTGCGATCAACAATGGGTGGCCTCTTTGTCAACTCGATATGCAAAATACCTTTTTGCATGGTGTGCTTAATGAGGAAGTCTATATGAAGCAACCTCCAGGGTATGTTGATTCCCGCTTTCCATCACATGTGTGTCGACTTCATAAATCTTTGTACGGCTTGAAACAATCCCCAAGAGCATGGTATTCACGTCTCAGTGATTTTCTCATCAAACTTGGTTTTGCGGGATCCAAAGCTGACACTTCACTCTTCATCAAAACAATTGTAGCTTATACAATCTACATTTTAATCTATGTAGATGACATCGTTGTCATTGGTTCTAGCACGAAACACATAAACAAGTTAATCACTCAGTTAAACTCGGCGTTTGTAATTAAAGACCTGGGGTCGCTGAACTATTTTCTTGGCATTGAAGTTGTTAATCAACCTCAAGGATTGTTTCTTTCTCAAAAGAAATATATTATCGATCTCTTAACCTGAATCAAGATGGATGGCGCAAAACCAGTCCATACTCCACTGGATGCTCATACCCAATTATCTCAATTTGGTTCAACAAAGTTTTTGGATCCTACACTCTATCACAGCGTCATTGGTGCTCTACAATACTTAACCTTCAGTACTCATCCCGATATCTCTGTTGCAGTTAACAAAGTCTGCCAATATATGCACGATCCTACAGATGCTCATTGGGTAGCTGTTAAACGTATATTGCGTTACTTGAAGGAAAAAACTACTCTTGAATTATATCTCAAAGAATCCAATAATTTTCATATAGAAGCGTACTCTGACTTTGACTGGGCTGGTTGCCCGGATACTCAAAGATCCAGAAATGGTTATGGTATTTTTGTTGGAAGAAACTTAATTTCTTGGAGTGCTCAAAAGCAAAAGACAATTTCTAGATCAAGCAACGAAGCCGAGTATAGGGGCTGGCTACTGCGACTGCTGAAGTAATGTAGATTCAGTCAATCATGAAAGAACTTCGTATTTCCACATCAACTCTACCTGTACTATGGTGTGACAATCTAGGTGCCATATATCTTATGGTCAATCTAATATTTCATGCTCGCACAAAACACATCGAAATCGACTACCATTTTGTGCGGGAACGGGTTGCTCAACGTCAACTACAAGTCCGATTCATTTCCACCAAAGACCAAATTGCGAACATCTTTACGAAAGGACTAAGTACCTCAAGATTTCAGTTCTTAAGGAACAAGTTAACCATCCAACATCGGACGCTCAACTTGCGGGGAGGTGTTAGACCAAGTCATTGAGAAGTCGAGAAGCCGTTCAAGCCTCTAGGTGTTAGACCTTTGATATTCCCATTCAATTCTTTAAGGGTTAGACCTTTGATATTCTCTGACTTCAATTATATTTGCAATAAATATGTAACTGTATAACATGCACCTTTTGATATTTTCTGTAACCTATTTTTAACTATTATAAATTGAACTCTCAAAGCACCAATTATAGTATGAGAGCCATTACCAAATTCTACAGAAGCTTACAAGGTATTGGTCAGGTTAGTTATTCACCATCATCTTCAGATTGAGTTGATGTATGAGCATCTCTATAAGGTGGATCCACTAGACTTATGGGACAGCTTATGACAACACTTTGCTCTTCAACAGATCATAAGGTTGCCAAAAGATAGGACCAAATAGAACAACCTTCGGTTCCTTAATTTAAATATGGTAGCTGACTATAACTCAACAGTCCAAAAAATTGTATTAACACTGATACTAAGTGATGATAAAGTCTTTCAGATACAGATGATTCACAAAACTTCATCAATATTCCATGACTCAAACGCTGCCCTTAAAGAATAGTATGCAAAAATGAGATTTATGGCGCATGCAGATTTGAAGTGGGAGATCAACTTCATTTCTTTATCGCATGTCTATCACTCCTGATATTTCGTAAGAGAATTAATATTCCCTACATCCAAGACTAGGGGAACTCCTATAGGCCTATAACTTACCCTATACGCCAGAGAGTAAAACTCCCTCAGGGATGAGATGAGGATAGAGGAAAAAGCTGGTGGTGACAAGATGAGGGTTTTGAGTGAGGAGATGGGGAGAAGAAAAAGAGAAAGATGAAAATGGAGAAAAAAGATAGACAAAGATGAAGAAAAGAGGAGGGGACAGAGGACAAGGTGGACAAGCTATTTTATGATCTTCTTCTTTTTTACCATTCCTAGAAAAAAACACTCCAGTTTTACATCAAGATTGGCATAAATTTTGTGGATGCATGATAGTCTGACCGCCAATATAAATTTATCACTTGAATAACGTTCTTTCAATGGAACATCACTTTTAAGCACTACACACAAGTGTAACTATAGTTGCACAAGTTTAGGTATATATCTACATCTTATGGTTGATTTTCATCTACTAATAAACGATTTGAAAGTAGAACGGCAGCGAGAGCCCGCCTTTAAAAATCTTTGGTTGATTTTTTCTCTAAACACACACCAGCTTTTTCGATTCGTTCTAGCTTTTTTGTGCATAATAAAAGTGGTGACAAGATTTAAGGGCAGGTATTGAGATAACCCTCTACCAAATAGTAGATTGATTGATCACCCTTTGAACCCTTTACCAAAAAGATTTGTAAGACCATGTAGTCATTTTTGGGAAGGTCTTTTGCTGAGTTGAAAGCCTAACAAATGTAAGAGATGCTCTATTAGGAACACATGCCACTTTTATAGCTTTTTCTATTCTTTCTGGGAAGAATTACTGACAGGCCCATAAGAGCATCCACAGCAGCTAGGTCAATTCTGATATAGCAAGGTAGATTGAAAAATCTACCCTTTTCTCAACCAATCCACCTCCCAACAGCTAGGTTAATTGTCCACGTGTCCACCCATTTTTCACCTTGAGGGTGGATTCGGATTCTCCACCCTCTGGGTGAATTTTTGGTGGATTGATGCCGCGCAGTTCAGAACTACGCGAAGGAAGTAAGCCAATGAGATGATGACACTTGTCAAACTTTAATAGGTCATCTTGCCGCGCAGTTTTGAACTAAGCGTATATGCAATGTTTGAGATGGAGACACGTGGACGGCTTAGATTTAAACCATTACAAACGGCTAGTTCTTGTCGCGCAGTTCAGAACTGCGCGACAAGAGCCTGCATGAAATATATGTTGGTTCCCCTCTATACTTTGGTTTTTTCCTGATCAAACTTCTTCAACAAGATGCTCAACGGCTATAAACGGCTAGTTTTTTCTCTATTAATAAAACCCATTCATCTTCTGCTCTCCTACTCTTCTACAATCAACTCATTCATCTTAAATCTCAAAACTTAACTTTCTTCTTTTGTTATCAATTTTGCCGAATCATGTCTGACGAAATCCTGGCTGACCTACTCATGTCTGACCCATCACTCTCATCTTTGGAGTCATCATCTTCATCATCGTCCGGAAGCGAAGAGCTCTTCCAACGTCAAATTGAGATGATGCACGAGTATAACAAGATTATGATTGAGATGGGAGAAGCAGATGAAAATGAGCAAGAGGCGATATCATCACAGAGACAGGGAGGTAGTAAAATAGGAAGGATTGACAAGCAGAAGGACCGTGATCATAAATTGGGGGAGTTTAGCCTTAATCGGGATTACTTCGGTGGCAACCCAAGATTCAAAGATATCCCATTTCATCGTCGATTCTGTATGAGCGAAGGTGTGTATCAATGTATTTATGATCAAATACTTTCTTCAAAACCCTATTTTATTCAAAGAGAAAATGCCGCTAAGACGATGAGCTTATCCTCGCACCAAAAGATAACTTGCGCACATCGCATTGGGGAGTCTACGGGTATTTTGTGTTAGAAAGAATTTTGTAAAACTATTATAACACAATTCAAAGCACAATAGCTTAGATTACTCAATGAAAACGATACATTATACTTGTTAGAAGTGAATGGATTGCGAGGCCTCCTGGGGATGTTAGGTAGTTTAGATTGTATGTATTGGAAATAGAAGAATTGTCCTACCGGGTGGGCAAGATAATATACCGGGTATAAGAAAATCTCGATGGTGATTTTAGAAGTGGCTGCATCGCAAGATCTTAGGATATGGCACTCATTCTTTATGGTGCACGGTTCTAACAACGACGTGAAATTCTTGGATCAAGAGTGGCATTTTAGCAACTTGTCGAATGGAGTTGCGACGCCATGCAATTATAATATAAGCACGGTACCGCACACTATGGGATATTACTTAACGGATATAGTCGATCAAAAATGGCAAATACTTGTTCAAACCATAAGAAATCCATCCAACGATGTCGAAAGATATTTTTTAAAGATGCAAGAAGCATACCGAAAAGACGTAGAACGTGTTTTTGGGGTATTACAAGCTAGGTTTTAAAAATTGGCACACTGTGAGAGATTTTGGAAACCTAGTGATCTAAGAAATATTATGTACGCATGTATAATCCTGCACAATATGATCATCGAAGATGAATGTCATACTTATATCCGACAAATAGACATCGATCCAGAGTTTAGGACATCCGTGAAGAATTAGAAGGACTTAAATCCAAGACACGCGATCAACACTATGGTAGAGTACATCCAGAAGGTTCATGAAATTAGAAATGAGTGCTCATTTTCAATTACGAGATGAATTTGTCGCGCATTTGTGAAATCGAAAAAGGGCGGAGTAATGTAGTATTCATCATTATTTTTTTATTTTTTAAAGTAATGTATTTTGTTTCCAAGTTTAATGTTAAAGTTGTAATGTATTTGCTCTACCTGATTAAAGTATATTTTAAGGATTACGTACAATTAATAGCAATTTTATTGAAATAATGAAGAACTACTATTAACGCCAAGGATTACATCAATCTTCTTCACTAGAAACGTCGTCATTACTTGGACACTGTCCCTTCAACTTCTTCGAATATTCTTAAATTTGCTTCTTCATCCAACACCTTTGTGTCGGTAGTAGGTTACTTGGGTCTGTTATCATCACCTTAACCATATACGCATCTTCGATGGCTTTTTTTTGAGCTGGCTCCACTTTACGCCTCCTTTGAATCTCAGCCTCTCTAACCAACTTTAGTTCCTCTCGTACTCTAGCTATAGCTTCCTTTACCTATTTCTTCTGTTCGATTCTCTCATTCCATGCCTTCATCATGTTAGTCGTTGCCTCAAACATCTTCTTCCCCTAATAACTTATACTTGACTTTGCCACTTCTTTTGCCTTGTATTTTTTTTAGCCATTCGGTCGTTCTTCCCCACAAGCATATAATGGTGCATCCAAGTCGATAAAATCATCCAGAATAACCACATTTGGAGTGCTGGAAGTAGGTGTAGAGAAACCAGTGACGGAAGTACCTAGGCTATCGTTAAAGAAAAATGAAGTTTAAACAAGATTAATAGTAAAGTATATTTTAAACAAAACATAGTTTAAATAAAACATAGTTTAAACAATATTAATACTCAACATAGTTTAAACAAACATAAATCAAAGTTCTAAATAAAAGATAGGCTAACTGGGACGACCTCTCTTTGTTTGGCAGGCGCATCTACAACGTATGAGACTTTCGTTATAAGTACATTGCACAACCAGCTCTGTCTGGTAGGAAATTAATATCTCAGCTAGTCTCTCGAACATCTCTCGAATGACCTCTTATGCCTGCCTCAGCTCCCCCTCTAACTCGGCCGTGCGTTCGACGTATTGCCTCAAGTCTTCATATGCCGTATACCACATTCCTTGGGATTGATGCCACAACTCATTTATTCTATATGTAGGTGGACAAGGTTATCGTACCTGCATCAGCAGAATCGGTATCCGTCTACGTTGATCACTCCTTCCTGCCAGATCCATGAACCATCCCATATCATGTGGATCGTCAGTCACCTAAACACCATAGTCTTGCACCTGTGAAGGTGTAGAAAAACTCGACGTAGGTGGCAAGTGTACATCGGGCCTCACTAGATCACGCCCGACCATCCAAATATTTTTGGTCTTCTTTGCTAAATTGCAACCGATCTTGGGATTTTTATGAATGGTACGCCAATATGTCATGTAATCTACATTTGAAACAAGATAATTATGACCATCGTAGAAGTCCACATCTTTCAGACCTTAATATAACTCTCGATCGCACCTTGGGAATTCCATAATCTCTTGAAGTGGATCATAGGGTACACTATCATGCCCTGTCATCTGATGCATACACTGGTCACCTAAATACCTGTAGTAGCCTACTCGCAGCCTTTTACCCCAGTCAAATACTCGAAGGCTACTTTGAAGCCTATTCAAATGTATTGAAGCCTATCCAATCCTTAAGCAAGTCTCCCAAAGATTATCCGAAAATGAAGCCTCGACTTTGAACAAGACTCGTGAACGAACTCCATATCGCAGCAAAAATACTTTGACCATATCCGTACATGGTCAAAGTATGACAGGATAGATAGTCAGCTTACTAGACAAGACGACGCAGTTGTTAGTCCTTGCAGCTACAGTGGCATACCCAACCACTGTTATAGTATCAAAATACAGAGACAGACCCAACAACTGTTACAGTGACAATTCCGACATTTCCGATACCCATACCCGCTCCGGGATATCCGGATGGTACCCTTGTAATGTGACCTAACCTTGGTGACTCAGCCCTTCCTATGTTTTATAAATAGGAGAGATGGGGAACGAAGGAGGGGGACGACAAAATCTCCCCTCTGAGCCCTTATAGTTTACCTTCGATCACTTTGTAAAACCCAGTACTCGAACCTTCGATTACTCATCAGTAATATAAACTTCCTTAAAAATCTTCATCAGAGGTCGTAGGGCATCACATTTAGACCTCTATGTAAGTATATTGTCGGTAGATTACGTATACTATAGATTTTATGCTGAATCCTCTGATTAAGGATAAACCCCATGGTGTAAGAGTCAACTTCCCCTCTGCCTGAAATTAGGCCCCTATATTTGGCACTGTCTGTGCTTCTCACCCTACCAATCTACCTTTCTTTTTCCCCTCCTTTTGTTTTTGACTTCAACAGATTATCCTCAATGACACCCACCCTCCATTCCAGTTCTACCCATGCCGGCAACTCCGTCGATGGAGTGGCCGCACGAAGAGCCTTTACCAAATCCGTGGAATATAATGCAGCTGGTCTCATACAATAGGTCACGACCTCTAACTTGTACAACTGATGTAAACAAAGGATAATCAATACACCGTTTTTCCACCCTGACTTTGTTTCCTATTTTCAATGAATTTCTTGGTTTACCTTAAGTATCATGTCAACCTTTCGACTCGACTAATACTTGGGGGCAACCTTGAGATTTTTCCAACCTCCAATTTCGAGCAAACTCGAGGGGCAATGATGGTTGAAAGACTAGACCCTCGGGAATACATTGGGGGCGAACAGTTATGTTTCGGTGTGGCTTAGGCCTTCGAAGTCCAGTCAATTTCTTGGTTTACTCTAAGTATCATGTCAACCCTCGACCCGACTGATACTTAGGGGCGACCTTGAAATTTTTAAATTTCCAATTTCGAGCAAACTCAGGGGGTAAGGATGGTCGACAGACCGGACCCTCAGGAATGCATTGGGGGCTAATAGATATGCTTCGATAAGGTTTAAAACCATCAGAGTCCAGTCTATTTCTTGGTTTACCCCAGGTATCATGTCCACCCTCGCCCCGACTGATACTTGGGGGCAACCATGAAATTTTCAAGCTTCCAACATTCGAGCAAACTCGAGGGGCACGAATGGTCGAAAGACCGGACCCTCAAGAATTCGTTGACAGTGAACACGTCTTGCTTCGCTGTGGCTTAGGCCTTCGAAGTCCAGTAAATTTCTGAGTTCTTCCTAAGTGTCATGTGAACCTCGGCCCGACTAAGACTTGGGGGCGACTTTGAAATTTTTCAAACTCCCAACATTCGAACAGACTCGAGGGGTACGAATGGTCGACCGACCGAACCCTCGGGAATGCGTTGGGGGCGACCACATCTTACATAGCTGTGGCATGGACCTTCGATGTCTAGCAAATCCCTTGACTTTAAAAGAGCATCACAACCATCTCGAAACTCTTCAAGGTTTGACCACTCTGCAGATCATTCGACAGATACAGCCCATGCAGATACTATCATACAGGAACATCTATAATCCCACCATATGCAAGAAGTTCTACAACATCATATATCAGAGAAGCAGTTTCAACACAAATCAATTCAAATCAAATTCTGTTCAGAGCATATATCAAGTATCTAGCACAAACAAGTCAATACAAATCAATTTTAAAGAACACAAGTTCCAAGATTAATTTTAGAACAGCAACTCAAAGCCACTCGAACCTTATAATGCTCACTTGAAGCCGTCCAGTCAAATAATACTTTTTTCCGTAAAATGAGCAAAAAATCATGATTACCTGTATAGTACACTGCCCCAGGAGCATGTACTGTTCCGACAGACCAGCTTTCTGGGCTGTCAGTCGGTCTAGTCAAATCTAACAAACCTTCGATACACCCACTTCCCACACACAAGTAATCGACTATACCGTGTCCCGAACATTCATCCACAGATAACCCCACATTTAATTTCCAAATATATCAAACATTCAATTTACAACACATTCGACAGCTCAGACTTTGACTTCGACAGTTCACACTTTTTACTTCACCAAAGTTCAGACTTTTACTTCGACAGATCAGAATATTACTTCGACAGCTCAGACTTCTACTTCGACAAATCATACTTTTTACTTCACCAAAGTTTAGACTTCTACTTTGGCAGATCATAATATTACTTCGACAGCTCAGACTTCGAATTCGATAGATTATATTTTTTACTTCACCAAAGTTTAGACTTCTACTTCAATAGATCACACTTTTCACTTCACCAAGTTCAGACTTCTACTTTGACAGATCAGAATATTATATTGACAGCTCAGACTTTGACTTCGAAAGATCATACTTTTTACTTCACCAAAGTTTAGACTTCTACTTTGACAGATTAGAATACTACTTCGACAGATCAAACTTCGACTTTGACAGATCAAACTTTTCACTTCAGCAACTTCAGACTTCTACTTTGACAGCTCAGACTTTTATTTCGACAGATCATACTTTTTACTTCACCAAGTTCAGACTTCTACTTCGACAGATCAGAATATTACTTTGACAGATCAGACTTTGACTTCGATAGATTATACTTTTCACTTCACCAAGTTCAAACTTCTACTTTGATAGATCAGAATTTTACTTCGACATATCAAACTTCTATTTTGACAGATCACACTTTTTACTTCACCAAGTTCAGACTTCTACTTCGACATATCAAAATATTACTTCAACAGATCAGACTTCGACTTTGACATATCACACTTTTTACTTCGCCAAGTTCAGACTTCTACTTCGACATATCAGAATATTACTTCGACAGATCAGACTTCGACTTCGACATATTACACTTTTTACTTCACCAAGTTCAGACTTCTACTTTGACAGATCATAATATTACTTCGACAGCTCAGATCTCTATTTCGACAGATTACACCTTTTACTTCACCAAGTTTAGACTTCTACTTCGACAGATCAGAATATTACTTTGACAAATCAGACTTCTACTTTGACAGATTACACTTTTTACTTTACCAAGTTCAAACTTCTACTTCGACAGATCAGAATATAACTTTGACAGATCAAACTTCTATTTCGACAGATTACACTTTTCACTTCACCAAGTTCAGACTTCTACTTTGAAAGATCAGAATATCACTTCGACAGCTCAGACTTCTATTTTAATAGATCACACTTTTCACTTCACCAAGTTCAGACTTCCTGCGACTTCGACAAATCACACTTTTTACTTCACCAAGATCGGATTTCGACTTCGACAGATCACACATTTTACTTTACCAAGTTTAGACTTCTACTTCGACAGATCATAATGTCACTTCGACAGTTCAGACAGGTTATTTTGACAGATCAAAATTTTACTTCGAGCATTCAAAATTCTACTTGCACACAGTATTGAAAAATAATTCGACAGTTATATTACCAACTCCCAAGTTCATTCAATACAAACCAAAACAGTACAATTCAAACATAAAATATAAATACCCTTTTATACCCATCTAAAATACTTAACAAACCAGCAAGAAGCTCCTATTTATCATCGGGATGCTTCTCCTCACTCCTAGCCTCATCAGCAGAATCCTCCTACTCCACCATCTCCTCCGCAAATAATTCCAGCAAATGCAAATGGTGGCCTCGAAATGGACCCATCATCTGAAGAAACCCCCCACCAACATATCTTTATTACCCTTTTTTGTTACCTCCCCAAAAACAAACAGTCAAACCGTTCAACTTCCAACGCAAAACAGTTTTCTCAGCAAACGCCTCTGCACCTGTTTTCGAGCCCTTTGTTGGGAGGGGGCGAATGTAGTAGCCTACTCGCAGCCTTCTACCCCAGTCAAACACTCGAAAGATACTTCGAAGCCTACTCAAATACATCGAAGCCTATCCAATCCTTAAGAAAGTCTCCCAAAGATTATCCGAAGAGGAAGCTCCGACTCTGAATAAGCCTCGAGAACGAACTCCATATCGTAACAAAAACACTTTGACCATATCTGGACATGGTCGAAGTATGATAGGACAGACAACCAACTCACTAGATAAGACAACGCAGTTGTTGATCCTTGTAGCTATAGTGACAGACCCAACCACTGCTACAGCCTCAAAGTACAGAGACAGGCCCAACAACTGATACAGTGACAGTTACAGCATTTTCGGCACCCATACCCACTCTGGGATATCCGGATGGTACCCTTGTAATGTGACCTAACCTTGGTGACTCAGCCCTTCATATGTTCTATAAATAGAAGAGATGGAGAACCAAGGAGGGGGACGACAAAATCTCCCCTCTGAGCCCTTACAGTTTACCTTCGATCACTTTGTAAAACCCAGTACTTGAACCTTCGATTACTCATCATTAATATAAACTCTCTTAAAAATCCTTATCAGAGGTCGTAGAGCATCACATTTGGACCTCTACGCAAGTATACTATCGGTAGATTATGTATACTATAGATTTTATACTTGAATCCTCTTATTAAGGATAAACCCCGTGGCGTAAAAGCCGACTTCCCCTCTGCCTGAAGTTAGGCCCCTACAATACCAAAGCGTACCGTGCCCGTATGGGACTGACACCAATGGAACCCTCTGGAAGCTCAGTGTTGAAGTAATTCTTACCTCTTGACGGATTAATTGGCTAGACCTGTGCCATGGTTGCCAATCTATGTTGGTTTTGTCCTTCTATTCAATCATTTATCTGATCATAGCAAAAAAGTTATGGATTTTAGACCCCATACTAGCCTTTCATCTCTCCAAGTACCCATACGGGGATAAATATGGTTAAAGTTTTGTACCTCTACTAGATACATTCCAACCCGATAGTACTCAAAGAACCAAAACTCCAGCATCGCATAGAATCCAGTGATTGATTTCTTCACCTTCCCATCCTTCAGAACTGAGACTTCATCTAGTCCCCGATACAAAGCCACCATAATCGGCGTACCTCAGTCAAAACTCGATGCACCAATAATATCGTAGTCTATCAAGGCTACAAGATAACCCACCCAAAGAGATGTGCTATCATTTGAGAAGAAGAGATTACCAATTATATGGGCAATAAATGCCCTCGCATACACGATATCCATTTGTGGGTCGTAATTGTTGAGACGTGGATTCAAAGGCTCTTTCCACATTTTTAAATAGGCGAGAGTAATGTTATCGTACCTGATGTCAGTCCTTGTGATCTCTGGGAACATCTTTTTTGTTTTCTCTAACTTAGAGTACCTCCCATCGTACAGGAGTTCGCGGCCTACCCCAAACTTTAATCATGTTAGCATGACAAAGTCTAGCGGTGTAAAACCCAGTTCCCCACAAGGGAAGTAAAAGGTATGAATGGAAGGCCACTACCGTTCCATAAGAGCATGAATGAGACGGTTATCAGAATTTCCTGCCTTAATCGAGCAAAACTCCTCAAAACCCATATTGTTGGCCAACTTCTTCAACGTCGAATACCCCGCAATCCATTGGTACCACTTCAGTACCTTATCCAATGATCCCCTACACTGTATTTCATCTCGGTTCTGACAAAAAAAATACATTAACTTCATTCGGGCATTTCATCGAACACATTGCAATATACGGTAATAACACTTAAAATTTACACAAAACTTACCAGCATTTTCTCCGATCCAGCACAAATATGAACCCAGCCGTCCAGGAGGACTTCTACTCGGTTCAACTCCTCGAGCGTTAGGGAGGGATCGTTGTCCAACTTCAATTGTAACGGCCAAATATTTATTACCAATTCGTTACCCCTTCATTTTACTTCGGCGTTTACGTTACCTTTAGTTTTGGAAAAATTATACCTCGGTCGCGAACTAGACTCTCCTGACATTTTTAAGCGATTAACGGCGTCGATGACGAAAGAAATAGGTTGGGTTGGAAAACTTGTAGAGTAAGGGTTGGGTAAGCTAGTTTGGAATGTTTTAGGTTCTTTGAAATAATACTTGAAAGTTTTAAACCAAAGTTATGCCTAAAACTTGCAGGGAGATGTCGCGCGGATCTGAACTGCATGGCTAATTTTAAAAAATATATATGGTAATTCCTTATTGATCGTTACTACGCGCGGTTTAGAACTGTACTGCAGCTTTGAACGTTTAAGATGGGGACATGTGGGTTGATCCTGTGCGCTGATGACGGCGCGCAATTCAGGACTACGCGAAGTGATATTCACCTTGTTTTAACGTTCAACTGTTATGAGGAGGATTGGGGTAGATTAAATTCACCCTGATGACGGGGCAAATCCACCCACCCTACTGCTGTGGATGCTCTAAATAGCGTACTGGAAATATTGCAGAGTTAGATTTTTTCTTCATTAGTTCATTATACCCTTGAGATGACCTACTTTTCCATCTCTATACTAAGTCAAAAACACAATTAACACTCCCCTTTTTTCTCTCTATCTTCACTCTCTAACCTCATCTTCTTCCCTTTTCTTCTCTCTCTAAACTGAGTTAACTCATTTTTCCAAAATCCTCATCTCTAAGAGCATCATCGCCTCCGCAGATTGACCCAACTTACTCTAAAACGTGGGTAAATTCACAACGACTATAGTAGTTATTCTCTCATAGTATTGTTTGCTTGTTTTAAGCTCTTAATGAGTTGCTCATGATTTTTCTCCATAAAAGTTGATTGAGAATTTGAAAATGGTTTTTATCTGGAAGCTAACTTCTTAACCAATTTCTTAAGTTGGTAATAGATTTGACATATAAATGTTTGACAAACCATTTAATAAATTGGAGTCTTAATAAATCATAGTTAATTTTACGCGAGTAGTTGAAACTCAACACTTTAGTGTTCCAATTAGTTTCTAACTATAGACGTGAGTTTAAATTGGTCATCTACTTATTAGTAGAGTTGGTAAACTGACCTACGACCCGCCGACCCAACCCCGTTTCTAGCGAGTTTGGGTTTGGCCTTAATAGGTCACAGGTTATTTGACCTGAACCCATCTAACCCATTTAATAAATAGGTCGGGTTTGGGCTTATTTTAAGTGATTTGGGTTGACCCATGTCCTGTTTAAGTTTGGTGTGGGCCAATTGTAATTTCTAATTTTTAAAGTACCCTTTTTGACTCTTTGAAAAATAAACCTAAATTAAGTGTATAACACACTAGCACATAAACCTCCATCTCTCTCTCTCTCTAGATCTCTAATGCTCCTCCCTTCTTCGGTCTTCATCTCACCATCTTCATCTTCACCTCTCATTTCCAACCTTTAAACTCTTTTATGGCATCGGATGGGGCTATTATCCATCATTTCAAGTAAGATATGAGCCCAAAGAGATGTTTATGTGTTATTACTACCCATAAACATATGACATTTAATCAAATTCCACATCAATTTCATCATCTCCTCATCTTCTGTTATTACTACCCATTTCATCAATAAACCCACTCTCATAAAATGGGCATTTGATCTCCACTTATTATTACTAGACTCATCATTTGAGAACACTTATAACACAAATACCTACCAACCAAAGCTTCATCAAACCTACTCTCCCAAATTTTTGTAAACTAAGGTTAAGACCCATGACCAGATCCAAACCCAAATTAATATTTAAATAGGTCAAAAGGGTCAGGTCGGGCCGGGTTGACCTATTTAAATCAGGGTCGGGTATGAGTTTATATTTCTGACCTGTTTAAGTTTGGGTTTGCATTTTTTACCCTTGAACCTGTTAAGACCCGATTTGTGTAACCCAAACCTGACCCATTTGCCAACTCTACTTGTTAGTTTAAGTTACTCACAAAGCATTAGTCCCTTTTAAGTTAGTAATATGCTTATGAGTTTAAGTAATTAAAAAACCATTAATCCCTTTAAGTTGGTAATATACTTGTCAGTTTAACTAATCGACAAAGCATTATGGATATGGAGTTAAAATAAATAAATATATATATATATATATATATATTTTTTTTTTTTTTTTTTTTTTTTTTTTTTTTTGGGAAAGTAGAGATTTATTGATGGATACATTTACAACGGGAGGACATACAGCTCAGCCCTTGAAATGAATCAAAGCACTTTATCTCCTAATGTTAGTTATACCCCTTTTATCAAGGAGAAGAGCCTTTTTCACATAATTTGGAAGTTCATTTGTGCTCCAACGTTGTTTAGTGATCTATTTGCTTCCTTCTTTCCCTGAAATTATGCTCAAGCTTGATTCCCATCTTCATGCCCTTTAATACAATTCTCTCCCAAATGAAGCATAACTTAAGAGCCACTTTAGTCTTTAGATTATACCATTGCACAATGATTTTTGAATCCACTTCCACCTCTAGAGGATACCACCTACACTGTTTGCAAAATTATAGGCCGTTTAGCACACCAAATAATTTTGATGTAGTGTTTGTACTAGGCCCTAAGATTGTAGAGAATGAAAAAAACAAAATCACCATTGTGGTTTCTAACCACCCCACCTGTAACACACAGCTCTGAAATTGCAGAGCCATCAGTATTAAGTTTGAACACCCCAAATGCAGGTCTTATCCATCTTACAAATTTGAAAGGTTTAAATTTTACTCTTTGCTTCTGAATTTGGAGAGCTTGCAGAGAGATAATATAAGAAAAACTACATTATTTCTTGTAACTAGCATGAATACATAACATAGTATTGTAACTATCCTTTCACTTTGTAAATAACAGCTTCAGCTTCTATAGGGATGGATGTAATGTCCCAAAATTTCAGGGAATTTTTTTTTGTTTATTATTAAGTATTGTTACTATGATTCATATATTATTATTTGTTATGCATCCATTTATTCCTTTCGGCAGGTTTTGTATGTTAGATTCATTTTATGTAGTTTCGGTGGTACGGTAGTTATTCGAAGGAGGAGGTGGCGTTGTGGCCTTGGGAACCCCTAGATGGGTTGGTGGTGATGTTTGTTTGATGTGTTTGTGGTTTGGTGTGGTTCTGGTGAGCCGTTGGATTGGCCGATAGGTTTTCAGAGTTTTTCGAGCAAAGATTCCTTCTCGGGGGTTTAGGCGTTTTGGTGGCCATGAAGCGGTAGAGGTGGTGTTTAGACCTTGGGAACCCTTTGCTAGGGTTGTGATGGTTGTTCAGGTTGTTCCAGTCTTCTGAGGGTCTTGGTGTTGTGTGTGGTTCAGGAGGACCTCAGAGTGACATTTTTGGATTCTTCCAGCTCCTGTTAGAACGATCGTTCGAACGGCTGGTCAGTTATATATATATCATTATCCATTCTCTCTCCTTACATTTCTCTTTCACTCTCTCTCTCTCTCTTCTCCTAACCGAATCCTCTCCTCCCTCGCTTGCCGATTTCTTCGTGGATTTTTCGCCTTGATCTTCAGCGTTTTCCCTCGGTGAGTAATTCCTCTCTCTCTCTCTCTCTCTTGTATCATTGGTTGATTTCGGTTTTGGTGAGAACCCTTGTGATGTTGGACTGATTTTAGGGTTTATGATTAGTGGGTGTATTGTTGATTTAAGGAGTGTGATCATTGTAGGTGTTGGGCGGTGGCGGTGATTGCGTGAGTTGAATTGTTGGCGTTTGGGTGCCAAAAATTATGAGGTTTTCTTGCAGCTATTTGGTGGTATGATTGGGGTTTAGTGTGGTTGGGAAGAGGAGGTGTGGTGGCTATTCTAGGTAGTAGTTGTTGCCATTTCGGAGAGGGTTGCCTAAGCTGACAATGGTGGCCGTTTTGGTTCAGAAATTTCTGCCATAGTTACTGTTATTATGGAAGAAGGGTTAGGACTGTTTTAACGCCCGTTGAACACCGGGTTCGTGATTGTTGGGCAGATGATTTGGAGGGGTTAGAGTGGCTTATCTTCATATGTTTGTGGGCGGTCGGAGTAGCGCAGCGTAGCGTGGTGGACCGTGGGTTTAGATGCAGTTTTATTACTGAATTCAGTTGTGGTGCTGATCTGAAATGCAGTTTCGGGCAGGTATCCTTTGTCGGAGTTTCGATTGGGCTCCATTAATTCATAGCGGTTGATGTTGTGGTATTCTTGGTCCTTTCCGTGACTGATTTGGAGTTCCGGAAGTCGATTCGCGGAGCACATTTCCGTTGGGGTGCTGTTTGGGCAGTTTCGCCGAGATTGTCGTTCCGAGCATATCGTCATGCGAGTTTTATCTTCCTTAATAACTAGACCATTATATTGATTCGTGAGTTATTGTATCACATAGTTTATCATGTTTATTACCGTGATTATGTTAGTATATGGGTTAATTGCTTAGGACACATTCACGGGTTATCCGTTTGGCATACCTTAGGCGAGAGTACTTAAGGGTTTGATAAGTTAGTAAAACCCGAGTTAGTTATAAGTTTAGTTACTAGATAGAACCTGTAGGTTATGTTTAGTCAGAGAAGGTTATTCTCTGTTGTCGACGATGTGACGATGACTCCTGAGATTCCTCTTAGACCAATTTCATTGTGGGTGATTATTGCAGATCTTTTCTTTATTAAGGTTAAGAACAAAGGCATTTCTCAGTATGTTGCGACGCCCAGAGTCGCTATATATATGTATAATATATTGAGTGTGGTACTGTTGGTTAGTTATTAGGGTGCCCATCTTGTTTCAGGGCACTAGTAACTTGGTTTGACTATTAGTAGAAACTTATGGACGGCATGTGGTTTCGCCACCATTTCTCTGAGATAGTGTAGTTCAGAGACTATAGTTCTCACCCTATAGTATAACACCCTGGTTAGTTTAGGTTGCTGGACTTGGTTCCAGAGAAGTCTTGGGGCGACATAGCTTCAGTAAGACATGGTCTTCTATTCAGAGTTCGTCATCTTGCCTGTTATTGTTTTGATTAGTCTTAGGACTAGTCTAGGTGTACTCTGTGTTCTCAAGGCCTGGTCCTTAAGCACTGTCATTGTGATTAGTGGTTGTTTGGAATGTTAGAGTCCATGTGGGAGTGTAGTATCTCATGGACTGTTAGTTGTTGATGGTGAGTAGACGGCTTGTCCGTGGTGGTTGGTTGTGGATGTGAACTTCTAATAGTTTGCCTTAGGATTGTTTGCTTATCGTGTTGTGATACTTATTGTCTTGTCCTCATGATTCTTAGAGCTGATAGAGCTTACTCGTAAGCCTTCTTTCCCCGGGATGAGGCTGTTAGGGTTGTGTTCCCTTCCGTCATCTAGGAGGCAGTGAGACAGCATGGCTCAGTGTGATCCGCGGCTGAGCCAGGTGGTTTATGAAGTTGTACGTCACCCGAGATGTTAGAATGCGGCTGAAACCTCCTGTTGAATCCGGTTCATGTACATCCGTGTTGAAGACTTATGTACATGATTAGGAGGATTGTGAGGCAGTTATGTTATTGGGGATTGTTGACAACTTGTTGGACTCTTGTAGGTCACCCCATGAGTACTAGTCTGTGTTGACAGCAAGAGTATTGTTGTACTTGATGGTAATCATATTGTGTTGATGAATCTTAGAGACTGATGTCGTTTAAATGTCGTGAGGGTTAAGTTGCTCTTTCATCTAAGTTTAGATGGTACAACTGAGTCACAGGAGGGCATCTGTGTTAGTTTTGGTTGCCACGCTCTCAGGCAGGTAGTTATCCTATTGTGTACTGGTATGTTAATAGCAGTTGTGTTTCAGTCTTTAGGATCATGCTCATATCCTTAGATAATATATTCTCTCCTTATCTTACTGCGATTGGATACATAAACAACTCCGCATCGGCTGGCCCCGATAGGTTGATAGAATCCCTGGATCGGGTTAAAGTTTTAGAGGTGAAGATATGGTTGGATTAGTTTTCCTGGTGCCCAGTTTTGTCCTGCGTAGAGAGACATGGATGGATACTATTTCCTGGTGCCCAGCCTTTTCCTGTAAGTGAAGTTATGGTTAGAATAGTTCTCTTGGTGCCCAGTCTCATCTTGCGTGGAGAGACATGGTTGGATGCTAGTTCCTGGTGCCCAGACTCCTCAAGCAAGGTTGAAATACCTATGTTAATATCTTTTAGTCTGGTAGAGCTAGTGCAGTACATCGTACCCTTGTATCCAACAATATCTAGTAAGGTAAATCCTTTTTCAGCAGTTGTCAGCCCACTTTAGTCTTGGGGGCTAGCCCTTTGGGTTGACATCGCTAAACCATTGCATTTGGGATAGGTATGGGACTATCCCACTTCATCATAAATCTTTCTGCATCATCATCATCATCAAGCATATCATTGCATCTCAGCATACTTCCAATTGGCAGGTTCTTCTGATATAAATCCTTAACCCTTTCTGCATTATGTTTAATATAGAATCTTCTGCACTTGGGATAATCAGAAGATTATCTCATTCCATCATATCATCATCATAACATATCATTACATTGGGATAATTATGGGATTATCCTAGTTCATCATATTCTTCTCCGCTTATTAGATTCCTCTTCTCCTAATTGATTGCGGTGTAATTAGACTTCTCTTCCTTCTGCATACTTATCTCCTCTCTGCATCTATTCCCCCCTCTTCTGTATCTGATTAAGTTATTAGGTAGATTAGTCTGGTTGGTTGCTGTGAGCTTTAGGCTAGTATTTGGTTGTGGGTGATCTCGTTCAGCTTGTGGTAGCTTCGGGATTGTACCTAGTTGGGGTTTGGATAACCCGGTTGTTTTGTAGTTGGCCGAGGGTGTTTACCCTCACGTGTGACTGTATTCTTGAGGCGGGTTACTTGCTTGTGGCGCTGAGGGCCACGGTAGTGATCAGAGTGCAGTTAGTGGTACTTGTGACTGGAGTATGGATTAGCACTCCTTTGCACGAGGTATATTTATAGATAGATTTATTAGAGTTAGTATATATACGTATGCCTATTAGTCATCATATATATATTTATATATATGCATTGTTTATCGTTACATATTATTATATCTTGTTATCACTAATATTTATACTCATCTCATTGGTTAGTATAATCGTTTAGCTATTCTTGGGAGTTAGCGAGCTCGTTGTTTGCTCACTCTCGCATCCCTATTCAGTGGCAGGTTGTTTCAGATTTTAGTTGTTGCTGTGGTGATCTTTGGAGAGCTGAGCTGGAGGCTCATTCTCCAGTTTTGCAGTTGGGCTTGCTGCGTAGAGGTTTGTAGAATCTTACGTTTAGATTCTGTTATCTTAGTCTTTCGCTATTTCTGTTTTCCCTTTTACTCTGTTGTGATACTATTGTGAATGACTGGGCCAGAATTTGTCTACGACTCGGTTGTTTGTGGGGCGAATCTGTGGATTCCCCGACCTGCACAGCTTCGGATCTAGTAATTGGTCAAGCTATCGATTACTGGATTTTGGGGCGTGACAATGGAGTCATACCTATAGTTGCACCTGGACTTTCATATTTCCCAAAAGATAAAAGCAGGGGAAATTCCCCTAATTAACCTCATTTGAGTTTGTGTATCTGCAAGATTAGACCATGAAGCGTGTCTAGTTCCCACTGTTTGATGAAGCAAAGGAACCTCATAAGTGTAGCAAAAATACGTTCAGGCCTTAGATGCAAGTTGACTCTGAACAAATAAGTGATCAGCAGATTTTGTATGTGCATGTACAGTATCACAACATGAACATTTAGATGGTAAACAAATGAATTTATGAATGAGTTTGTCAACACCAACTGCTCTTTTCCACAATTTCCAAGAGAAGACCTGAACCTTAGTATGGATGGCTTTATGCCAAATCCATTTTAAACTTGCAATATTGTTTTCAAAAAAATTCCAAAAATCCCAGGCCGTTTTAATAGAAAAGCTCCCATCTATAGATAGATCCCAAATAGGTATGTCTTCCTTGTTAGAGAGGCTGAATTTGTTTTATCATGCCATAGGAATGGTACTCTCTAGTCTGTTCCAATGCCATACTTCATTAATGTCAACCACTTCTTTCACCATTATCATTTGCTTTGTATCAATGTCCAGAATATTAGCAAGGCTATTAGCTCCAGTCTAGTTAGGGCTCCAAAAATCAATCTCACCATTTCCAACCGACCATACAGTGTTAGCCTCCACTATTGTCAAAAGATTTTTCATATTATTCCACATTTTAGAGCAGTTCCCATTTGTACTTCTATAACCATCTCCAACTATGTATTTATGTTGCATGAACTTAGCCCAAAAAGATCTGTCATGAAGGAATCTCCAGCATTTCTTTAGGAGGAAGTTATACTTTATATCCAAGAGACTTCTTATCCCTAGCCTACCTTCTAAAGTAGGTTTGCATATGTCATCCCAAGAAATTCACTTTCTCTTTGATTTACCTTCAAAACTTCCCCATAAAAAATTTGCAAAATTTTTCTCAAGCTTTTTAATAATACCTTTAGGAATATTCAAGCAAGCTAGCATATGAATGGGCTTGGAGTTGAGCATATGCCTAATTAGAATCATCTTATCCCCACTTGATAATAGTTTATCATACCATCCTTCTACTCTTTTTTGCACTTTAAGAACTAGGGGAGCAAAATAACCAATTTTAATTTTCCCATAGCTAATAGGTGCACCCAAATATACAATAGGAAGCTACCTAGCATAGAAGCCATTATCTCTTTAAATAATAAGCTTCTTTTCTAGTGAGGTTGTGTGATGAAGATAAATGCCACTCTTGTCTTTGCTGACACACTGACCTAAGCACTGCTCATATCTTATAAGAAAGCCCATCAAACCAAGAATAGACTCCTTGCTTCCATAAAGAAAAACTATAAAGCCATCAGCATATATTAAGTTTGTAAGTGATAAGCAACCCCTAGCTAATGAGTACAAACCAATCTTGCCTTCATTGAACCATCTTGAGAGCCCTCTAGATAAGACCTCTTCAGCAATGATAAACAGCAATGGGGATAAGGAGTCACTTTGCTTGAGTCTTCTTGAAGTCTTGAAATAGCCTTTTACTACCCTTTGGAACACAACTGAGAACCATGGCCCTTTAACACATTGTGTAATTAGGGAGATCTACCTGTAAGAGAACCCAAACTTGTTTAATACATTCTTGAGGAAACCTCAGTCTAATCTATCATAAGCCTTAGACTTGTCAATCTTAACCATCACATTTCTACCCCTCACTTTCTTCTTGAGATCACCAACCATTTCATGTACCAAAGAATAGATTCACTGATATCTTTGCGAGATATGTAAGCACCTTGGTTCCCAGATATAATCTTGGGTAGAATAGAGTTGAGTCTTGTGGCTATGATCTTAGAAAAAAAAATGTATAGACCACTGAGCATAGACTAATAGGTATGTAGTTCCCAAGACCACTTGGAGCATCAACCTTATGAATAAGAGTTAACAAGGAAGAGGTGTAAAATTTGGTAATGGGTGCACCACAAAAAAAAACTCATTCACAGCACCATGAAGATTATCTCCAATAATATCTCATGCACAAGTATAAAATACAGAGGGCTAATTAGCTTTTAAACCCTACATAATGACCACGAATTAATCTAAGACCATTTGATTGTCATTTTTAGCTTTGGACCCCTAAAACTTAAAATTAATATAAACTGCCGAGAATACCCTTTACTAACAATTCAAAACCACTCTTCCCCAATAAAAAAAACTACTTAAACCTAAACTACTATTATCAAAACTACTCATTCCAACCTGAAATTACTCATCCCTAACTCAAAATTGCTCACCCCTAATTATAAATCGCCTATCTCTAAACCAAATCAACTATCACTAACATCTCTCTCACAAAAAAAATTGTTTCTCGCTATAGAATTATACTTAATAAATAGTTTTTAGTTGATTTCAGGTTAGGGATGAGTAATTTTGGGTTGGGATGAGTAGTTTTTATAATAGTGGTTTAGGTTTAAGTAATTTTTTATTGGAGAAGAGTGGTTTTGAATTGTTAATGAAAGTTGTTCTCGATAGTTTATATTAATTTTAAGTTTTGGGGGTTCAAAAAGGGTCTAAAAGCTAAAAATGACAATCAATGGAGATTAGACCAATTCGTGGTCATTATGTAGGGTTTAAAACCTAATTTACCCAAATACAGAAGAAAAGCCATCCCCTCCTAAAGCACTGTCATAAAGAATACTCCATAAAGAGCTTTTAACCTCTTATATAGTGGGCACCTGCAACATCTCACCATCCTCCATAGTTACAAGAGAAGGTATACAGGTCATCTTTATAATAAGTGTGTCACTCTCCCTAATACTGCATAAACATTATATAAACTGTGTAGGGACCTAACTCTACCTCAATATCAGACTCACGCATTACACACGTGACATGTACAATTAGCATTGATACCTAGACCACGAACTGATAAAGAACGTGGATCGAGCACTACATAACAATTCAAAGACACATGTCTCCCACGAACTAGCAGTTACACATTCAACTACCACTTACCTCATTATCCGGAGAACGTGCTTCTACACTATATCGAACTGTAGGTAAGGTCTATATAAAGAAAAAGTTCCAGAAGAGATAAGAACTAGAATTTCTAAATTCTAACACAAGAATTTCTAGATTCTAAACACCATAAGAATTCTTATTTCAAGATCAAGCATTTCTAGTTCAAGAGATTACTTGTAATAAGATATCAGTCTCAAGCAATAAAAGTTACAGTTACTAAACCCTCAACTCGAGGTCATAATTTTTTACGTATTCAAAGGTTTTCCACACTAAATAACCTGTTTTAGTTCTTGTATTACACTAATTCTTGTCACAGGTACATTTGGCGTAATATCTAATTTTGAGCTGCGAAATTATGCTATTATACTAATTCTTGTCACTCGCCCTATATTACAAAAAAATTATATAAACTGGATTAATTATATCTCGTAGTTAACTTTATAAGGTTCAAATGTAGTAGTTTCGATACCAAAGTTTACCGTCAGTCCATATACCAGTTATTATAATTTGGCAGATATACCGACAGTCTACAACTTGATAGAAACTATATATGGGTAGATTAAAGCCCCATTTGGATTGCATATAAAAGTGGAGGTAAAAAAAAAGTTCTTATATGAAATAAATGGTCACAGGAAAGATGGAACTTTTGTAGAAATAAAGTGGAAAGAGAAACAAATTTATTGTTCCTAAATAAGTAAAGGGTATAAAAGACTATTTAGCATAATTAAAAGAAAAAATACTGTAAACTAATTCAATACCTAGGAAAAAGTGATGCCAAAATCTAATCCAAACCCTAGAAATCCTAATTGATTCTCGTTATCGATCTTGATTCGTAACGGATCTTCCTACACTTAGTTTAATTCAAGACATCATCAACAGAGAAATCAAGCTGCTAGGAAATGAGGGTTTGAAGGAAAATCCACCTACCTTACTACAGTAAATCCTGACAAACCCTAAGACAGCAATAATACCTCCATTACCACTAATCAGCTAACAGGAGGGATGATGATCAGGTTTTGAATGGGATTCCATCCCCTCAGAGTAAAATCCCTGGCGCCATCTAGGTTAAATCGAATCCAAACCGAGTAATATGTCATTGGGGCTTTATGGGGAATGTTGTTAGGGAGGAGAACACAACTATTACTATCCGGCCAAAACAAGAACTCAAGAGTAACCAGGTTATGGGGAGTGAATCTACCTCCCAATGTAAAATCCCTGTCCCAACTGGAGAAAACACCAACCCACGTTTGCAGAAAAAGTTTTTAGAATAGTAACGGAGAGCAAAGAACCGGCTGGGCTTATTACAGCTGGAAGAAGAGGAGACACACCATAATCTCAATCCCTAGAGCTGAAATTTTGGATGGTATATCGATTTATCAATACAGTCTCATTGGCCGGCTAGACCTACAGAAGATCAAACTTGCAACTGTGCAAGAATTCGCAAGAACGCACTGGAAAATTAATGGTACATGCAAATTGATCCCAATTGAAAAGAGGTTCTTTATCATCAAATTATAGTCCAAGGAGGACAAGATATACATATGGAGTAAAGGGCCATGGATGATCGAACAAATTCCTATAAGTCTTCTACTTGGAACCCATTTTTCTCGGTTGACAAACACTATAACTCAACTGCTCTGATTTGATGCAAGTTTTTGGGTTTGCCTATTAAATTGTGGAGCACAAAAATTATCATGTCCCTTGGGAAGACTCTGGGTACTCCTATTCAGCTCAATCAATCTACAAGAAATCAGGATTACGGATATCGTGCTAATGTGCTAGTCGATATTGACCTGTCTAAGTCAATCCCATACCACATACTGCTTGAGGTTGAGGGCACTATCATCAAACAAGAAGTACTGCTCCATCGTGTCCCAAAATACTGCAATCACTACAAAAATGTTGGGCACATAATAGCCGAATCTAAGATAGTGCAGAGAGCATTTCGAGTAAATGAAACGTAACAAAACAAAACCAAGTCGAAGACAGCACAAGGAATCGCTAAAGGCAGCAGGGGTAACCAAAGCTTAATAATCCAAGAGAAGCAACCCCAGACCAAGCCAGTGGGAAGGACAAGTACAGATCTGCCGAACTAACATACATACTTTCAGGAGACAATGGAAGATAGTAGTATAGCATCTCCACCCATCTACTACCCAGGCATGCCAAGGCCAACTAACCATATGCGGCAATCATAAACAAAAGGCAGCAGTAAACAACCGTTGTCACCCATAACGAGCAGCGTCGCTAACAGGGTAAACCAATTTGCAGCCCTAAGAGATGAGGAGGAAGATATAGAACATACAAAATTGGCACTGTCTGGGGAGATGGATGACACAAGCAAAAATTCAACTCTTCAAGGGGGAGACGAGCAGCAGACGCAAATATCTCGATATCACCAACATATGAGGAAGAGGGTAATACAGCAGACACAGATAGTGTAAAGAAACCAACAACTGATGAAAATTTTCTTGAGGGAGATGCTTATTTACAAGCAATACATGAGATCAGAAAAAAATCTAAACCCAACAAGTTGGGCTGATGAGGTGGAACAGGAAGAACAGGTGTAACTTAGCCCCAACCAAGTACTGAAAAAGGGTAAGGTGTACACCTTAGACCAGAAAATTATACGATCTACCCGCAAATATTAGTGAAGGTTATTTTCTGGAATTCTCGAGGGCTGGGGAACATAAAAACAACTCGATATCTCAGACAAACAACTGCATGAGCACATCTAGATATTGTGGGAATTGTTGAACCCAAAATCTTCTGTAAAGGCTTTGTGTTACCGGGATATAAAACCCAGATCATTACCAATGAACAAAACGCAGAAAAAAGCAACATATGGATACTTTGGATCAAAGGAAGTCCTGAATCTAGAGTTCTAGCTCTGTCAAAACAACATATTACTGTGTAATACATGGGGAGCTGCTTCTCCTTTGTGCATGTAGATTACAACAAAATTAACAGGTTGGAGCTTTGGGCTAACCTCTCTAATTTTACTGCAACGAATGTAAAGCCTTGAATATGCATTGGAGACTTTAATGTGGTGTTGAGAAACTCTGAGAAAAGGGGAGAAGACCACCCCCACTTAACGCAATAATGGAATTTAATAACTTTTTGGATTCAGCTAGACTTTCAAAAAGCCCCTCCTCTGGGCTTTAGTCTACCTGGTGCAATGCTCAGAGTGGAAATAACAGAACTCTGGTGGTTCTGGACAGATGTTTATAGAATGCAGAATGGCAGGATACTTTCAGGGGGTGGCAAATGAAGGTGCTGCCTCATACCCAATCTAATCATTAACTTATTATGGGTGAATACTGACATGTCCCTAGGCTAAAAAAGCATCCCGTTCTGATACCTACAGTCCTGGGGAGAAGAACTTGGTTTTGATGCCCTGGTAGCGCATAGTTGGGGACAGCTGATGAACGTTACTCCACTTTTCTCTCTTATGTTGAAGCTACGATGCCTTAAAGCCGACATTAAGATGTGGAGACAAAACTCCGTCACCTATCAAAAAAATAAAATAAGACTAGAGAGAGAGGTTCTGCAACTCCAAATCTAATTGGAAGACGATATCACTAATGACCTAATAGCAAAGAGATACCTTGCCCAAGAAAAATTACTAAATAGATGGGAGGACACTGATGAGCTGTACTGGAGACAAAAATCGAGGATTAAATTGCTTCAAGCGGGTGACAGAAACACAAAATACTTTCACACAACTACAAAGGCCAGGAACGCCAAAGCTCTTATCACATAAATTAAAGATGACACGGCGGGAACAGACATTACAAGCCAACCCTGCATCCAGAAACACATTGTCAAAAGCTACACCTTCAAATTCTCAGCAACAGACACTCAGAACTGCCCATCACTATTCGAACAACTCTACCAGCAAGTATCCGCAAAAGAAAATACATATCTTACAACCGTCCCTACTGATGAAGAGATCCAGGCAGCGGTGTTCTCTATGGAAAGCAGCAGCGCCCCCGGTCTAGACTGATTCTCTGGAGCCTTTTATCGTAAATACTGGGATACGTTGAGTACGGATATTTACTCGGAGATATCCTCTTTTTTCGTGATAGAATGATCCCTCTGACATTCAACTCTAACATCATTATCTTGATCCCAAAAATCATAAACCCATCATCGATTAAGCATTACATGCCGATATGTCTTAGTAACTTTTTGTTTAAAGTTATTATGAAAATTCTAGCCACGAGGTTATCTCCAATTACTGACAGATGCGTTTCAAGAGACCAAAGTTCATTTATCAAGAACCGCAACATACATAATAACAACTGCATGGCGTCAAAAATGGTGAATAAAATAAAAATTAAGAGAAAGAATGGCAATGTGGCTCTCAAAATTGATATCAGTCAAGCATATGATGCTCTAAGTTGGGCATTCCTCATTAACATTTTAAGGGCTTTTGGTTTCGATCATAAATTTGCTCTTAGATACAAACGATTATCAGCATCAGTATGATCTCTATCCTTGTCAATGACAGCCCATCTGGCTTCTTTCAGATGTCTAGGGGTCTCAAGTATGGGGACCCTCTCTCCCCAATCCTCTTTACAATCACAAAAGATATCCTTAGCATCAACCTCCACAAGATTAGGGAACACAGCAGAATACAACCTATGACATCAACAAAGTTGACGCATAGACCCACTCACCTATTATTTGCAAATGATATTTTTCTTTTTGTGAACGGGAACAACAAATGCCCGTGACAACTTATGCTCCTACTCATAGACTATCAGTTGGCGTCTGGACAAGAGATCAGTATGGCCAAAAGCAAGATTTTCATGAGAAATATTCCTCTCACCCGAAGACTAGTTGTCTCAGAGATATTTAGAATCAAAGAAGGAATCCCAGAGACATATCTGGGAATCCCACTTCTAGGAGGGATACGAAGCAAACGATTATACCGCTTATAGAAAAAATTAGAAAAATGGCTAACAGCTGGATTGGAAGCATGATCTCATTTCAGGGAAGAGTTACTCTAGCGAAGTCAGTATCCCTATACATAATATGGTTGCTTATAAGTGGCCTAGATCACATAATTAAGAAGGGGATAATATCCTTCGGAACTATATCTGGACGGGGGATCCGTCATAAAGGAAAGGAGTGACATTTAAATGGGAGAAGATCTGCAAACCGATTAAGAAAGGGGGCTAGGAGTGTGAAGCCTGGGGGAAGTAAACAACGTTATACTCTATAAACTTCACTGGGTATTCAAACAAGGTACAGAAGAATGAGCAAAATTCCTCAAAACCAAATTCAACAGCAAGAATGGAGATCCAATTCAATATCATAAACCCTCTACTATACGGACAGGCATTCAAACAAGAGTTGCCCTATCGAAGCCTTATATTAGGTGGGTCATTAGAAATGGACAAAAAATTAACTTCTTGAGAGACACTTAGGCTACAGACATCCCTATCATGGAATATATCAAACTACCTAGGCATTTGTGGATCAAATGTAAGACAAGACTCAACAACTTCATCAACCCACAGGGCTGGAACGTCCCTAGTAACATCAGACTACTCCTGGTACTGGGCATCGACTTACAACATATCCAGTTTAACCCCAATAAACAAGACAAAATGGTCTGGAAGACAGACCTACATGGTGAGTTCACAACCAAGAATGTTTTTGATACGCTTCGTAAAAGAGAGGATACAACATGGTAATGGAGATATGTGTGGAGTAACACAATTCACCCGCGACTAAGAGGATTTGCATGGCGCCTGCTGAACCATCTCCTTCCTCTGGACGACACCATCATGAAGAAAGGTATTGTCTTGGTCTTGGTTTGTCATCAATGCCACAAGAACTCGGAAATGGAATGCATACTTTACTGCATTGCCCCACTTCTGCTTCTTTCTAGTACAGGGCTACAAACTGCTTCTCTTATACTCTTATTATACCTTAGGATACCTAGAGAACCATTCTGGAACGAGGTAAATCTTTTAATACATATATTAAAGACCTCTGGGTAGCCATGGTTTTCTCCATCTATAGCAACATCTGGAACGTAAGAAATACATGGAGATTCAATGGAATCAAGATTATTATCCAAAAAACCACGTTGAATGTCCTAATAGACATTATAGATGTGACTCACCTCTTAAAACATACGATGGACAATACAGTTCATGACCTGAAGATTATTAAAGCGTTAAATGTCCAATGCAAACCACGTAAAAGCAGAAACATAGAGAGCAGCAGATGGATACTCCCAGAAGCCAACGAGATAAAAATCTACTGCGATGGTTCGGCTAGGGGCAATCCAGGACCGGCGGGTATAGGAGTAATATACAGAAACAACACAGGTGAAGTCTTGGGAACATACAACAAATCTATTAATCAAGCTGCGAACTATATAGCAGAGATCACTGCAATCATTGAGGGTGTTCGACGATTTGTAACACAAGGCTAGCGACGAGTTTGGGTAGTATCCGATTCAACTGCTGTGATAAAAGCATTCCTCAAGGCCAAACTCTTATGGTCCCTCAAATTCATGTGAAACCTTCTCACCCCTCTCCTTTAGAATATTCGGTTCAGTCATGTGTGGAAAGAATATAACTTCTATGTCGATCACCTTGCACGGAGAGGCTCAGACCCCGACCTACCCCTGGAAGAATGAACTAACGAAAAACCTGACTATCTACAAGACATTGAAGAGCACACCGCAGAGTACTTTAGAATTAGATGACGTTAAAAACATCTAGCCGTGTGCTTGGTACTTCGGGCTTTTGCATTCTCGAACTCTCACGATGTAACTATCCAGGGATAGCCTGCATATTCACTTGTAACATGTACTAGTGAATAGTAAGTAGCCCCCTCATCAGCTTGTAAATTTTTCTACTTATAATCGACTAAACTTTGTGCTAAAAAAAACTGAGAGCATCTCTTATAGTACCTCACTCGGTTGAAAAAAAAAACGTACTGAGTAAGGTCCAATTTCATCTAACAGTACCTCAGTTGGTTTTTTTATAAAGTAAATATCCAACAAGGTTTTTAAGAGGAAAAAAGCCCTACAAAATTGGATAAAAAAATTAAAGTATAGGTGAAAAACCCACGTGCCGCTTTGTATTCAGTTGTTTTTTTAACCTCATTTTGAGGATGATAACCAAATGAGTGAGGTAATCTTGGATTGAGAAAATTATATGTGGCACATCAAAAATCAAGTGAGTAAGGTACTTTAAAAGATGCTCTGATAGACGTTGTACAAATTTGTTATACTAACGGGTCTAAGAGCATCTTCAACAGAGATGACATGCTATTCTGGTTTTGGATACTACTATCCGGAATAACATACCACTTTGCTCCAACAGATTTATCTCCAAATTCAGTTTTTTTATATTAAAATTGAGACCCACACAATGTTATTTTATGAGATAGAGGAAATTTTTATTAAAAATTGGGACCTACAATATTCTTTTATTAGAAAGAGAAAAGAAATGAAGAGAAAAAAAGTTGTGGAGGACCCACAAAAGTAGTGTTATTTTATTAGAGATAAAGGAAATTTTATGAGATAGAGAAATTTTTAAAAAAAAATTGGGACCTACAATATTCTTTTATTAGAGAGAGAAAAGAAATGAAGAGAAAAAAAGTTGTGGAGGACCCACAAAAGTAGTGTTATTTTATTAGAGATAGAGGAAATTTTATGAGGGAAATTTTTTATTAAAAATTGGGACCTACAATATTCTTTTATTAGAGAGAGAAAAGAAATGAAGAGAAAAAAAAGTTATGAAGGACCCACAAAAGTAGTGTGCACATATCACTCTCTAAGTTTCGGATTCACATACTTTGGAGGGGTATGGGGGTGGGTATGTTGAACCCCATACTACTGTTGGAAGGGGTTTTGCAAGAGTATGAGAAAACTTTAACAGTATACCACTCTGTTGGAGATGCTCTAACGGTTAAAGGAGGAGGTACGGAGGTATACGAGAGAGACAAAAAATCGTAATTTATGCTCTCCATGTAATTCTCCTTCTTTTTTGTTTTTTTCCCATAGTAGTTGGTGACAAGATAGAGGACAGGTATTGAGATAACCCTCTACCAAGGAGTACGTTGATTGATCACCCTATGAATCCTCTCTTGTTTTCAATTTCCTTCGCTTCGGAACTTGATATTTCACTACGCAAATTGATAGGAGCCACACTTGTACGTACAGTAGGACCAAAATACCCCTAAATTTTGCTTCTCGAAGAATGTAAGTATCTAGAAATGAGTGGGTATTTTTGTAATTTCATACTTGTTAATCTGCGCATACTAATTTCGTCTGTGAAAGTACCAATCCCCCTAATTTTTATCCAAACAACAAAAAAAGGTGAAATACCCTGAATTAGCGAGTACTATTTTCCAACGTAAACAACAGCAATTTGAGCAGTTAAAATAGCAAAAAATCTAAACTCAAAAACAACGAAGCATGCTATTCTTGGCCCATTAATAGCTAAACCTCAATTAACCTAATCTCAAGAGAATCACTCATTTGTACTCTAATTCAAGATTCACTACTTCAATCACTACCATTTTCTTCAGGTAATCTCATCTTTATTCTTAATTTCAATCTGTTATCGAGCTAGGTAGGGTTCATGTTTGTATGTATGATTCTAATTGTAATGTTTAGTGTTTGATTTGGTGAATTTTTATGTTAAGTGATTCTTGAAATTTGCGTGGTTGGATTTTATTGTTGTTTTGGTTTGATCAAGTTTTGTAAAAAAAAATTGCAGGTTGCCGCGAGGTTTTGTGATTGCGAAAGTAGTGGATTTAGGGAGTTATGGAGGAAATGATGGAGAGGAGTGTGTGGTAATGGCGACGATGAGGAAGGTTGGGAAGTATGAGGTTGGGAAAACAATTGGAGAGGGGACTTTTGCGAAAGTTAAGTTTGCGCAGAACACGGAGACTGGAGAGAGTGTGGCGATGAAGGTTTTGGCGAAGAGTACCATACTTAAGCATAAGATGGTTAATCAGGTAAAACTATATAGCTGAGTAGTTATTTATAGTTAGATATGTATTTTTGAAGTTCTAAAGAATATATGTAATTCTTTAGTTTGTTGAAATGGAGTAAATTTGCTGCAAGATGTTGCATCTAGAATGTCTTGTGATTATCTGATTTGATCTAAAAAGAGAACACGTGAGTTGTGAAATATAACCAAAATAAGCGTTCGATTTATCTGATTATCTTTCAATAACAGTGAGTAGTCAAGTGAGCAATGCTAAGTTTGATCAAAACCTTACTACCATGTGGAGCAAGGTTAAAAATGGCTGAGGCGAAAACGAGGCATACCACTTTTCTTTTATAGGAACTAACATTTCTTTTTTGTAAAGATTAGTACGAAATGGCCTCTCGAAGAGGTATTTTGTAGAGATTATCATTAAACCAAACCCCAAGAAGTATGTTACAGCAAAAACAAGAAATAAAGGGCTAAACAGTCAATTTTGGATTTTAGGCCTGGGTAATTGACAAGGTGTAAGCTTATACAGAAATTTCCATGAGACGTAAGCCTCAGTGTTTTAAAACCGTCGTGCGGAGTTTTTGCTCTCTCCGCTCTTAGCAGATAAAAAAATGAAAAGCACACTGACTGAGGAGTACGCCGTATACTATCAATATACTTTCCGAGCCCCACATTTTCTAGCTACTTAAGCATGCTTCAGAATTATGAAAACACTTTGTTATAGATACTTGATGTGACCCCCATATTAGTTGAATGGCTAATTATACTTCATTTGTCCAATGTAGCTTCACTAATTACTCGTAATCGCTCATATTTTCTACATTTATCTTTGAAACTCACGGGATTAATATTTATCATCTTTGTTCCAGATTAAGAGAGAGATATCTATAATGAAGATTATTAGGCATCCTTACATAGTGAGGTTGCATGAGGTATTTGTTGTCACTGTATATCTTTCTCTAATATAACTTTTTTTTCCTCCACTAACAATCAAAATTCCTGAAGGTTTTTTTTTTTTTTTGGCGCTGACTTATTACATCTTTCGCATTCTTGATTATTCCAGGTTTTGGCCAGCCAGACAAAGATATATATCATTTTAGAATTCATCACAGGCGGAGAACTATTTGATAAAATAGTAATATTCTGTTCTATATGCCATTAAAAATGTAGTTTTTTTCCTTCCCTTTTCTTCTCTATATTCACTATTCTGAACAGTGCAGGTTCATCAAGGAAAGCTTAGTGAAAGAGAATCTAGACGACATTTTCAGCAACTTATAGATGCTGTTGATTATTGCCACAGTAAGGGTGTCTACCACAGAGACTTGAAGGTTTGCTACTTGATTATTAATGATGCATAACTTCTGGTTTCATAAGAGGCCATTTAGACGCATCTAGTGACTAGTGTCTTCTTCATATGTAAATCAATAAGACTTTCAGTCCATAACTATTTTCTGAAATATGGGGGGTGGAGAGGGCACTAGTCATTAGCTAAACCTACACTTCAAAAAAAATAAAAATGATTGAAAGTTAAACTAAAGACCTCTTTTCATAGAGAAAAGAGTCCTAAAAACAGTAGAAACTTCCTAATGAAATCCTTTATTTCATCCAATTAAAATAATAACTTCCTAAAATAAAAGATACTAAAATCAAGAAAATCTTATTTAGAGATGAGAAAGAAAGAGAGACGCAGGCATTTCGATCCGCAAAATATCAAATCTTTTCCTTAGAAAATTTGCCCTGATTTATTATTATTATTTATTTATCAAAAGGGCCAGGGGCCGAAGCAGTGGTGTGATCTTCAATTTCACTTACTGTTCTTGGTCTTACGTGAAAAATTTTTGCACTGTTGCCACCATGTGTTCTCGCATTGCATCTACAAATATACCATTCTCTTCTTCACTGGATAATCTCTGGCTGCATGATTGGGATATCCACATTCGTAGCACAAAAACCCATTTCCTCGACTCGCTGGTTTTGCCGCGTAACTAGTCAGAGCTACAACTAGAGGAGTGTCGTCAATCTTAGAAGTGCTCAATAAATCTCAAGTTATGAGAGCATACTTAACAGCATCGGACATATCATAAAAATTCTTTGATCTTTAGCTTTTTGCTTATCTCTGTTCGTAAACTATTCAAATACCTTGAACCTTCTCATCTTCAGTTTCTATCTCATTAGCCCTAGTTTCTAGCAAAATAAACTCATCTTTATATGCAGTAACAGATTCGCTCTGTTGTTGCAGATTATGCAACCTCATGGCTAACTTTCACGAGTAATCAAGAGGAATAAACCTATTATTAAGCCCCTTACGCATACGATCCCAAGCTGGAATCATTTGTTTTCCCCATTGAATTCAATTAACTGCAACCTGTCACGCCATACTAGTGCTAAATCCCTTAATTTTTTTAAAACTAATTTACACGTTTCGAATCCATTAGGTTTTAAACACCTTCTCTATTTTATTTAACCAGACGATATATACATCGAGCATTAACGTCCCGTCAAATTCTGGCACATCAACCTTAATATCTCTATATATATTTTTTACTAAAATACGTAATAAAATATTCATATCTAAATTACCTCTAGAATTTGAGTCGGGTTTGGAAGGACGAGGGTGACGGTGGTGAAAGAGAGCTATAAGAAGTATACCCCATAATCCTCAAAAGAATCTTGATCAAATGCTGGAGCACGATGTTTTCGAGAACGAATGTGATTAATACCACACCTTGCGCGGCTTGAGTTGTTGACGACGTTCCTTCTCAATGATTTTTCATATGGGACAACACCATCGAGAAAGAAATCTTCAATAACGTTAGGTTCTATAGCCTTGTTTGTGCTTCTTCCAGATCTGACTAACCGTCATCTTTTGTGAGATTATTATTTTTATCGCCATCATGGACGATACCAAAAATTTGGGAAGAATACCTTTATGGAGAAGGGGTTCACCTGGGATTGGTGTGATGGTTCGGATTTCGATAGGAATTCCGAATCATGAAGGATAATAGATGGTGTCTTCTCGTTGAGGAATGTTTTGCAACATGGTTGAAATCGTTTTCCGAGTTTTATCAATCTATCAAAGCTGGTTGTGGCAATAGAAGTTTTGGCTCTGTTCTTCTTTGCGTTCACCATTGTTGAAGAGAAATGATTTGGTGATCCAGGGGGATTTAGAGTTATTTGAAGATTTATCAAAGTCGTTCGAACGAAGTTGAGTGTCGTTCGAACGAGTTGTCATGTCCTCTGGAATTTTGGCCCAGAGCCATATTTAGTTCGAACGAGTTGGGTTTCGTTCGAATGACCAGACAACTTTTCTAGGGTTTAGACCAATTAGTCGTAAAGTCGTTCGAACGACTCCCTAGTTCGTTCGAACGACTTTGGCGGTGTTTTGATTCTCAGGCATTGTTTTGCCTCGAGATGCGTTCTATTTTGTAATTTTGAGTTCTCTCTATATAAAGGGGACTTAGGTTATCTTCTTTTTTTCTGATGTTAGATCTGAAAGAGTTCTGAGAGAAGCCTAGGGTTTTGGAGTGATTCATTGTAATCTACTTTGTTTTTTTTAAGCAATTGAAGTTTTATTTTTCCCAATTTTGGTGTTCTTCGTGTTTCTCTACTAACTAAAAGCTTCTCAATCGTATTGTGGATTATTTGGGCCGAAAAATCCAGGATTTTTGCCGGGTCCAGTACCACTTTTGATAGAAAACAATTCGGCAGGAGCAGCGAATTGATGATCGATCAAGTCAAAAAAAACAAATTCACTTTAAAAGATTGTTTTTTATTAACTCTCAACCATAAACTGATTAAACTCTAAGCTAAAAGCCTCTTTTTACAGAACAAAAAATCTTAAAAAGAGTGGATACTTCCTAAAGAAATCCCTTATTTCATGCAATTAAAATAATAACTTCCTCAAGAAAATCTTATCTAGAGATGAGAGAGTGAAAGATGCAGTAGGCGCGTAAACGGTCCACTGCATATCAAATCCAAATGGTATCTTAGGGATTATCATGTGTTAATTCTATTGGTTTTGACCATTTCTTTTTTTTTTTCATGTAATTGTGTAGCCTGAAAATCTTCTTCTTGATTCCCAAGGAAACTTGAAAGTTTCTGATTTCGGACTGAGTGCGTTGTCACAGGAAGTAAGCATGACTGCTTTTTCTAATGCTTTTCGCTGCATTGTTTTTAATACCCATTTATAATTTACTTAAACACCCCAAGTTTGCAACTTCCGACAATTGGATGTTTTGGAGATTATTTTACTTTAGTCCCCCTTATATGATCTGAATTGCATTTACTGTCAGAAAAATTCAAATGGCAAACGCCAGAAGAATAGGAGTTAAGTCTGAAGTTGCGAAATTGGGAGGTTTAAGTCTTACATTGTATAACATACTTGACTCCCATAATTGAACTATGCTTTTCTCTGTTTTTTCAACTATATCGTACCCAGGGAGTTGAACTTCTTCATACAACGTGTGGAACCCCAAATTATGTTGCACCTGAGGTACCTATAATTTAAGCACCTTCAATATGTTGCACCCAAGTATACCATATATTAGTTAGTGTCTATGTGTGTCAGCAGTGTGTATTTATATACTGTTAGCATTCTTTTTTTCTTTTTTCTTGTTGTGGAGTACAATACATTGATACCATATTCCATTGATAAACAAAGTTGTTGGCCTTCTAGGTACTTAGTCATCAAGGTTATGATGGTTCTGCTGCTGATGTTTGGTCATGTGGGGTCATCCTTTATGTTCTAATGGCCGGATACCTTCCATTTGATGAGACAGACCTTCCGACCTTGTACGCTAAGGTTTGACCTTATGTTTTCCAGATATCTTTCTTTGAAGAAGTTAGATAAAATAGAAACTGGTAAATTATATCATGCTCAATATTTAGACAAGCTTGTCAGAACACGCCAAGTAGTAATTTATTTTTATGTTTTCCATGTTGGATAATAATAGATTCTAATCTATTAGATAATCAAGAGGAATATTGAGAGGAGAATTGGGATATCTTTATTGATCAAATTGTATCTCTCTGTACGTACTCCAAAGAAGGATAACCCAATATGAAGTTACCTATCCCTACTTAAACTCTCCCCATAAACCCTAAAGGCCTATGGGTTTGTTAGGAGTCCAGTAGGACACCCCAACCCAGTTCGGCTCCCACCTTGGGCTGGACCCAACTCCTAACACTCCCCATTGGGGTGTTCCATACCAAGACGACTTGCCTCATCAAAACCTCTGCCTAGCAAAACCCCATTGGGCACAAAAAGTTGTGCAAGGAAAGAGTACAATCCTATGACCCGTATGGGTTGTGGACGCGTATACGTTGCCTCATCAAAACCTCCAGTCAGTAAGACCTCCTAGGATAAAAACTGTACTATCAGGAAAAAGAGTATAACACGCATGTGTCCACATCAGGAGGTTAGAACTACTCCCCCTGACGTCGATCTTCCCCGAGATCTATCTCCCTGAGATATTGATAAATAAACTTCTGCATGCCGATTCCGTGTACCAGCTTCTTGAACGTAAGTGGTACAGGAATCTTCGTGAATAGGTTTGCAAAGTTGTCTTCTGAAATATCTTGAATAGTGTCAATCTCATTCGCCATTTGTAATTCATATGGATGGAATTAACTTTTATGAAATGTGTTTCGTTCTGTCGCCATTGATAAAATGTCATTGACTTGAATGATGCAAGCCAAGTTGTCTTCATACATATTCGATGTTTTATCTTGGATAGAACATGCCACAATCTTCAGTTGATGTGATGTATCTTGGAGCGCAACTATCATTCTCTGCCAGCTTCATGAAGTGCAAGAATCTTCTCGTGGTTCGATGATATAGCTACAACCGTCTGCTTCATCGATCTCCAAGAATCTTTATGTATCCCTGTACATAAACACATAATCCATTTGACAATGGTCTCTATGTGGGTTTAACAAGTACTCTATATCGGCGTACTCTATATTTTATCGTTTACCATTTCGAGTAGAGCATACCTCAGTCTTTCATACCGATCAGATACCTCTGAATGTGTCTGATCTTATTTTAGTACTTTTGGGTAGGAACAAAACTATGGCAAGCCAAACAGTTCACTGCGAATGAGTTATCGGGTCTAGTATACCCAGCTACTTATAGCAAAGCACCTTATTGCTATGACGCCACGGCCCTAGGAGTTTCTCTCCCCCATTAAGATGGTGGAAGGTGTCGTTGTCCACATCTTTGTGATGGACGCGGAATAAACGACTTAGCACCGTGTGCTACATCTATACCGAAGTGTTAGATAACTCTTCTGATATATATTGCTTGGTGTACGAGTATGCCACTGCCAAGATGTTCGATCTACAAATCGAGAAACTACTTGATTTCCCAAGGTCTTTTATTTTGAATTCTTTCCCAAGGTATTCGGCGGCTCTCACGATCTCCCCCGGAGGTCTAATGATATCCAAATCATTTAGTGCACTGTTATGATGATACTGAAGCTAATTTCTGTGTTTTAAATAAGAACGCATGGACAGATAATAATATTTACAAAGTCCCCGATCTTTAAATACTCAATCTACTTACTATGTCTCATGGGCCCTGATTGCTTCAAGTCAACTATAACTTTTCCAGTTTTATTACGTACATACCTCGTGTGTCAGGCTTAATTACTTCCAGAAGCTTATACCTCCTCAAGTGGCTTCATGTAGATATCTGTATCTAGGTTTCCATATAGATACGTGGTATTTACATCAGACGCATGTCTAGCTTGTCCTCGACAACTTGGCAGACTGATTAGTATCAAAATGTTATAGCGTCCATAACCGGGTAATAGGTCACATTGCAATCGATGCTAGATCTCTTAAAAAAAATTTGGGCAACTAGTCTTGCCTTGACCAAATTATCTCTCCGAGTTAATTATGTTTTCGTACCTTTCCCATTTATAACCGACAGGCTCAATGGTATCACTTTGCATTATGCTAGCAAGCTGAGCTTCGCTTGGATTCCAGACGCCCACTTTGGCCAATGTACAACACACAGTCGTTTACAATAAGTGGTTTTGAATCCTCATCCTTGATAGCGAGCACAACATCGAATATGAATACCTTGTCGACAAATCTCTACTGAACGATCCTACGTTGTGCGATTACGGACTTTTAATAGATCGATATCTTCTTATTATCATACGCGTATGTACTACCCCGGGATAGTCTCGTAATGCATCAACTGGTCGCATAGCTACTATTGCCTCGTCGATGGGTGGTTCCATCCTCGATGAACCAACTGCACCATTAGTCATATTTGTCTCATATTCTGCAGCTCCCCGGCTCATAATATTTTCTTCCAACGGTGCTCTGCACTAAGCGCGAGCCTCAGATTCGTTTGCGGTACTAATTCCCCCTAAACGTTCTGTTGTGTAGGTGTATTACTTACAGGTACATACACTTACGGTACTTCAATAGTGCCTATGAATGTGTCTGGCAATTCATTTACGACCTATTGGAGGTTTGTAATCCGTTGAACCTTATTGTCACTTAGCTTATGTTAAGGGGTCTAGATGAGACAACGATGGTGTTTTCCAAGACCTCTTGAAAACATTCTCAGCATTGACTGTCATATTTCCCCCCAATACTGGGAATATCGTCTCATCAAAGTGACAATTATCTGCCCTGCAATATATACGTCGCCAGTGAGTTTCAATTATCTAGTAATAGATGCGAATCATAACCCATATAATGTCAGGCTGACGTTGGGGATCCCATCTTCATATATTGTGGTGGTGGGATTGGCACCTGTACGGAACATCCAAATGTTCGTCGATGGGCGACACTAGGCTCCGACCCCGTTACTAGTTGCGTTTTAAGAAAAATAATTTATGTTGCGGGAGCAAAAATGCAAATCCCGTACACTAGCCGGAAGTTGTGATCGTAATAACAGTGGTTTAGCGATTATCCTAAATCGCTCGATTAAGTTCTTCGCCAATCCCGAGTTGGGTATGGTATGGGGTACTCACGATGCTTAATCATCTATCCCATTTAGCGGTAAAATAATCATCAAAAACCTGTGAGTCCAACTCCCAATCCCCCGTCATGTCGCATCGATCGACTTTAATCAGTTAATCCAGGAACTAAGCCTGCAATCGAATGATCTAAGTGAGAAGTCTTGCTAACGTTGCAATCCTAGATTTTAATAATAGGTAAACGTAAGACCATTTTCTAGATGCGTCTATTATGACCATAAATATTCAAGTAGGTCACAATGTGGATGGATATGTCCACATGTGTCTCTATGGATGCGTTTGAAGCAAAGGCTGGAGATCCCACTCCACCTTGGTCATACTAGGATGAAATAATAGACTTTCCTTGAAAGCAATCGTTACACGCACACTCTCTGGATTTTTTCTCCTTTTAAGGAAAGTTGATATGTAATCCCAATAATCTTCCTCACTATCCGAGCCCTGAGGAGTGTATTGGAAACCATTCCAATAACGTGTTCTAACCTTTAGACATAGAGGGAATGCACAAAACCTTGTCTGTCATTTTCTCTAATAGTCATTATGTGATAAGCATTATCATGTATCTCCCTAAACTCAGTAAAATCCTGCTGGATTTACTATTATATAAAGTGGACTAGATACCCTGTATCGTACCATTAGAGAGTAATAGCGTGACGCACTCAGTGCGTTCTATCATGTTGGTCGTGCCAATGATATTTGTGGCATCCCCGATGCACAAGGTTAGAGACAAGAAGTATATTCATATCTCAAAAGGATTGAGTGCGTGGTACTAATGTCTCTTAGACATATATCGCCACTTATCCGATTATCAGTCATGCTCAATGAGCAGACAGATCCATAGGCGGGTTGTATATAGTAGATCAACTATCATACATAGAATTTAACTACTTTGTAAGCAATAAATTTGAATAATCATAATTTAGAACAAAATGAAAATCTCATGTATGTCACGAGCACTTTATTGAAACATAAATGATTTGTTCTTAACATAATGACAAAAGGTAAATCAAGTCTCTGCGAGAAAAGAAACTACTAGTGCTCTCTACTGTGACATCACTTGTCTACTGAGATATCGTTACGGATTATTCCGTATGTTGATCCATGCCAGTATCAGTGTCGCCGAAGAAGTCTGACGCTGCTAACTTCATAGTGACGGAAGTTATGTCAGTGGTGATGTGATTAGCCTAGACTTTGACTTTAGGCACCCTCGGTGTCTTACAGTCTCGTACCCAGTGTCCAGCTGCCCCACATCTCAGGCAAGGAGATTTTAAATCTGGCTTCTTGATCTTCTTTAGTGTTTGTGGTTTACCAACCTTTTAAACCTGTTACGCGTCTGAGGGCCCAGGAATCCCTGATTCCCGCCTTCAGTCGCATTCCCACTTCCAAAACCCCGTTCGTGGTTGTCTTTATCATAAGATAAGATTTTCCGTGCAACTGGTCTGCTTCTCCTAGGGGGATACCTCTTGTTTTTCTCAAAAACAAATGTGCCTAGGGGTGCACAACAAAACTCGAAACCCGATAAACCGAGCCGAACCGGGCCGAACCGACGGGTCTTTTTTTAGTTCTTACATACCCGGTTCTTGTTTCGGTTTTGAAATGGATAACCCGGTATTCTTAGTTCGGTTTCGGTTCCTAATATTAAAAACCGACTATAACCCGAACCAAACCGAGAGGGTATATAAGTAAAAGACCTAGATATATAAGTAAAAGACTTAGTTTAAACTTTTGAGAAGCTGGTTAATTTTTATTTTTTTACAGATCTAAAAACATCTCTCTACATCTTCTCTCTCTACATTCTCAAACCCAAACCTTTGTTTGCAAACCCTCTCCTCATTCTCAAACCCCTTATTCTCAAACCTTTGTTTACAGATCTGAAAGTAGCAGTTATAGTAAGTTTATACTAAGCCCAAAAAGTGTCTAATTTTCTCACCCGTTTAGCCGATACGAACCGAAATAGCAAGACCCGAATCAGACTTTATCGGAATGAGGATACTTGTGGCATTATTTAGTGTGAGTGGGTATGCACTAGGGATGGCAATGGAGCGAATTTGGGGCGGGGGAGCCAATACCATCCCCATCCCCGCTTAGGTTCCCACCTCCCATCCCCGCCCGGATCCCCATTTAAATTAAGCGGGGATCCCCGAATCCACCCCATATAGATAAGCTCAATACCATCCCCGCCCCATTTAACTTATGAAAAAAAAAAAAAAATATATATATATATATATATATGCATATAACCCTCATTTAACTTATGAAAAACAAAGCAAAAAAAAACATCTCGAGTACGCAAATATTTATCCCGTGCATTGCATAATTTGTTTTCCCGTGACTATGATCGTCGTTCAAGTTGCCTATCATGCAATACCTTAATGCTTAAAGCCACGATTTGGGATGATAATACAAACTGAAACTTTTGTGTAATCAATTACAAACCTTCAACTTTTGATGGTTGGAGTACGACTCAAGATGCATAAAAGCTTTATAAATAGAACGGATATTAAGCAACCATAAACACACTATATGCATGTCACAACCATCACCACCACCACGCTACATAAATCCCAGTAGTCATACCAAGGAAAGAACCCGTGCCACCACGACCACGTGTCCAGAAATACCCACCCAAAACTAACTTACCCAAGATGCCCAATTCTAGGACCTTGACAATGCTTCCATAAACTTTTTATAATCTATGAGTGATTTGGGAATAAAATCCTTGAAAGCAAACAGCACATTACAAATCTGTAGTGTTCCATTGTCAACTGAGAACTTGCACATTAAAGCATCCTCCAACGACAAATTTTCAAGCTTTTTCAAGCTTTTTATCATTTCAAGACAAACAATCTGGATTGCCATTAAACCGAAATCCTCACCAAAAATGCCAGACTTAACCAACTTTTTTTACAAATTTTCTATACAAACTGCATACCCAAAATAAACAAACCAAACTTTGACCTCCAGCAATGATTCCACCAGTGGTCATCGAGACCGGTGATCACCTCTTTAGCTACTGCATACAATAAGAACAATACTTAAATCCCTTATTTCAACCAAATAAGACCCAAGTTCACCCAACTTATCAAGCACATTAATATAAAACCCAAACATACCTAGATTAATTTGAAGCCTCCTCCAGGCTCCAACCCATGAGTGTAAACTACAATCTCTTCAGACCAATTCAAACATAGATGAAGAAACCAAATGTAAGTCAGTTCTTTACTAAATTATCAAATGCAAAACAAACAACAACATCCCTTGTAATCGAAATCAACAAAACCCCATGATATCGCAGATTGAAACGACGAGAAATCGAAATCCTTGACAATCGAGAATACAAAAATTAAAATCCTTTGAATCAAAACCAAATACCTCAATGAAGAACAAACCCTTGAATGAAGCCCTGAAAATCATTAGGGGAACATTGAAAGGGGAGACATTGAAATCAAACCCAAACACTAAAGATCAAAACCTTCTATCAACCAAAATCAAACTCTATATATTAAACCCTTAATTTGAGATTTTGGTTGGGGGACATTTCTAGATAAAGAGAGAAATCGGATCTTCGGAAATTGAAGTCACAGAGAAGTTTTAGGGTTCTTCGGTAGAGATCAATGCGAGACAGAACTGATTTGAGATCTGAGATTTGAGTTATATTTTCGTTTTTATACTTAAGTATGTATGGCAAAATGAAACCCATGTCCCTGATATTTTAGTAGGAAAACCAATATAACCTCAAACATTTGTTATTTGTTTAGTAAGAGAATTCATCTGGACCGTACAAATTGTATAGGGTTTCTAAGTCCCAAGGGTATAATAGTAAAACTATTAGTTGATAGTAAATGGGGCGGAGGCGGGGCAGATAACAGATTTTTTGTTAGCAATCCCAAATCCGCCCCGATCCCCGACGGATGTTAGGCAGCTTATACCATCTCCACCCCCATACCCGGTAAACTCATACCAAATCTGCCCCGTTCGGGGTGGGGCAAATTGTCATCCCTACATTTTGGTGAAGTGATGATAAAGATGAGACCTTTTTAATGTTTTTAATTCTGGGAATTGGTTTTTTTTAGCTCATTTGAGTTTGGTTATGTGATGGGTGGTTTTTAATGAACATTTTGGTTATGTGATGATAAGATGGTATCTATTTTTATTTTTAAGTGGTGTGGTAAATGGGGTATCTTTTATGTGTAGGTATAATTAGCGGTTTGTTTGATTAAGTTTTGTTATTTGGGTATGATTGATCTGTAAAAAGCTAGATTTTTTTATTTATTTGGTTGTATTTGTGGACATATTTGATATCTTTATTTGATTCCCTTGTACTATTTCTTCTATGGATTTTGCGTATATTTTCTCACCCATTGAGGGATTGTGTGGATCAGTTATCAGATTCGATTGATGAGTTGAGTCGGACTTTATCGGAATTAAGACATCTTCGTAATGTTACGTTCCGATGGCAAATGAGTAATGCTGAAACATGGGTGAGTGCTGCTTTGACGAATGAGGATACTTGTGTTGATGGGCTTGCAAAGTCTCTAATTGATCTGGCCTAGAAGAAGGGGATTGAAGGAATTGATCATGTTTGTGTATAACATTAGTATATCGAAGAATTTTTCTCTCTCTTATACACAAATAAAAAATAAATAAACCCAAGTCAAGGATGACCCGACCAATCCGGTTCGGTTCTAATTCGGGTTTTCAACCTGGTTGGTTCGGGTTATAAAATTGGTGACCCAAAGTTTCCGGGTCGGATCCGGTCTGGGCCTAAACCCGGGCAGACCCGACCCATGTGCAACCCTAAATGTGCCCTCTTCCTCAGCAGTGAGCAAGAGTTGAATTGGTTCTCCATAACTACTAAATTCCAATTTCGCATATTGATCCTGAGAGCAGCCTATAAATATATAAATGTGGAGAAAGTCTTTTGTAAAACCTCTTCCTCGAAGACATAATCATCATTGAGCCTCCTTGCTGAAACAATTTTTTGTAATGCTGAGTTATAGCCAGCTACAGTCTTAAAGTCGCATAACCTCAAGTTGTTCCAACGGTTGCGGTTCTTAGAGGTCCTTAGGGCCTGCTGGAGACCAAAGTGTTGCTCTAAGCTTGTCCATAACTCATATGAATCTCCGCAACAGAGATGCTGAACTTCAGCTCCGGTTCAAGGTGGGCGCGGATAGCCAACATGGCATGTGCCCTGAGTGGTTCAGAGATGGTGTTATCTGCAACAATCGACTTTGAGACGTTCATTGTTTTCAGATGGAGTTTTATGTCCGTGCACCAAAGAAAGGTAGTTGGATCCATCAAACCGCAATGGTTCGTAATAGTAACGTGGGCTGGCAGACATCTGTTATGCAAAATATATATCGTAATTAGTGACAATTCTTGATAAACATTTCAAATGCATTAAAGACAGATTATAGTACTTAGAATAACAATAAATAATTCTTAATCATATTATAGTTGAACCTTGTTCATATACTAAAACTCGTGAAATTCTTTTCTAATGATTAAATCTCAATTTTACTTCGTAAAATGGCGATCTTAATGTTAGATGTACATTTTAATAGAATCTCAGCCAAAATTGATATTCAAAACCACCATATGTGTGCGCTCCTTATGAAATCATATTTAAGTACATGATTTCCAATCATTACTAAAGGCAATTCATAGTATTCAAGTCAGTGATTCATAATCATTATTACTTGTAGGTGAACCTTGTTCATATCCTATTACTTATAAAATCTTATTTAAGTACATGATTTTCAATCATTACTTGTGGTTCATAGTATATAGCGCAATGAAATGCATGATTCCCAATCATTACTTGTGGTTTATAGTATATAGCGCAATGAAGTACATGATTCCAAATCATTACTTGCAAGTGAACCTTGTTCATGGCTTTATACTCATGAGATCCTATTAAGCATTAAATCTCAATTTTACCCCGTAAAATGGTGATCTTAACCTTAAAGTGCATTTTAATAGAGTCTTAGCCAATACAGCTATTCAAAACCACTAGATGTTGCAAAACAACTAGGGTGTTCTAAGCCTTGAAGTTCTATAAGGTCTAAATATTCTAGCCAAATGATCCTATTTACAACGAATATGAGGGGTATTAGATGTTTAGCTGACAAGTGGTCTTACCCCAAAGTCTGCTGGGTTCACAAGATAGGTAGATTATGCCTGTCTTTGAACTAGCATTGTAGGGTACTATATGTTGCTATTAGTACCTATATACCTCTAAATGTTATCATGTAACATCTAATTGTACCTAGATTCAAAAAATTAGTTTCTCAGACACCAAGTTTTTAGAAATAAGACTAAGTCAATTCCCAATTGAGCTCTAATTATTTGTCTTTGACAATGAACTATGATTTAGATATGACTCCTAGTCGTATTCTAAATTAGTCTTGGTTTCGTATTATATGTGATCCCCTGATCATGATAATTAGTATCCTAGGAGCATAACATTAATATCCTATTGGTTATCGTAAGATACTTAAATAGGTATTAATCAATTTACTTATATCCCATATAAGTGAGTCAGTTTTCCTATACGAGACACCCGTTCACAAAAAAATTTAAAAAATATTTTTCATAAAAAAAATTAAAAATAGGTCCCCCATGGGGTAGGTCCAGTCATAGGAATTTTTCAAAAAAAAATTGACTCAATTTGACCAAAAATTGAGCTCTCTAGAGCCAATTTAGTATCTGAACCGGTCCTGGACCGATCTAGCTTGGTCTGGATCAAGGCCTGGACCGGGTTGACCAGTCTGGACCAATTTGACCAAGTCAAACCTTTGACTCGTGTCCACAAGTTGGACTGCCACGTGTTAGCAAAATTTGACTTCCACGTGTCACCCAAAGATGACTGCGACGTGGCATGTTAATGTTTGGCATGTTGCATGCCATTGAGTGTGCCGCATGGCATGCCCTTGGCATGTCACTGTGTGTACCCCTTGGCATGCCCCTAGGTGGCACGTGGCATGCCACATCAACATGGTGGACCCTATCTGCCACGTATCCTTGACACATGTCACTGCCATGTCAGCAAGTGGATAAGGCTAATGTCATCACAGATAATAAAATAATTGTTAGGAGTTGGGTCTAAGCCTAAGCTAGGAACCCAACAGGGTTGGGGTGTCCTATACGGACTCCTAACAAACCCATAGGCCTAATAGGGTTATGGGAAGAGTTAGAGTAGAATAGGGAATCCTTCTAGGTTATCTATAAATATCATTGTACTATGTATAGAGAACATAGTTATGATAATCTAAAATAATTTCTTTTTTTCTCTCTTGTTCATGCTATAGTTTTATATTGTTCTAGATTCATCATATCCTAACACGTTATCAGCATGCACGCTCTAGGAACGAGGAGAGCAGATTTTTTCTTATAATCCGAGATTTCACGGAAACCAAGCGATTAAGAGAAGAGTGACGTCAGCAGTGACGTGGTATAGCACATGCATGGCACGTGGAGCATACATGGCATGCCTGACACGTGGCAATTGTTGGACAGTCACCGGAGACCGGCCGTCGGTCGAACGCCAGAATCTTGTCGGAATTTTGGTCAGAAAAATTTGTCGGGCAGTCACCAAAATATTCCTTGCCGTCACCGGAGCAGTGACGTGGTAGTGCACGTGTGAGACACGTGGCAGTGACGTGTGTGACACGTGCGGGGCACGTGTGACCGCGTCAGACCGGTTTAGACCAGTCAACCCGGTCCAGACACTAAAACGGCTATAAATAGCCCAATTTTTGGTCAAATTGAGCCTAATTTTTTTTGAAAAATTCCTATTGACTGGACCTACCCCGTGGGGGACCCTTTTTGGTTTTTTTATGCAAAATATTTTTAAAAAAAATTTGGGAATAGGTGCCTCGTATAGGAGCATTGGCTCACTTATATGTGATATAAGTACATAGTGTAATACCTATTTAAGTATCTTACGATAGCTTATTGGATATTACTGGTATGCCCCTAAGATACTAATTATCATGATCGGGGATCACAGATAATACGAAACCAAGACTAATTTAGCATACGACTGTGAGTCATATCTAAATCACAATTAATTGTCAATGACAAATAACTAGAGCTCAATTGGGAATTGACTTAGTCTTATTTCTAAAAACTTGGTGTCTGAGGAACCAATTTTTTGTATCTAGGTGCAATTAGATGTTACATAATAACATTTATATAGGCATTAATAGCAACTTATAGTACTCTAGAATGTTAGTTCAAAGACAGGCATAATCAACCTATCTTGTGAACCCAACTGACTTCGGGATGGGATCACTTGTCAGCTAAACATCTAATACCCTTCATATTCGTAGCAAATAGATCATTTGGCTAGAATATATAGACCTTTATAGAACTCAAGGGCTTAGAACACCTTAGTTCTCAGTATAAGGACAACAAGCATCTAGTAGTTTTGGATAGCAATCTTGGCCAAGATTCTATTAAAACGCACACATAAGATTAAGATCGTCCTTTTTACAGGGTAAAATTTAGGATTTAATTATTATAAAAGAATTTCATGAGTTTTAGAATATGAACAGGGTTCAATTATAATATGATTGGGAATCAATTTTTTAGCTTTATTCTAAGTACTCTGATTTGTCTTTCATGCAATTGATATGTTTATCGAGTTTTGTCTCTCATTACGATATCTCTATCTTGCATTACAGATGTCTGCAAAACTTAAAAATGTTGAATTTCCACCATTGTTGCTCACTGGAGCCAATTACCTCACTTGATGCATTGACGCTGACTTATTCTTGAAGTCACTTGGTTTGCAGGAGACCATCGTCATTGGCAACAAGGAAGATCCCATGGACAAAGCAAGGGTTTTGTTTATCCTCCGTCATCATATTCAGGATGACCTGAAGACTGAATATTTCAGCAAGGTTGAGCCAACGGACTTATAGGCAAGCTTGCAGGGGCGTTATGGTCATCAAAAAACCATTATGCTCCCAAAAGCGATACACCAATAGAACACCCTTCAGTTTTAAGATTTTTGGACGGTCACTGCTTACAACTCAGCAGTCCATAAAATCACTTTTACATTTGAGCTATGTGAGAAGTCACTGATGCTAAAATGATAGAGAAGACTATCAACCTTCCATGCTAGCAATATTGCGATTCAGAGGCAATATCGACGAGATAACTTGAAGACTCATGCAGTCTTGATTCAGGTACTGCTCCTCTCTGAGCAAAACGATGAACTTCTGATGAAGAATCATGCTATGCGGCCTTCTGGGAGTGCGCCGTTGCCTGCGTCAAACAATGTTCAGTTTCGGGGAAACAACTCTACACGTCAGGGACAAAGATATGGAAGGGGCAGGGGAGGATACTAGGGATACAGGAAGGGTGGGAACCAGAAACCCTTTGGCCCTAGGAGAGGTAAAGGATTTAAGAAATCCTGGATACAAGGCAATGTGAAGAAGGAAAAGAAGACTGATCAGGGATCTACTTGCTTTAAATGCGGTGACACAGGACACTGGGCACGGGAATGCCTTACACCACGGGTGGCTACCAATGATAGAGTCCGAGCCCACCAGGCAGTTGTTGACACTAGCTCCACCCCTGTGGAGGTTGCAGCGTCAGACTTCTTCGACGACATTGATGTCGTCATGGATCAACATACGGAGTAATCCGTCATGATATCTCAGTAGACATGCGATGTCACATTAAAGAGAGCACTAGTAGTTTCTTTTCTAGATAGACTTGATTTACTTTTTGTTGTCAGTATTTTTGACTTTATTGGGAACATATCATTTATATTTCAATCAAGTGCTCGTGACATACATGAGATTTATTTTGTTCTAATAAATTGTGATTATTCGATTTTTTTGCCTGGGAAGTAGTTAAATTCCATGTATGATAGTTGATCTACTATATACAACCCGCCTATGGATCTATCTACTCATTAAGCATGACCGATAATCGGACGAGTGGCAAGACATGTCTAAGAGACATTAGTACCACGCACTCAATCCTTTTTGAGATATGCATATATTTCTTGTCTAACCTTGTGCATCGAGGATGGCACGAATATCATTGGCACAGCCAACATGATAGAATGCACTAAGTGCGTCACGCTATTACTCTCTAATGGTACGATACAGGGTATCTCGTCCAGTTTATGAACTAGTAAATCCAGCTGGATTTTACTGAGTTTAGGGAGATACATGATAATACTTATCACGTAATGACTATCGAGGACACTGACGGACAGGGTTCTGTGCATTTACTCTATGTCTAAAGGTTAGAACACGCTATTAGAACGGTTTCTAATGCACTCCTCAGGGCTCGGATAACGAGGAGGATTATCAGGATTACATCTCGACTTTCCTTGACATGAGAGACGATCTAGAGAGTGTACGTGTAATGATTGCTTTCAAGGAAAATCTATGACTAAGGTGGAGTGGAAACTCCAATCTTTGCTCCAAACACATCCATGGAAACCCATGTGGACCTTTCTATCTACATAGTGGTACACTTGAATATTTATGGTCATAACAGACACATCTAGGAGATGGTTCTAGGAATGCAACGTTAGCACGACTTTTCACTCAGATCATTCGATCGCAGGCTCAGTTCCTGGATCAACCAATCAAAGTCGATCGATACGACTTGACGGGGGTTTGGGACTTGGACTCACAGGTTTTTGATGATTATTTTACCGCTACATGGGATAGATGATTGAGCATCGTGAGTACCCCATACCAATACCCAACTCGGGATTGGCGGAGAACCTACTCAAGCAATTTCGGATAATTGCTAGGCCACTGTTATTACGATCACAGCTTCCAGCTAGTGTATGGGATATGCATTTTTGCTCCCACATCACTGATTAGGGTTCATCCTTTAGCAAATCATCAAATTATTTTTTCCCAAAAGCGACTAGTAACTGGGTCAGAGCTCGGTGTCGCCCATCGACGAACATTTGGATGTTTCGTACAGGTGCCACTCGCACCACAATGTATGAAGATGGGACCCTCAACGTCGGCCTTGTATTATGTGGGTTATGATTCGCATTTATCACTGAATATTTGGACCCACTGGCGACATATATTCTGCAGGGCAGATTATTGTCACTTTGATGAGATGATATTCCCATCATTGAGGGGAGATATGACAGTCAATGTTGCGGTTGTTTCTAAGAGGTCTTGGAAAACACCATCGTTGTCTCATCTAGATCTCTATACATAAGTTAGGTGACAATAAGGTTCAACGGATTACAAACCTCCAATAGGTCATAAATGAATTGCTAGATACATTCATAGACCCTATTGAAGTACCGTAAGTGTATGTACCTACAAGTAATACACCTACACATCATAACGTTCCGGGAGAACTAGTACCGTAGTATAACGTTCCAGGGGAATTAGTACGGCAAACGAATCTGAGGCTCGCGCTTAATACGGAACACCGTTGGAAGAAAGTATTCTGAGCCGGGGTGTTGCAGAATAAGGAACACATATGACTAATGGTGTAGTCGGTTCATCGAGGTTGGAACCACCCATTGATAAGGTATTCATATTCGTTATTGTGCTCATCATCTAGGATGAGGATTCAAAATCACTAATTGTAAACGATTGTGTGTTGTTGTACATTAACAACAGTAGGTGTCAGGAATCCAAACGGAGCTCAGCTTGTGTTTAATGCGAAATGATACTATTGAGCTTGTCGATTATAAATGGGAATGGTGCGGAAACATGATTAACTCAGAGAGATAATATGGTCAATACAAGACTAGTTGCCCAGGAAATTTTTAAGAGATCTGGCATCGATTGTAGTGTGACTTATTACCCATTTATAAACGCTATAACGTTTCAGTACTTATCAGTCTGTCAAGTTGTCGGGGACAAGCTAGACATGCGTCTGATGTAAATACCACATATCTATATGGGAAACTAGATACAAATATGTACATGAAGCTACCTGGGAAGGTATAAGCTTCTGGAAGCAATTAAGCCTGACGCACGAGGTGTGTGCGTAATAAAACTGAAAAAATTATGGTTGACTTGAAGCAATCAGGGCCCATGAGACATAGTAAGTTGACTGAGTATTTGAAGATCGGGGACTTTGCAAATATCCTTATATGTCCATGCGTTCTTATTTAGAACATAGATATTAGCTTCACTTATCATAACAGTGTATTAAATGATTTGGATATCATTAGACCTCTGGGGGAGATCACGAGAGCCACCTAATACCTTGGGAAGGAATTCGAAATACAAGACCTTGGGAAATCAAGAGTGTCTCGATTTGCAGATCGAACATCTTGATAGTGGCACTCGTATACCAAGCAATATATATCAGAAGAGTTATCTAACACTTCGATATGGATGTAGCATACGGTGCTAAGTCGTTTATTGCGCGTCCAACACTTGGGTGTGGACAACGACATCTTTCACCATCCTAATGGGGGGAGAAACTCCTAGGGCCGTGGTGCTAACTAGGATGTGTTTTGCTATAGTTAACTGGGTATACTAGACCAAATGACTCATTCGCAGTAAACTGTTTGGCTTGCCATAGTTTTGTTCCTACCCAAAGGTACTGGAATGGGATCAAGCACATTTTGAGATATCTCATCGGCATGAAAGACTGGGGTCTATTCTATCCACAACTTGGCAAACGAGAAATTAGAGGATACGCTGATGCAGGATATTTGTCAGATCCACATAAAGGCCTATCACAATCGGGTTATGTATTCTTGTATGGAGATATTACAATTTCATGAAGATCAGTGAAGCAGACAATAGTTACTACATTCTCGAACCACGCAGAGATTTTTGTATTACATGAAGCCGGCAGAGAATGTTTTTGGTTGCAGTCTATGATCAACCATATCAACGGAAGTTGCGGTCTAAATTTTATCCAAGATAAACCGACGACACTTTATGAAGACAATGCAGCTTGTATCGTTCAAGTCAAAGGTGGATTTATTAAAGGTGACAAGACGAAGCATATTTCACCAAAGTTCTTCCACATACACGAGTTGCAGAAGACGAATGAGATCAACGTTGTTCAAGTCCATTTAGAAGACAACCTGGCTGATCTATTCAAGAAGGCTCTTGCATATCCTACGTTCAAGATATTAGTTCATGGAATCGGCATGCGAAGTTTACAAGATTTATTATCTTAGGGAGATCGACGTCAGGGGGAGTAGTCCCAGCCTGACGTTGACACATGCGTGTTGTACTCATTTTCCTGATAGCACAGTTTTTATCCTAGGAGGTTTTATTGGCTGAAGGTTTTGATGAGGCAACATATACGCGTCCACAACCTATACAGGGCATATGATTGTACTATTTCCCTGCACAGTTTTTTGAGCAAGGGGTTTTGCTAGGCAGAGGTTTTAATGAGGCAAGTCGTCCTAGTATGAAACACACCAAGGGGGAGTGTTAGGAGTTGGGTCCAAGCCCAAGCTAGGAACCCAACAGGGTTGGGGTGTCCTATACGGACTCCTAACAAACCCATAGGCCTAATTAGGTTATGGGGAGAGTTAGAGTAGAATAGGAAATCCTTCTGGGTTGTTTATAAATATCACTGTACTATGTACAGAGAACACAGTTATGATAATCAATAAATCTCTTTCTCTCTTGTTCATGCTATAGTATTATATTGCTCTAGATTCATCATATCATAACAATAATATATTTTTTTAATAATTAAAAATAAATAATTATTAATTATTGCTGACGTCATCATGACCTAAAAAATGCAGTTTTTGGCCGTGAACTTCCTAATTTCAGCGGCAATTTTCCGGCGATTAGGACATCTTCCTGAAACGTGCCATATACCGTTGGAATCCTTGTGGAATAGGCTACGCAACAAAATTGATTGTGCGTCAGTCCAATGTCCATAGCAAATGTTATATTTTTTTGAAAACAGCCCTTTATCAAAGGTTAAAAATCACCAAAATAGGCTATTTTAATCTAAAAAAGTAGATAAAATTACTCCAATCCATATTTAGATATCCTATATCATAGATCGAGTAAAAATTATGTATAAATTCAAAAATAGGTAAAAATACCTCTCCGCAACACAAAAAATCCCGAAAAACGCTGATCTTTTATTCACTAGCTCTACGTGTTGATAACGTGTTGGATAATAATAGATGCTACTCTATTAGATAATCAAGAGCATTATTGAGAGGAGAATTGGGATATCTCTATTAATCAAATTGTATCTCTGCGTACGTACTACAAAAAAGGATAACCCAATATGAGGTTACGTATCCCTACTTAAACTCTCCCCATAAACCCTAAAGGCCTATGGTCTTGTTAGGAGTCCAGTAGGACACCCCAACCCAGTTGGGCTCCCACCTTGGGTTGACCCAACTCGTAACATTCCAGATATTTTTCTTTGAAGAAGTTTGATAAAATAGAAACTGATAAATTATATCATGCTCAATATGTAGACAAATTTGTCAGAACATGCCAAGTAATTTATTTTGCATACCAATTATACACTTTCAGTAGTAAAAAGTTATCACTTTGATAAATAAGTGTCAGTTTAAATTTTTCATTAATCCTTCATGAACTTTGGGATACATCATGATGACAATAGATTTGTAGGTTACTATTCTAACATGTTTCATTTGCTATGCAAGTGCAATATGAGCTGAGACTTTCGTAACTGTTCTTTGTTATCACCATGTAGGTCAATGCAGGAGAATTTTCCTGTCCATCTTGGTTCTCTCCTGGAGCGAAGGCATTGATATGTAGAATACTTGACCCCAATCCTCAAACTGTGAGTATTTAGAAGTTTCGTCTGTTCCACTGTATAGGTATGTTTTCATGTGGACAAATGGTTTCAATGGTTAGTAACATTTAGATTTTTCTTTCTTTCTGTAATCAAATTACCTTTAAATGATAAAAATAAAATAAAACTAAGCACAAGCTATTCTATTAAGGCTAACATCCTATAAGAATATCAAATTGATGAACGGAAGAGAATGTCTTGGCCAACTCCCCTGTTGCACATAAATGAAGACTTTAGTAAGCAGATATTTGAACATTACAATGCCGATCAACTCTCATTTGGTCTAGCTCACCGAGTTAACTGGAATCCAATATCTGTCTTGGTTTCTGTATATACAATTGTTGGATATTTATTTCCCCGCAGTTTTCATTCTTAGCTCATATCTATGCAGCGTATCCGGATTCAGGGGATTAAAAAAGAATCATGGTTCAGGAAAAACTATGATCCTGTTAGACATGCCGAAGACGAAGAGGTCAATTTGGATGACGTTCGTGCAGTTTTTGATGAAATTGAGGTTGGTTATGCTTGTTCTCTACATTTGGCTTGTTATAGCTGTCACCATATTTACCAACATCTGTCTCTGCCAGCGCTTTACTTACTTCCTCTCAATTTTTGCTTATATAGTAAAATGCTTGTGCTGATACTTGTTAGTAATATGATATCCTGCAGGACCTGTATGTATCTGAGCAGTTGGGAGAAAATGACCAGGGGCCTTTAATTATGAACGCTTTTGAGATGATTACCCTGTCCCAAGGGTTGAACCTATCTGCTTTGTTTGACAGGCAACAGGTTGAGCTCTACACATTCCAGTTTATTTATGCCCCAGGATCTAAGTTTGCTTTTACCTCAGCCTATTGTTTCGTAAAAGCATAAGTTAAAGAAGCGGAAATGCAAAATCACTCTTGTTCTAAACCAGTCCATCGTCCTTGTGATGCTTAACTTACGTGCTAAATGTTGGTGTTCTTGCTTCTTACTGTAGAAATAGATTAGAGAGAGAAAAATATTATTATTGAATTGATAAATTTAGGTTACATCATACTCTCTATATATATAGAAGAGAGATATCAAACTACTTCTATGAATAACCAATGTGGGCCTAAAATAACATAAATAGCCCTGCTAACACTCCCCCTCAAGCTAATAGCAGATTTGTTGTCACAATAGAGCGTCATAGGAAGAGAAACCGGTATCTGAAGCTCTTGTAGAAGACGCTTAAGCCATATCAACTCACAAACACCTTGAGCCATGGCCCTGCACTCGGCTTCTGCACTGGACCTGGAAACAGCATCTTGTTTCTTACTCTGCCATGTAACCAAATTACCAACAGTAGTGGTATAATACCCAGAAGTGGATCGACGATCGGATAATGAACCTGCATAGTCAACATCAAGCCTCGACTCAAGAATGACCACGATCTCGAAATAAAATGCCATGACCAGAACATCCCTTTAGATACCGGATAACACGAATAGTTGCCTGGAGATGGGGAAGACACGGCTTGTGCATAAACTGACTAAGAACTCTAACCGCATATCCATTAACAAGACGGGTAAGAGAAAGATAGAGGAACTTCCCAAGAAGCCGCTGATACTGACCAATGTCCCCCAATAACTCCCCCTCAAAGTCAGCCAGGCGATGATTCTGTTCTAAAGGTGTATCAGCAAGACGGCATGCAAACTGTCCTGAAGCAGAGAGAAGGTCAAGAATGTACTTTCTCTTAGAGATAAAAATACCAGAACTAAAGCAACCAACTTTAATCCCAAGGAAATAGCGCAAGGAACCGAGATCCTTCACCAGAAAGCGAGTACAAAGATAAGATTTCAAGTCAGTAATACCCTGTATATCATCTCCTGTAATTACAATATCGTCAACATAGACAAGTAATGCAACAGTGTTCCTACCAAAATGTCGAAGAAACAAGGTATGGTCAGCACTACTCATAACATAACCAAAATCAATCATAGACCAAATGTGTCCGCCCAAGTAGGAGGAGACTGCTTAAGCCCATAAATGAGTTTTTTTAACTTACATGTCGAGCCTTAAGCAGAAACAAGGTGAAAACTTGGAGGTAGAGACATATAGACTGCGTCCTGCAATATTCTATTCAGAAAGGCATTCTTCACATCTATCAGGAAAAGGGGCCACGATTTTGATGCAACAATAGAGAAGATGACTCGAATAGTATTCATCTTGGCCACAGGAGCAAATGTCTCTTGATAATCAACACCATGTATATGTGCATACCCCTTGGCAACTAACCGAGCCTTGTACCTGTTTACCGTTCCATCTAGATTTTCTTTAACCGTAAACACCCATTTGCATCCGACTGTTCTTCGTCCTAGCGGAAGAGAAACCAATGACCAGGTATTGATTTCTAATACATGTAATTCTTCCAACATCCCAGCCTTCCAATGAGGTTTGGCTAACACATCTGTCAATATACGCGGTATATCAACCAGAGAGAGAAAGTTAGAAAAGCTCTGTAAGTAGGAAATAAATGATGATCTGAAGTATAATTAACAATAGAATAAACTGTTGTATCTGAATATCTATTGGGCTTCCCTGCATTACGTTTCTCTTTCTTAATAGCAATTGGTATATCATCATCACTATGAGAAACAAGTAAATCATCATTAGTATATAAGTAGGAGAAGGATCAATACCGGATAAAGGTAAATCGGTGGCAGGTGGCGGACGTGGAGCTACAAGGATGTTTGGCAGTCTGGTGTAGGAGGTTGGCGTCCTGGATGTCGTCGAGTATAAACCTGTAAAGGACATAAAACTAAAGGTGAAACTAAAGGTGGGATTGCAGACTCATATAGAATACTCAACGGAAGTGGATCTGAAGGAGGAGAAGATACATTATTTGAAGGAAGAGGACAAACTGGAAAACACTCCCCCTGAGAGAGAATGTTGCCCGTAAAGAACGGAGCATGTTCGAAGAAAATAACATCCATAAATGTGAAATGGCAACGGAATAAGGGATGGAAGCACCTATAACTCTTTTGAGCATGAGAGTAATCCAGGAACACACATTTCAAGGCACGAGGATCGAGTTTAGAGGTTGACCCAGTGACTTGGACGAAACAGACCCACCCAAAAATACGAGGTAGAATCTGAAAAGTAGAACGATCAGGATAAAGAGTAGAATACGGGGTGCGAAAACCAAGAACTCGAGATGGAGACCGATTGATAAGAAATATTGTCGTAAGAACGACGTCATACCAAAAACGCAAGGGGGCATTCATGCCAATAGACATAGCACGAGCAAGATCAAGAATGTGACGATTTTTCCTTTTCGATTTGCCATTTTGTTGTGGAGTTTTCGTATTAGAGGTTTGATGTTCAATGCCATTAACATTACAGAATTTATTTGGGACATAAATTTCCCACCCTGATCGAAGAGAAAAACTTTAATAGTTTTCCCAAACTGAGTGCGAACCATTGTGGTGAATATCTGAAAAATAAAGGAGACCTCATCCTTGAATTTCATCAAATAAACTCAAGTACACCTCGAAAAATCATCAATTGACAACACAAAATAACGAAATTCTAAACCAGAGGTAACGAGGGCAGGACCCCAAACATCTGAATGCACAATATCAAAGCAAGATGAAGTGTTATTAATACTAAGCGGATTCGTGCTACAACAATGCTTAGCTAGTTCATACGTCTCACAAGACAAATCAGACATAGATACTTTGGAAAAGAAAGACGGAAACAAATAACGTAGATACTTAAAAGGAAATATGACTTAAGCGGTGTGATGCCAACGTAGCACCCGCTTTACATTTTCACTACTAGACATAGACTTTAACTGGAGAGCTTGGGGAGAAATATAAGAGACAGGTCCATCCAGGAAATAAAGACCACCATTTTCACGTCCACTGCCAATCATCTTCCGTGACACCATATCCTGAAAAACAACATAATCAGGAAAGAAGGTTATTTTTTAGTAATTTTTATTTCTAGTAATTTTACTAACAAAAAGAAGATTAGTATCCAACTGAGGGACATGAAGAACATCGGGTAAAGGGAATTTGTAATCGGGATACAAATCTTCCCTGCAATAGGAGTCTCAGTTCTATTGGCAAGGCGAACAATCCGTTGTCATGAACTAGATTCATAAGATCAAAAAAGATAAAACATACTAGACATATTATTGGTGGTACCCGAGTCAACAATCCAAGGTGATGTCGGAGATGCAAAAATACTATTTGCGGATGCGAAGTTACCTGCATGAGAAGTTGCTGGTGTGGAAGACATAGAGACAAGTTGTCGAAACCTGTTGATCTCATCCTGAGAGAGCACTAAAGGCCGAAGAATCTGGCGCACTAGAGTCGGCAGATATGTGTGCTGAGGGCTGAGATGGGCAGGGTTGATAACCAACAGGACAACCATGCAAAGCATGATAGGTTGTTTTTAGATGTCCCCACTTACCACAATAATCACACTTCTTTCTCGGGGGACGAGAGTTACCAGAAGCCGTTGGTAACGGAGAAAGGCTAGGTGGTGATGTCTGTGAAGTTTGTGAAGGAACTGACGGTGGTACCGGATAAGCATAACGAACAGCCATAGCAGATGTCTCTGAAGGGATCTTGGAGATATAAAGCATATGTGACCGACGACTTTGATCGGAAAGACAATATGCGTGTGCCTCCTCAAGAGTTGGGAAAGGAGTCCTATCAAGTATATGAATTCGTGCATACTCAAAGTCGGGATTGAGCCCTGCAAGAAACTGAAACACCCGAGTCTTTTCTACAATCTTTGCATAAATCTCTGTTGTCGTAAGTGGGGGGGGAACCTTTTAACTTGGTGCGCTATCTGGCCACTCGATGAAGCTATCATAATGAGATAATTCTTCCCAACTCAATCGAAGTCTCGCATAATACATCCCCAAAGTTTGGGTATCATGTTTAAAATTCTCAATCTCATTAGAAAGTTGGAAGATCTTTGTATTATTCTTTCGCTGAGAATATACCTTATGAAGTGATTTCCAAATCAGATGTGCATTATTCGTGAATAAGTACTCAGTGGAGATCGTCGGCTGCATAGAATTAATCAACCAAGTTCTCACCATCGAATCATCTGAGAACAACTTTGCATACTTTGGATCTAATTCTACAGGTTCTTTTTATGTGCGAATAAGAAACCCTATCTTTTCACGGCCACCAACAAACAATTTTACGGACTGTGCCCATCGAACATAATTCAAGTCATCTAGAGGCTGTGAGGAAATCTTTAGATTTGGATTATCATGAACATAGTTGAAGGATTAGAGATCTTCACTCGTTCCAATCGACGAAACGGTCGAACTCAAACTCGGCTCGTCACCGATAACCATCACGATCAATTACCTCAAATAAACGAAACAGATCTGAAATTCAGATAAACATCTATCGCATCTCACGATCATAACCAAAAAACTAAAAATTGCGGAAGCTTAGGTTGAGATCAAAATAAAGTTACCAAGGAGGCAATGATAATCGTCGTTCTTCAAAAGAGAGAGCGCAGCGACGTGAATCAGACCAACAAGAGCAAAATCGCAACCCTAAATTTTTTAACCCCGAGCATGAGGCGTGTTGCCCTTCTGCGACCTCCCAACGAACTCACCATTGAGTTCGATCAGCAAGGGTGTGGAACGAGGATAATTCGCTCTGATACCATGTAGAAATAAATTAAAGAGAGAAAAATATTATTTTTGAATTTATAAATTTAGGTTACATCATACTCTCTATATATATAGAAGAGAGATATTAAACTACTTCTATGAATAACCAATGTGGGACTAAAAGAACATAAATATCCCTGCTAACACTTACGTCTCTAGAGGAGTGTAGATTTGTTGTTATTTTCCCGATCTTAGTCCTATACTACCTGTGATATAATAAATTTTGTATGAGTCTCATACAACTCGCTAGTCTGTTTTAGTACATGTGTAGATATCTGACGTGAATCTACGAACGCGGAAACAAGATTCGTAAGAATAATCACAGTTAATCTAGATTTAGAGAAACTAGGGTTTCTACTAGCATAACTTCAACTTTCATTAACAAATAACCTAGACCTCCCCTTTTATAGAACACAAGGGGGATTAGAATTTGCAACCCTAATTCTAATCTAAATAGAATTCTACTTAAATTGGGAAAACTTCCTCTTTAACCTTGTGTTGGTTAAATAAGCAAGTCCCTAAATCAACTTAGCATCTCCAGCAATGGAGAGGCTTGAATTAAAAGAGCATCAATATAAATAGTCCGTTGATGATGAGAACGACCATTAGAGGACAATTCACATCAATATCTCTCTTTACTTTTTTCTGATTTTCTTCTTTCATTTACTGTTTTTTTTGTCTTTGGATATTTTATTTAATTAATTACATGTATATACATATTCGTGTGCCTTAGTGTTTTAAGGCGCTAGGATCAAATTTATTGAGCATCAAATGCAACACTCGCTTAATATAGTTTTAACACAGGCCTCAATAGACTGTTTTGACCATTTTATAGCTAACTTACATTGGAGTACTTTCAACAAATTATATTTCAGCGTGTAGAACAAAAATTTGGTTAAACTTCATATGAAAAATAAGCTCCTTCAAAGATGGCCATGTCTTGTTGCAGTTTCCCAACTCTTGAAAACGAAACTACAGAATCTAACTTTCTTTATCTCTTTCAGGATCATGTAAAACGTCAAACTCGTTTTGTCTCTCGGAAGCCGGCAAAAACCATTATATCAAGTATTGAGTTTGTTGCTGGTTCCATTGGTCTCAATGTCCATTCCCGTAACTACAAGGTAAACTCCCGCAATTTAGAAAACTCCTTATACGGTATATTTCAGCTATTAAGAAGCAGGAAAATAACAATTATAATATCTGGTTAAACAGAACTTACCTGAAATTCTGCGATGTAGTCTCCACGAAAGCGTTAACTATGTTTTGAACCAGTATTCTTATGCACTGACGCACAACGGAGTCAAATAACAACTTCTCCTGAAAAATACATAACCAAAAGGATTTTGGCGATTTGAGTTAATATTTTATCCTTACAATACCTTCTTTATTCTATTGCAGATGAGACTTGAAGGAATATCTGCGAATAAGACCGGACAGTTTGCTGTTGTCGTGGAGGTGACTTTTATCTTTAACATGTTTATTGCTTTCCCTGTTGCTGTGTTAGGCTTGGTTGTTGTTTCAGTGGTTTCTAACATAGCCTTGTGGTCTCATTATCAGGTTTATGAAGTTGCGCCATCACTCTTCATGGTGGACGTACGAAAGGCCTCTGGAGATACTCTAGAGTATCATAAGGTTAGTTTGTACCTTTTTGATTTACCTTAAAACTCTAGGAAGTGTTTTTAGTGTACTTTAAACTCGTCGGATATCCTTAATTATTCCAAAATATTTATTCAAGTAACATTCACTTTAGCATGTTGCTTTCTTCAAGTAGAATTGGATGCCTAGACCAATATTTTCAACATGTTTCAGGGGTATAACATTAGGATTATGTTATTGTACCATAAAATGGGCCGGATTCCAATAATGTCAGGTGTTTTTGGATTCGAATTTGACTATCTTTCTATATCAAACTGGATCCAACTCGGATTGGGATTTGGATTTGGATTTGGATGTGGATGTGGATGTGGATGCGGATTCTAACTCAAAACTATAACCATATTACCTGGAATTTGAATTCTGGTCTAGACCCGTAATTATATAAACTAGTGTTGACGCACAGGGCGCTGTGGGTGCAGCTCCCATCTCCTTGGTATATCAGCGATGATATGAACTTCAATGTAACAAATTAATGTTCTTATATCGGTTGCTGGATTTTCTCGCTCTCTTAAAAATGACAACTCATATTTCAAAATACTATTAGTGTAAAGGAAACTTATGTCAGGAGGTTATACATATCTTTAACTTCTCGACATACTCTTAAGTTTACAATTGTTTCCTTGTCACTTACCTTGTTATTTTTGGTTGAATGGCCATGATAAAAGCTGTGAGGGGTATAAAGGGGCGAACCGTGTTCATAATTTTTTACGGCACGGTTGGCACTCCGGAGCCGCATTAAGTAAAATGTAGTGAATATTGATATCAGAACTCACTTTATAGCTGAAAACTTTTGAGATCGTAACTTTACCATATCCGGATCTCGAATGAGTCCAGCCAATTTAATGCATTACATTTGATGAATCATTGATATAGTTAATCACTGACAGAATAAGTTACACAGGCTTACAGTTACAGCTGTATAAATTCTGGTAACACTTTATGTACAATATCTGGTACTACATGAGACTGTAATTACTTCCAGCTGTTAATACCTTAATTCTGATTCATTTTTGCAGTTTTACAAAAACTTCTGTAGTAAACTCGAGCATATTATTTGGAAACCAATGGAAGGCACCACAAAAGCAGTCTATACATAAGGGAATCATTTACTGATCCAGTTCTTCAGATGTGATGCAAATTATTAGCAAACAGATATGGCTAATGGAACTGCTTGGTGGTTAAAAGGTTTGTATAAATTAGTAAGCTATCTTTACTAGGCATTATCCCATATACTGTTTTACTTCTTGTATATTTGTATTTTGTATCAGTGTCATAGGGTACCCTAAAAGCTATAGGAGAAGAGAACCTTTATAGAATGCTGTAAAATGAGATGGCCCCTTCTAAATCATGTTGGATTAATGGAATATTGTAAAATCATATTTTTCTCATTGTAATTAAATATCTTTTGAAATCCAAAGACTTGCTTTTGCGTGAATAGTCTAATTCTTCTAGTTATTTCCTCAGTGTACCTGTTATAGGAGGCGGATTTAGACACTAAAAACGGGACTCTCAGCTCTCACTCAAACTGAACCACACATATCTAGAGATGACTGGTTCTCATAATAAAGGAGGTAGAAAAGAAAAAAAAACAAATAATATTAGGTGGAAATGAGTTGGCATACACTCTCTCTCTTCAGTGGGAAGATATTTATCTCTTTTTCTCCAGTTTCAAATTTTAAACCAGATCTGACTCTCTCTCTCTATCTCTTTCTTCTCACCAAAAAACTTTCTCTCTCTCTCTGATAGTGAAAAACATTAGCAAAAATTGAGAAATTGAAGAGTCTGTCTCTCTCTCTCACTGTCTCAGTCGAGACAGGCAAATTTTCTCTTAGTCCCGTTAGATTTCACTCAATAAGCAACAATTTTTAGTTAAAATGAGTTGGTTTTGTGGTTAATTTTACCATCAATCAAGTCATATATATCCCTCTACTTTTTTTATATCTCTCTCATCGAAGACCGGTTGTTGGTTATGAACTCTCTTGAATTTTAATGGTGAAATCAGATTTGAAGATAGGGTGTTTTCGAACTATCTTCTTCTTCGATCAGTCTTCCAAACTACCGCAAAAGAACAATGTCGAGTTCGACAATTATTGTCGGGTTCGATAACATGAGGTTCTTTATTTCTCTGGCAACAAGTCATCAACAACAAACAAGCATACAAAAATGCATGATAAAATCATATAAACAACTCCAAAACATGAAAAATAGACATGGGAGTTTCCTAATATCGATGATTCCAAACCCCATTAAACAAAACTTGTACCTATCCGTGATAGTTGTTGACAATTTACCCATCCATATATTGTCGATTTCGACAATACTTATGATCGACAATTTACCCATTCATATATTGTCGATTTCGACAATTTACCCATCAATATATTGTCGATTTCGACAATAATGTAAATCGGACCATATATAATAATAGCCCACTAAGGGCACATGCGTCATTGACTGAATCTTCTGAGTAATTTCTTAGACAAACAAGGGCATATGATGTAAATCGAACCATATATAATAATAGTCCACTAAGGCACATGACATAATTGAATCTTCTAAGTAATTTTTAGACAAACAAGGGCACATGCGTCATTGACTGTGGGCTAGCTATATTGTTGAGAGTTGTTATATATTGTCGATTTCGACAATTTACCCATCAATATATTCTCGATTTCGACAATAATGTAAATCAGACCATATATAATAATAGCCCACTAAGGGCACATGCGTCATTGACTGAATTTTCTAAGTAATTTCTTAGACAAACAATGGCATATGATGTAAATCGAACCATATGTAATAATAGCCCACTAATGCGCATGCGTCATAGACTGAATCTTCTAAGTAATTTCTTAGACAAACAATGGCACATGAGTCATTGACTTAATCTTCTAAGTAATTTCTTAGACAAACAAGAGGACATGCGTCATTGACTTTCTTTAACAATTATTGTCGAGAGTTGCTATATATGCCAACCTTATTGTCGAAATCATTAATAATTATTGTCGAGAGTTGATATATATGCCAATCTTATTATCGAAATCGACAATATATGACAATCTGAAGATGAATTTTACTCTGGAAACTTGTAATGTCGACAATTCCATAATCGATGCATCAACGAAATTACAATCTGGGGAGGCAACATGAACAAACAGTTGGGAAGTTATGATGCCAGAAATCACAAAATTGAAAATACGAACTTGTAGAGTGGCGTACTTCGATGTTATTGAGTTTAGAGAGGTAAGTCTTGTTTCATAAAATTCGTTCTAAAGAGAAGATGATATATCAACATCGATAAATTCATAGAAATAGGTTACAAAGCAATATCATTTTACATCGACATTAAAACTACATGTTAAAACCACAGTGATGCACAATCTATATAAGAGCACTCTAAACCACTGATGCTCCACCAAACCCTAATTGCAATGAGCAACAACACTCCACACGCTACACAACCAACCAAGGGAGAGAGAGAGAGAGGAGAGAGAAACAAATCCAAATAGCAGCGATCCTCGATTAAACCTTAAAAGAGAGATTTGTCACGACACGAATGCAAACTGAAATTTTCTGTCATTGTTCTTCACTTAGGTAGATAGAGAAAAGAGAAAAAATAATGAGATCTGAGTGAAAGAGAGAGAATATTTGTTTTCAAAATTAAAACTACAGAGATGAGAGAGAAAGAGAGAGAGGCCACTTGAAGAGAGAGTACGTGTGTCTCTGCCAACTCATTTCCACCTGGGTTTTCTTTTCCACCTCCTCTATTATGAGGACCACTCATCTCTAGAGATGTGTGGTTCAGTTTGAGTGAGAGTTAAGTGTCTCATTTTTTAGTGTCTCTAAATCTTCTCCCCCTGTTATATCTAATGGTAATAAACAAAATTGTAGCAGCCTCAAGAATAACATCAGTATCAGTCAACATTATGAGTTTGGGTATCTGGGCGTCCACGGTCTCGGTCTCAATGTACGTACACCAAACTGTATTGGCTTAAAACACCAAACTGTTCTGGTGGTGGTGGTGGTGGTGGTGGCGGTGGCGGTGGTGAAAGTTCGACAAAGGTATCATTAAACAGAAGAGTGGGTTAGCGGTTTGGGACCATGCCTCAAGAATTAGAGATCTTGAGTTCAACTCACCATCAACGGGGCCACCCACCAGGATTTATTGTGGTGGGGTTCTCACATGCCCCCAAATTAGTCGGGCTAATGGTGATAAATTATGAACCCCGATTACCAGGTTTGTAAATAAAAGGGGTACCAGGTTTTTAATCCAAACATACATGAGGAAGGTGGTAAAAATAATGAGTAATAAATGAGAAGTAGGGTTCGGTCATAGGTGAATGATGAAATTTGGAGACATTATTTCTCTCTTTCTTAAAAAGCAGAAATTCTAATCAGACCAATTCGAGCGTGGTGTCCGCTGAGTGTAAACCATAGTAAACTTTGTACGTAATCAGAACAACTGAGAGACTACTCATCATCATCACTAGTAACAGTTCTTCTTAGTATCTCAAGTAAAAATGTTTCAGAACTCAAATTAATTTTTACCTCTGACTGCAAATAGAGACACTGAGACAGTAAGTAAAATGTAACTAATGGTGTCGTGATCCTGAGGATTATTCTGTTGCATGGTCATCCTTTCTAGGGTTTGTTTACAATGCCTAATTAACCATTAGGGTACTTTTAATATTTAGAGTACTTTCAATATTTTCTAACCCTCTTGGGGTTTGAAGGTGTCATCAACTCGTTTGTTGATCGAGCCGTATATATGTGTATCATATCACTTAATAGCTCAAACCACAAAGAATATCGTAGTATTTAATGAAAAAATGATTTTCCTCCAAATTCTAAAAACCGCTGAAAAGGAAAAATGATTTTACATCGTAAGGAGATCACATCCATACGGCTAAAACTTCTTAAAACATCTTTAAGTATTCCAAAAAATAGAATGTTTAGGAGGGTGTTCCAAAAGGGGGTGTGTATATATATATATAATTGTATGCACATTTAGTATTATATCTGATATTAGTGACGTCGAAGAAAAGGAAAAACAAATTCCAAATTGTCCAACCATTGTAGAGGAGGCACACATGATTTAGCAAATTATCTTCATATATGTTGTTCTAACTTAAGTATGTTTAGAGATCTTTTTATTTTATTTTGTTACTAGATATATAGACATGTACAGTGCAATATTATTGCCAAAAAAAAACTTACTAGGTTGGTTGAAGATGTAAAAGTTGCAATAACTTTAAAATGAGATGAGTTTTGACTTGTATTCCTATTACCATAGCTTGTGGAGATAGTTAGGATTTCTCTTCATCATAGAATAGGCTGTTTTGTACAGTTTTTCTATTTCCTTAGATTCTTTTACAATTTTAATAGATATTGTAGTTTCTTTATACCATACAAAGAAGAAAAGAAGATCCCACCTACATTTACAGCTAAAATAAAACATAAAAATTGGAAGAACAAACTCTTTTCTCATCACATACAAACTCATACTCATTGTTCATGAGAGACTACTTCACATGCTTCAGTTTAGTTCTTTACATATTATTTTATACTAAATACAGAAGATAATTATGATATCATTAAATAAACATGATTACTTATACCAAAGTGGCAAAAATCAAGGTTGATAAATCTTGTTCCCACATCTGCATTTCCATGAGAGTAGGTAATATGTATCATCTTGATGGTATGATGATGCCCTAAAAGTAGAACTTCTCTTTCTGGGAGATGGAGGAATAACTAAAGTAGCCTTACAAGGTCTGCAGCTTAAGCACCTGTTGATACACATAGGAGGCCTTGAACCCAACACTAATTTCTTTTGTGTGAAAGCTTCACCAACTGCAAAAATATTTGCATAAAAAATTGTGGAAAAAAAGAAGAAAAAAAAACTTTGATGAAAACATGAAAAATAAGGCACCCAATTTTACTTTTCGGATCTTAATCATAACTGAGATAGGGTTATGTTTTATTTCTTACCTGATTTGGAGGGTAGAGATATGAGAGTGAAAATGAGAATAACTGAGGCAACTGATCTGAGAGCATTTGACTGGTATTTTGGTGAAGCCATCATCAGTGTTTTCTTATCTTTGCCCTTTCTGGAAGGGTTCAGGTTTTAGGGTTAGAAGATGAAATGGGAGATATTGATTTCTTTGAAGTTCTTTGAAGGGGGACAGGAATTGAGAGTTGTTGCCAGTAAAAGAGACAGTTTCTCTCTGAATTCAAATCCTTGATTATTTATTTTTTTCACCAATTAAAATAAGAGAAGCAAGTCTTGTTTGGGAAACTGTTACACCCTGACTTTTTTCGTTTTTAGTGAATGACTGAAGTGACTTTTTGTCTTTCTGATTTGACTACCCTAACATCCTTACTAAAAACTACCTATTCTTGACTCAAGAGTCAAGACTATGAATTATTCTCCTCTTTTGGCCTTTTAAAATCTTTTACCCTTTATCTTCTTTACTGAGGACATCTATATTTACAGAAGTGCTCAGCAAAAAATGTGAGGATTGTAGGCAGTCAGGCGATAAAGTTATCGGAGAACCCACCCCCATTGTGATTCGCCTCCAGAGCTTCTTCTATCCTAAGCCTGAAAACCGAGCTCTTAGGAGCTCCCGAAAACAACATATCCTCTTAACATTTTCTACTTGTTCTCTGATTTTTCTTTAGTTCAGCTATTCCATATTTCTAGACTTTGTAAGCTTTGAGTGGCTGTCCTTGATGCTCATAGTTGTTTGCCCTCTTATATTTGGTTTGGAAGACGTTTCCAGACTGATTTGAATGAAATTAACTCCTGCTTAGCCTCAATAACAATTTGTTTTAGATAAAAGAGTAACGGAGAGCATACTTTTCTTTGTTGGAGGTTATTTTGGTTAGTTACAGATGAGAGTTTCGGTCTAATTTGTTTGTTTAGAGATAGCAGCCATGTGTATGCACCCATTGAAAGGTTTTCCTGAACATTAAATACAAGTTTTACCTTCTAACAAGGGTTAGGTGCATCCACAGCAGTTAGGAGGGTGGATTAGATGAATTTCAAGGTGAATCCAATCCACCCCACAACAGTTTTCAATCCACCCCAATGTAAATTCACCCCACGTGCTTCTGAACCGCGCCCTTGAAATGTACGTCTCAGATACGTCCACGTGTCTCAATCTAAACCATCAATCTCTCAGCGCACTTCAAAACCGCGCGTAACTAATAATATTAAAGTCTACGCGCAGTTCAGAACTGCACGCAATGGGAGCCATTGGATAGGAGCCACGTGCTATAATCTTAAAGGCTATATGGCTACGCACACTTCAGAACCGCGCGGCGTGAATTCACCACAAATCCACCCACAAGGTGGAAAATCCACCCTTGGATGAATTTTGCTCTTGCCACGTCAGGTATTCACCTAGCTGTTGGGAGACGAATTGGGTGGAAAAGAGGGTGGATTTGAAATTCACCCTGCCACATCAGGGTGCACCTAGCTGTTGTGGATGCTCTAAAGAGTCCTGAAGTTTTTTTTTTTAAGTTAAAGACTCCTGAAGTCTAAGCACAAAAAGTACTGCTCTGCTTATTCTATTTCTAAAGCTTGAATAATATCATTGCTCTTATTCATATATCCCTCAATGATATAAGGTTAATATTAAAGGTACTACGAATAGTATTACTAGTTAACCCTGAAATAGCCTGAGGGGTGGAGGGAAAAGTCAGTAGAAAATGAAAGATGAAGAGAGAGGAGAAAGAAAAGAGAGCATTTTTTGTGATATTTTTTGCTTAATAAAGTGCTTATTAGCTAAAGAGAGTAATGATATGGAGTCACTTGTTTAGTCTGAAATAAGGGAGGTCTCACTAATAAATCCTACATATTACTAGGTGTACAAAATTCTAAGGATCGTTACCAAGCCCTTCTACTAAATGGCTTAATTAGTCAATTTGGTTCCTCTTTCCTACATTGCAGATCAAGGCAATTTTATACAGGACCATGCTTTCAGTAGTCACCTAAAAATACAGTGTTGATGGCCAAAATATGAGGATACGTTCATACATATTCGTAGTCCTTGAGATGAGGGATTGATTAATTCTTTCTGTCTTTTTGGGACTTTAGTTTTACAGTTATTGTTTAGAGTACGGGGATTTTTGGGCTTACATCACACGAGCGAATTAGCAAGTATGGTCACATTTGCCTCAGGGTGCAAACTTGAACATTTTCAAAGGTCTGGATGGACAAACATCAACCCCCATAATCTATTGGGCACTGTTTTGGGGAGGTGACCCATTCGCCTTGCATTATCCTAACTAAATCGGCATATGGGTTGGCAGGGTTCTCACATGCCCCTAAGGATTATTCGGTGTAACGGCCTACTAAACGCCGGCCAAATCCACTCTAGCATTTTGAGATCTGACCTTGGATTATGTTCTCTATATCCTAATATAGCTGCACGCCAAGTTTCGTTGAAAACGGATTCGGTTAAGGGGGAGAAAAGGGTCAGTACGCTTCGTCTCCAGTTTTAACGTTTTCTTTTGGAATTTGACTATTTACTTAGTAACTATATTAAAGAGGAACTTTGGTCCATTCCTCCCCATGACTAAAAGAGCTTCAAAGCTTGGTCATCAAGGACCCCGACTCATGGGCTATCTACAAGGGATAGTCATGAGTTCTCCTAGGCCTAGGGAAGGCTAGGGGACATTGTCACAATGCGGGCCCCGTTTCCAGAGAGTGCTTTATATGGTGCCGCTATTCTCTACGGGCTACCCGAGACGCACCGACTCTATAAATGGACCATATAAATAGTCCAGGCTTGTCGCCTCTTGAGATATGCATGTCTCATATCTAGAAACATGCATATTGAGCTATCTTGATCCGCTACAGGACAGGTGTACTTTCCGTACCTCGTGCGCATCACGAGAGATTACGTTGTAGGGATTATTGAGGGAACCTTCAGCGTTATTACTTATTCCGAATACATATTCGATGACCCCTAACGAGTATCCAGGATTATCCGGATGTCGCTCTAGCATCCGTGGGTTATATGCCACTGGCGCGCCGCGTGAAGATGGCTGGTACACGTCGACCGCACGTGCGTGTACACCGCACGGCCACATATTCCGCTGTGCTCCGGGGCACTGTAGAGGCAGTCCCGGGCTGGGCCGTGACAGTCTGGCAAATGTTGATAAATTATAATTAGAGGTATCAAAGTAAATTAAAACAGGAACTTCTTGAAAAAAAAAATCTTTTTTTTTTTTTTTACCCCCAAATAATATGAAGGGCACAAAAGTCAGAAAAAAGATTTGATTGTTTTGGGTACAATCATAATAGTGGGAAGAAACATGGAGGTGAGGTCATATGTCTCCTTGAATAGCTTAAGCAGTGAGGGAGGAAAGGAGATGTCTTATCATGTCGACATGTAGGGCTCATTTTCTAGTTATTGTACAGAGCATACTTGCTTTTGTTTGTTTTTGTTTTTGTTTTTTTAACACTAGAGGCATCGGGTCCTCTGGGGCAAACCACACGAACATAGCGGATGGACTCGTACCAACCTCCAAGCCCACACACGGAGTTGAGAATTGAACCCTTGGCCTCCCAGATGGCATAAAGTAGTTGGTGACTAATGTAGTTGAAATGCGACCATGCCACGTTACATACTTAAGAGCATCCACAGCAGTTAGGGTGGATTGGATTCACTAATCCAATCCACCCTAAGTTGAATTCACCCCACGCACTTCCGAACCGTGCGCTTGAAATATACGTTTCAGATACGTCCACGTGTCTCAATCTAAACCATTAATCTCCCAGCGCACTTCAGAATTGCGCGTTACTAATAATATTAAAGTCTACGCGCAGTTCAGAACTGCACGTAATGAGAGTCATTGGATGGGAGCCACGTGTTATAATCTTAAAGGTTATATGGCTACGCGCACTTCAAAACCGTGCGGCGTGAATTCACCTCAAATCCACCCACAGGGTGGATCACCCTTGGATGAATTTTGCTCTTGCCACGTCAAGTATTCACCTAGTTGCTGGGATGAATTGGGTGGAAAAGAGGGTGGATTTGAAATTCACCCTGCCACGTCAGGGTGCATCTAGCTGTTGTAGATGTTCTAACAGGGAAATAAAAAGAGCCGCCCACGTGGCACGTCGGATAAGTCCCCACCGTACCCATTAAACCAACCATTTTTGCATATTGGCTTGATAAGCCCACCTGCTGGAGGATGGATACCAAAACCACTTGGAAAGTGCTTTGAAAAGGAAATGAGTGGGCTTTTGAAGCCAATGCCAAGCTGCTGGGAATGCTCTTAGAAGTCCAAGTATCCAATGTGTCTACAAAGATGTCAGAAGCACTCAAAACAATCTCATTTCTGCAACTGATAGATGCAAATATGTGGGGGGAAATAAAAGCTTGCATTGGAAAACTTGGAGCAGTAAATAAATGTAAAGAAGCAAGAAGACATACAAACATAAAACATTTATTTATAAGAAGTTACAGAGTACAGTTTTCAATGGGAGACCTGTAAAACTAGAGCTTGGTTAAAAAACAACCCACACAAGAGTTGTAATGGCATACTGAAAGAAACTGCTGCCACAGCCAAAACCCCAAATACCATAGGCACACCCAAACTAGGAACCGTCCAGAGTAACTTCAACAGCAACAAACATAAACAGCACCGACAGACACGTGGAAACCTAAATAGAGAAATAGATGACTTGAAACAGACCTCAAAGGGCCTGAAACAAAAAAAGCATAGCCCAAGCACATGAGGGCTACACTAAAACACTAGGTCTGAACACCTAGCAATACAAAAACCCACGAACCTTTAACAAAACAGAAACCGAAAGTCAGGACATGGTAAATGTATTCTCAGATAACAATGGCCATGAAGGAACCTCTCCCTATAGAAACCAAAATACTTGGCAACAGTTTTCTATATCGATAGAAGAGCTGCAAAAAAAGGGGAGGAAATTAACGGCCAAAGTCTTCCGGAAAACAACCAAGTCGCTGAGAGCTACGAGCCCGATCCTGATGGGCCTAAAAAAGTGGAATACCTCTATCCTTATATATTTTCTTCTGGTACGTCGTCTTCTAAGTGATCTGAAGTGAAAAGTGGAAAGTGGAAAGTGGAAAGTGGCAAAGGAGTTGTGATACCTCCTTACTAGGCAAGGATGTCGCATCTCCATAGATGTCCCACAAGGAACTCGACTGTGCTGCTGCTGATTAAGTTGCAGTGTTGAATGCTCAAACCCAATAACGTCTGACCCAACTTCTCCAAGTATGGAGAACTCTTTCCTGAGATACGAGTGCAACCTGAGAGGGACAAGATCTGTAAATTGAGCTGCTTTGCACAAGACAGAGCTGCAACTCCAAAATCCGTAATTGCAGACTTTGAGACATCTAGATCACGGAGAAATAGGCAATTCTGAGCAATTACCACCAAGCTTGCATCAGTTATGTTCTTGCAACCATCGAGATTCAATGATTCAAGTGTAGCACCATGAAGCCTAGCCATGGCTGAAACAACAGAATCTGTGAGATTAACACAGTCGCTAAGGTTAACTTTCACCAGTCCCACCACGGAGTTCTCAAGTAAAGGAAGAAACCCCACATCCGAGACACCTGATTGCCCACTCAGATCTAGATTTTGCAATTCCGGGCACAGTTTCCCCACCATGGCCAAGCTAGTGGTACCAAAACCTGGGCAGTTACGAACAGATAGGGATCGAAGAGATTTGCAAGGAGTGACCGAAAACAATCCTGAAACTGAATCCTTGATTCCCATACATTTTACAATGGAAAACACCTTCAACTTCGATCCGCTGTTTGTGAGGCAACCAAGAATCCCAGATAGGGAAATCCTGTTGCATTCCTCCAGTTGAAGACTTTCAAGAGATGTTGCAGATTTGGCAAATGCTACAAGCCCATTGTCAGATACAAAGGAACACCTGCGAAGGCAAAGCTGCTTAAGATTTAAGCAACCCTTTGCTACTGCTTCAAGTCCTAGATCTGTAACCCCTCGGCAAGAGGTGATTGTAAGGGACTTCACCTTCTGAAGACCGTTAGTATTACCCATAACCCAGAAGCCCCTCTCGCTCACATTCTGGAGGCCAGCAAGGACAAGATCTGTAACAGCTTGGCCGTAATGACCAATAACTGCAAGAGATACATCAGTGATGTTCATAGCCTGGATCTTTATTTTCATTAAAGATTTAGATGCTGAGGATACCAGACTTGCAACACCTTGATCCCCCACAAGCAAGCAGTCTTTAATTGCGAAATATTGTAGCTTTGGGCAGCGGCTTCCAATTGCTTGAAGACCCTCGTTGCCAATGTTTGAACAAGACTCAATAGTTAGACTCGTCAGATTAGGACAGTTCTCAGCAATAGAAATCAAACCCTTGTTGGAAATTGAGGGGCAGTTAACTAGATCTAGTTTCTCCAACATGTGACAACTACTAGCGATCTCTGCTAAGCCTTCATCACTAAAAGAGGAGACGTTCCAGACTGAGAGAATCTTCAGTGATGGGCAGCGACGAGCTATGGCTGAAAGACCAAGATCTGTGACACCACGTGTAGGATTACTTCCTCTAATCAAGAGCTTACCAAGGCCGCCACGGCCACCAGTTCCAACAGCAATAGCAGCAAGTCTGATATCTGTGGCCTTCTTCCCTTCCAAGCTTCTAGTGAGGTAGCCATCATTCTCAGATTCCTGAGAGTTATCTCCAGAGATCATTTCGATTTTGTTATCAATTTTTTGGGGCAAACCTTCCTTCTCAGAAACAACGCACTCGTCCTGGCGAATACTGCTCAGAAGCAAAAGCCATCGCTTTGAAACACAAGCACATGCACTCTTATCTTGGCCATCAGGCATCCTTCTGAATATTTCGAAGAGGCATTCATCGGGGAGAACATTGATCGATGGCTTCTGCTTACACTCGAATATGTCATTTCTGAAAACAAACGGAGCAGTGATGCGAGATCTCTTGCGAGGTGGACAGTACAAGTCCACATGAGGACCCAGAGAGAGCAAAAGACTCGAATCCATGGGATACGAGTTTGCATACAACGATCCCCCTGAGCAGAGGTCGTCATCTCCTGAAAATCCAAACCACAAAACCAAATTCAGCTACAACAATATAAAGATGACTAATTTATGACTCAACGATAACAAAAAGTGTCATCCCATTAAAACTAAAACCAAAATTGCATTATAGTAAAAACATAACATAAAATAAAATTATGGAATTTTTCTGTCAACAAGTTCAAATAACAAATAGATCTAATGAATCTCCAATCTAACCTAAGTCAGACCCACTGATAGATCTAATGAATCTCAAATTTGCCCTAATTGAAAATCCCCAATTTAACCTAATTAGACCCACTGATAGATTTTAACCTAATTAGACCCATTTTCCCCCTCAAAATTCTCAATTAAACCAAATTTATACAAAACCCCAAATAAAACTCATGAAAACCCAGATCTACAATAACCCCATGAAACCAACAGATCTGGCATGTTCACCATCATAAACATGTAATGAAGCAATAATATGTAGCTCTAAGCTAAATACAAAATAAAAAGTTGGACATACCGCAGTAATCAACGAGTGCCGGCATGATGTAATAAACCCTCTTTCGAGAGCAAAAACGAAGAAGCCGATGAAGAAGATGAGTAGTAGTAGTAGTAGTAAGGTTTGAAGGTTTAAATGCATGAGAGAGATAAAACCCTAACCCTAGAAAGGGCAAAAAGAGAGAGAGATGGAGAAGAGAGCGTGTGTGGTGGTGGTGGTGGTGGAGGAGGATTGTGTTTGTGTTTGTGTTGGAGGTTATAATACTACTGCCTTTGCCTCTCACTTTCTGAGCCTGACCCACCACAAGTGCATGCACCTTCTCATAAAACTAGAAAAGTTTCTCTCTGTCTCTCTCTGTGAAAATACCTGAACAAAGATTAGGTGCATCCCCCCATCATTATTTACACTTTGTAACTCAATTTATAATTCAACAAATTTTATCTAAAGGTATTCAACACCAAAATGAAGTATCTAAGTTCGTACATTTGGACAATAAGAATGGTAGAATTGATTTCATTATGACATTCTATTATCTTTTGGCAAAAACTAATGGGGAATCTAACATACCCACCACCAAGCTTATTTTCAAAGACAAATTGTCTACTTTTGTTCCCCGTACAAACAAATTTCCCCTCTAGTCGGGAATGGACGGTGCCGCCTCAATCCTACCTCTACTGTAAATTTTTTTTTATTAAAACCTCTCTGAACTCTATTGTGGGTCCATAACACATCTATATATATAGTAGAAGGGTCCACATATGCATAGGTGGTTGATTTTGGTTCAGATGTTTGGGACTCTGGATTTAGAGATGAGTTGAATTCATGAACCCATGAAACATACATGAATCGGTTGTTATTTGGTCTAAAAAATTTGTATGATTGTAGATAAATTCATTAGAAGATAATGCAACTAGACTCTTATTCTAAACTTGCAACAACTTTCTTCCTTGTTTTGCTGACTCTCTCTAGTAGTACTAGTTTAAAATAAGAGGATCATAATTCATACCCGCTTACAATGGCAACACACTCTACCTTAATTTTCAATTCCAATTTGACAGCTTCTGAGGGAAAATTTTAATTTACATCTATATAACAACTATCCTTACATTTGACTTTACTTTCTAATCTCTAATAGTATCCGACACCAGGATTAACCTCATTTTTGACAAAAACACTAACACCATATCTCATTGTCACGGGAAGGGGCACAAATGGGTTTACGAAAAATTGGTAACCACTATTAATGTCTGATACAGAAAAACGGGAGAACAAAGTCAAGTTGGGGCCAAAGAAAGAATACAGAGTGACTTATCTTATTTCAAAGTGAAAAGAAATTAATGAATTTTACTATAATCAAATCACGATGGAATGGATGTTCAGGATTTGTTCCTTGTCTCGCTTTCTCTGCCGGATTTAGTGTTTCTTCCACTGAAAATAAATTTTACAACAATCCACAAGTTGGTATATTTTTTCTTTGTTATAGTTTTAGGACAAGTTGAAGTATTTTAATTTGAATGTATCTCCCTTTGATATGTTTATCTTACACAACACAAGTTGCCACATGTGATTTGCAGGCAACAACCTTGCATTCTATGAATCCAGACTTTTTGCCAAAACCATTTATGCTGGCCTGCTCGCTAAAAAGTTCAACAAAAGAAGATGATGCTTCAATCCCATTAAATGTAACTTCATGCTGCAACTAGTGACCAATAATGTTTTTTCTATGAATGTACACGTCGAAACATTTGTGACGTGTAATCAGTAGTGTACATTGTATCTTCACGAAGCAAAAGATAAGAGAAACATGGCCTTGTTAGTGGCGATGAAGCGTGTTAACTTATCCTACATTTCTTAAATTTTTTCGAGTTTTGATGAGTTCAGGGGACGACTGCCATTTAGCCTTTCAAGTCAAGATCTTCTTCACCGTGGTGGAGAGAATTTATCTCTACTGTTTCACAAGTTTTGTTGGCATATAGCAATGGTGTAGATGCTAGTATGCTAGAATTATGATTTATCACTCCATATTTTGGCCTTGCAGGTCGTATATCCATTGAGCTACAAAATCCTAATGTGAAATAGACCAAAGAAGAGCAGAACATAATGTCGGTAGAAATAAAACCAGAGAATTTCCATATTATAAAAATAAATTCGGCAATTACATATAAAATTTCGATAACATAAAAAAAAATAGTGAAATCTTGCAAGGATACACCAAAATCTCAGGTTAGGTTTCCAATAATGCAAGCAATGTGCAAATTAATATTCTCAAACCCTACTTCTAAGGAAAACGAATCCCGCCTTCAAAGAAAAGGGTGGAGGCTTCAAGACTACACGCGTATTTTGCACGTGATTGTCATTGATATAATGCATTTTAACTTGAGAATAAATTGTTGTTAAGAATTTGATGTACAAGTATGAAACACATGGGCCACCTGCACTAAAAGTGCTCATTGAAACCCAAAGACCTTGTCAAAAAATGCATTTTGGAATTTAAGACATGTTCACATTTGTCATAGCTCACCGTTGATACTATAGTTCTCATCCATCAGTGATCCGCGCGACAACTACATATATTACAAGTACATGTGGTCAGTTTGGTTCGCTGCAAACGTCATACAGGATGCAAATGCATGTTAAATGCATTTCGGGTACCTTCAACATATTTTCATGTGTTTTGGTTCGGGTACCTTTAATGTGTCTCATTCAGTTTTGCAAAGCAAATAACTCACATTCCACATTCCTAGATATAGTGCTAGTAAAATACATGAAGAGTTATATTGCAAAAGAATACTAACGGTAAACAACTATCTGGAGGTCAAGGGTTTGAATCTCACCACTGGTGGGGTTTGAGGTTTGGTTTGAGCCCATCGATTTTGTGTGTAGGCTTGCTCGGTTCGTGTTGACGTTGACGGTCTGGCCAGCTACAAAATATAAAATATATTTTTTTTGCAAAAATATAATTGCATTTCTCTAACCAAACACAAATTGCTATTAAGAAACATACATTGTACACCAAGGGCACATACAATACGCAACAAGATCAACAAAGATAAAACATACAAAAGAAACCCTAAAAACACCGAGAACAAAACTTCTTCTACAAGTATTCCTCACACGATTGTCACCTCTCTCACATTCCTCTGTGGCTTCTCCGTTCTCGGTATGGTAATGCATAACACACCATGGTTCATCTCAGCTTTGATCTCGTCAACTTTAGCATCTTCTGGTAACACCACCTTAGTCTCGTAGTACCCATAACTTGCAGCCTCCTCGCCTTCCTCTTCTTTGTGCTCTCCTTTGATTGCTAAGCATCCATCTTCAACCGTGATCTTCAACCGCAACATCTGGACTATCAGTTGAAGAAACCTGATCTGAAGAGATGGCCAAAGACCTCCTTAGTGCCATATTAGGATCCCAACTTTGCTCTTGAGACCATGCAAAGTCTCTATTGGAGATAACACTAGTAGGAGATAACTTGTACAAGTTCTTCTTAAGGGCAAAACGTGCTAAAGCCATTCTTTTCGCCTTTGTGTGCGCAAGTGAGAAGGTGAAGAAGAAGAGATTGGGATTTAAAGAGATTGGGTTTAGGTTTTATAGTAGAAACTCCTAGAGTGTCTAGGAGAAGTTAGAAACATCATGAAAGCTTCTTTGTTTCTGGAAGCATCTGGTGCTGCCAAGTGGAACAAAAGAGTACCCTAATTAGCTTAACTTAGTTGTGATTTAGGGAGATAGATTTTACCTTAGCAAAGTAGTTATTAGATTTGGCTAAAACAAAATTTATTATGGAGGTGGATCAGAGGCGGGAGAAATTTGCGACTTTATATAAGCGATATTGCAAGAAAAAGATCTCAAAAGAAAACTAAACCAACCATCAAAAACTATAAGTAGTACATAATTTAATACACTATATATAACCCCTAGTTCATCAATCCGAGGGTGTCCTACTTTGGCAATGCCTGGTAAAATATCCAAAGTACTCCCATGAATGCAATTCAGTCAGCAGAAGCACAAGACGCTCATTTTATGCTTTTGGGCACAAGGAACTCATCTGTCGTACCTCCAAGAAATGTAACACAAACATTTGGAACCGTAAAGAAAGACATTCAGTATTTAGAAGAGGCTTCCGGGGAAAAGGACACATTTCATAGCATAATTAGAATTTAAATTCGTTGCATACATTGATAAGTAGGAGCATGGACAGATGATGAATAGTTCAATGTCACTATAAATATGGGACGCCTTCAACTGAAAAATAGAAATCCGTGATGTTTATGTATCAGATTTGAAGAAGACAGAGGAGATGTTAAAACCTATGAGGTATATGCAGAGGTTACTGTTGGAAAAGAAGCTGTTGCTCGATAATACAATTTAAGAGGAGGTCTGACCGTGATCACTTAATCGTACATCCCTTCTTGCTCCCAAATATCAACAAGAAAGTCTACCATTTCCTGCCAAGTGTAGTTCCATTAGCAGAGTAGAAAACAACAATCCTAGCATAAGGTATTGGCAAAGAAAAAAGAGGTAACGTACTGTGAGGGTAATGGATTGGGAGAAGGACTTATTGGTTCCAAGCAAATTGTCATAGGTCGCATTCCAACTTAATCTAGGCTCACGATCTTGTAATGCTCTATTCACCGACTTTTTATTTCCAAGCCAATTCTGCCTACTTTGATTCCAAAGAAAAAGACCTGCAACACAACCATCCAAATCATTACCAACTTATGGAATAATTACATGAATAACCTACAGAAAACCCTACATGAAAAACCTACATTGCACCATGCCCTGGTTCTAACAAGCAGTTTTCATAATAATTCTGGAATAATTACATGAATAACATACAGAAAAAAAGAAAAGACATCTCGCAATTTAAGGTGGATTATTTACTTATTTCACTTTAATCAGAAGCCTTGTTAATATACAGTAAAAATGGTGTATACTCTGGGAATACCATCAATCCTTAGAGAACATTTAGACAGTTGGAGTCCACTGCCAATCATAGCAAGGAAGAAATGATAACTAGGCTCCCAAATTTTGTGCCATTATTGTGCAATTTGGGAAACAAGGAATGAGATTTTCTTTCCACCAAACATATCCTTCAAATAAATTAGCAACAGATTATACCATCTATTCAAGGGGACCATGATCATAAAGCACATTCTATCCTTTCTACGGGTGTTAGCCAGCTGCTTAAAGCCAATGAATTTAGTATCATGATTCATGACTGATGCAGCTTGGCAACATCCAAGAATTGGTATTGCCATGTTTTCTTTTTCAGGAGCTGAAAAAGTTCAGTCAAGAAATGTGGAGGAGGCTGAATGGAGAGCAATCTCCAAGGAATCCAACTAGCTAAGGAGTTTTTGGCTGTGGCACACAACAACTGTATTAACTATATGCAGGACAAACGATCCGGGATTTTTTGGGAGGCCCAATATGTTTCGGATCTTGCAGTGCAAAATTGCTGTAAATTTGAGCCTGTGCCTTTTTCGCATGTCAACAGAGATTGTAATTTAGTTGCCTATGAGCTAGCAGCAATTGAGAGAGCTTATGGGATGTGTGTATATATGGTTTAAATGATCCAGGTTGGTTTTCACCAACTATCAAACAGCTTTACACTATCAGATGTAGTTTCCTTTTGCAATGAAATGTTCTTGTTTCCCAAGGCGATATCTTTCACTTGATATTTATTACCGAATGTTCTTAAATACTCATTCTTAATTATTAACTGTCTACGGCTTCCCCCTTAATAAGTTAATAATGAGCATAACTGCATATTGTGCCCGAGTCAGCTGTAATCTCTGGTCACATGGAGACTAATAAGTAAAATAATGTCACATAATCCTTGCCTAGTGCAACTTGAATAAAAGATTGGATAACATTCATAAGTAATTACAGTTGAGCAGTCATAATTACTTACCATGATTAACAAATTCAGGGGGGCTGCTCGTGCTACTAGCACCACTAAGTGAATCGACCCCTTTTGATGTGTTCATAGATGAGATGCTTCTTTGAGACTGAATTGCACTATTTTCCATATCACCAGTGCTGGTGCTCCAGATACCGTCCGAAATATTCGGTTTCCTCACTACTCTGCGTTGATTTCCCAATCCTTTTGTTGGCACATCCACAATAGCTGTAGGCCTACCACAGCATCCTAGGCAACCTCTGCTCTGTTGCAAATTAGGTTTGACCACAAAAACGATTAGGCCCAGCAAACCAATAACTATTTTCTACAATTAAAAGAACTGAACTACAAAATTTATGTCAACATCGCACCCGTGCCCCATTAGATGCACTCCTGAACTAACACCACAGACAAATTTAAATACAATTTGGCAACTGACACCCCCAGCTGGTCTCATGATGCCAGAGCTCTACATACCCCATTGGTATCACAGTAACTAAAATTCATCAGTTGGAGCTTCTGAACATAATACATTGCTGTTAACTGTAACTGGTTCACTCGCTTTGGACACTAAGGAGACACATAGATAGAGATCTTTCATCATAAGAATGAGGAAGGACCGTGAAGCAACGTAGGGAAAATGTTACAATAAGTAACGGTCCCCTCAACACATCTACATTATCCAGCGTAAGGGGTCGCTAAACATTTTATATAAGTTAAAAATTGGCTACAAGATTCACTGGTATTTAAAAATATATCACTTGTTTAGATAACCAATCCAAAATACGAAATAGGAGGGTAATAAAAACCATAATCACAAATTTGGGAACATTTGGCTGAATTTCTTCTTCTTTTTAATTCAGAAAGATGGAGATGCATCAAAAGCAAGGGATGAGAAATCAGGACATCTAAAAACATAAACGAGACATTCTCGATCGAAACAAAGCATATCACATTTGATATAGATTATTGATAGAACACATGAAAAATCCAACATCCAAACGTGTACTAGAGAGGCTTGAAGAAAATTCAACCTATAAAGAATGCATAGGTTACATTTTTTTGTTAATTCAGTCAAATTAGCAATACAACCACTAATCCGTATCACTTGGAAATTTATAGAATTGAAAAATAATAGCCAGTCAATTCATTTCTAGCATAGTTTGTAAGAGATTGGATAAATCTACACTAGGCTAATATCAATTCATTTACTGTGATAAAGCCAAAATAAAACTTGCTCCTGTTATACATACAATAGACCTCCAACCATCCTTAAACTTCTCAACCGATAGGCGCTTCATTCCCGTAAAATAAATCAAACAAAACCCCACACAACTTGACTTCTCCAAAAAACAATTTTCCATCATTCACATCAATTAAAATAACTAACAAAACCCCTTAGTATGTTAACACAAATACAAAATGGGTATCAATGTTAAACTAAATTCTACTCAAACAAAACCTTACCCCAAACCTCAAGCAAGGAATACTAACTAAAAACATCCTCAAGTCCCCAACATATTCTAAAACAATCAATATCAAATTCTAATCAAACCCCAAACATACTTAACCAATAAGGATCCTATTAAACCCTACAAAACTAAAAAAAAAACTAAAATATGAGAGAAACAGATTTAGCTCACCCCATGCATGCAATCACTTGATCAATCCAAACTGATGCAGATCTGCTCTTTTGCATTCACCCCAGACACGCAGAGAGAAAGAATGAGAGAAACCCACTCTTATATCATAGATCACAACAGCGAAACAACGAATTCATGGCGAAAAACCTGCAATTTATCACAAATCGAACCAATTGAGACACATTTGAATCCAAATATTGAAGTTTGGGTATCAAAATTCACCTCTTTGAATCCATGATTCGTTGCTCTCTCTCTCTCTCTCTCTGAAATCGATGATGCCCTTTGGTTTGAGAGAGAGAGAAACCAAAGGGCTTAAAATTGAAGAGAAGGTTGAGAGAGTTTGGTGTTAATGAAATGAAAAAGGGAACAAAAAGATGGGTTCGGGTACCCGCGTGGGTCCACAGTTCCCGGGTTACACACCGAACCGTGGGGTCATCTTCTTATCTGAGTTAGATAATTTGGTGCGCTTGAAAGATATGGCAATATATTTTAGGTAAATCATGTCTTTCTTGTTGGATACCAAGTTAAACTACTTATAATAGATGAACACTAAGCATATGAGAAAAAGGGACCTTAAACCCTATGTTTGTTCTAGGTTACAATATTAACATTTATTCGGATATTTATCTATCTGTAAAACTCTCTCCTGTGTTTGTTCTAGGTTACAATATTAACCTTTATTGGGATATTTATCTTTCTGTAAAACTCTCCCCATAAAGCCCTAACTTATATGGTTTTGTCTTTCTAAAAAAACAATTAGTGAACCCTGAACATGTACGACGGAGATTTCTCATTGCCGATGGCGACCAAGGCATACACCTTGATTTTGACCTCTCCTTCAATCCATGCAGTACCAAACACATTTTTTGAGGATTTGGAGCTCAACTCACTCAAATCCAACCTTCATCATCACAGAGACTGAGACGACCGTGAAAGATGGATATTTCTGATGTTACTAGTAAGAGGAATATTTCTATTTTGCGAAAGAGGCAACTAGCAAGGTCAAAATTTAACTTCCCACTAGCGCACATGGGAGTTCAAAATGAGAAAGAAAATCAACATTCATTTATTTCACCCAATTTACTACCCCTTGCTCTTGCCTCCTTGTTCAGGCTTACGCTACAGAGTTGATCTTCCCTTCAACTTTAAACCTCTTGGAGAACCTCTTAGTGAAATACATGTATGTATAAAATTATTAGAAGTTGTCGTGACATAAATGACAACAATAAGATGATCTTTAACAATATCCTTACTAAACTGAACATTATCCGCATAATGTACCATCTGAGGGCAAACAAAACACAATTTACTTCTACACCAACATGTGTTTCAAAAAAATATATAGTTGCAATACATCCATGGCGAAGAAATTAATGAAAAGATGGTTAAAAAGACAGATCTTTGATATCAAGCAATACAATATAATCTCTTTCAACCAGAACAAAAAGACTGTAATCTTCACAAATCTGTTCCTCTTCTTGGACTACTTGTCCTGTTTGGATAGAAGAGATGCTAGACCTACTCTCCCTCCAACAATCAGAGATGGGGTCTGTTTTTTGGGGAAAAGAGATGCCAGACCTGCACGCCAGTTATAACTTGGGGATATCTCCTGCTTCAAACTCGTTTCTAAAAACCTGTCATCAAAAACCCACAGGAATAAGATTACTGAAAGAAGCAAATGTAGTATTACAATGACAGTATATGGATTTGATACTTTTTTGGGGCTTCGAGCTTTTTAAACCACATTTTTAGCTTTGCCTTTTTGGCAACACTAATAAAAAAGAGGATAAAGCGAAGCTGCTTTTTAGGGGTTTCCAAATTACTTTGACAAGATGTAATCGACGAATCTGTCCTAATGAACAAACCTGATTTTTGCGAATGAAATGGTTCAAATTGTACTTTTTATCTGCATTTAACTATAGCTAAATGCATGTGGTTGCGCCAAATAAAACAGATTTGATCGTAAATCATATCCGCACTAGTTCTTGCCTTTCATTCAACTTTCCTATCAGAGCCAAATACAAAACTTTCATTCTAGTAATGACCTGTCCTTAAAAATAATAGGAAAATCTTATTCAGTAGGACTGTCAACGATAGCGTGTCTCCAATTATAGCATGCCTAAGTTTTGATTTTCATGCAACGCTCTGACTAAAATTCTGGAGAAAATAAGCAAATTAGTCTAATATGAGATCAAATTCAAAAATTTGGAAACAAGATTATCAGATTTGTCCACAGATGAGGGAGTTTTCCAAGTCATAATTGTCTTGAGAAGTAAGGTTAAAGTGCATTAGTCCAGTAAGTAATGTAGAGATAAACGAAGAGTGACAATACCAAGGAGGTTTTTCAAAAATCCAGTATAATTTTCCCGATAAAAATACTAATGACCCTAGACATCTGAAGAACCTTTTCCGTTAAATACTACTGCTTTATTACAGTATTTTGATTTCTCCATCGAGAAAACTCTACTGGACACATCAACTGCCTACTTGATAACTTAGATGTATAATTCTGTACTCCAATATAAAAAAAAAAACATTCTAAAAATATACGTACGCAGGAGTTAATATTCCTTCACTTGCAAACGTGGACATGCCTTGGCGTTGCTTATGCTTGGGATTGGCTGTGCATAGAACAAATACTTTACCACGTCTCTTAACCGTCCTACAGTACTCACACATTTTCTTCACTGATGACCTGACCTTCATAGTTATCCTACACCGAAATAAAGAAACATAAGCTCACCTACTGAGACTTAACCAAATTACATCCTAAACTGCAGCTCAAAGATCCAACCATTAAAGCCTGCTTAGTAACACGATACAATTAATTTAATAAATAATAAACCTTAGAAAGTTGTCAAGTTTAGCTTACAGTCATTATGTTTGAAAAGCCTCTAGAGAGTCAAATAATTAAAAAATACTGGTGAAGTTTATGTAGGCCATGCAGATCATAAAACAGAAAGCTGCCCTAAGTATAAATCTAAACCTTGACTACTTGCTAATGAATATACTATTGGACGGTGCTAAACATTACCAACAACCTAAAGCTACAACCAATAACTACCAGAAGTTTTGCACTCCAAATCGAGCTACTGCCTCCAAAGACGACATGGGGCTATTTCCTGGGTCAACATGTCCCAAACAAGTTGTTGAAAGTTCTTAAGGGAAATATGAAAATTTTGATTTTTTTCTTGATGCCATGGCCAACCTAAACCAACTTCTCGAAATGTGAACAAGTTTATTATTTTCTTAACGCAAATATACCACTAGCCAGAAAAGAAGGTTCAGAAGAATTTGAGGGGGATACTAGAGGATTCAAATAACGCAAATCTATTTATACTTCTTAACCCACATGTTGCCAAAACATAGTATTCCCATATATGCCCCTGACATGTTATTTTGTTGTACGAAATGATTTACTGACCATCACAAAACATTTTTTATAAATGGTATGCCATGGCCTGATACCCTAAGAAAACAGAAGCACAAGAAAAAAAGCTGAGGGTTTTCCCCATCTTCACGGGACCATAGAGGATATACAATAACATGAAGCTATATGTGAGAAATAAACATAACAAACAATCATACATATGATGCATGAGATCTTTAACATGGTTCACCCTAACGACTAGATCCACGGCCTAAATCAGGGTTGTAATCCTATCAGAACAAGTCAACCGGTCACATGGAGATTTGTACATGTCTACATATCTCTTTTCATTCATTGGGATGGACTGATACCCCTTTCAAATGTCAGTGCTAAGAATTAACCGACGTGGCCACTACGACAACGTCTTTGGCCGGCTAACAAGGCCGGCCTCTTTGTGGGATCCACTAGTATTTTTAGTAGTTTCTAAATTATTTTATTTTGTTTTTAGATATGTTTCCTAATAATTGGGATCGTGTTTGGGAAGGTGGGGACTCCTCTCCTATAAATGGGTATAAGGGGGTTAGGCTAAGGCTAGTTAGAGTTTGAGAAAAAACCATAGTTAATGGGTAGAGAGAGAGAACTAAGTTTATGTTTATTTAGTCAGTTAATAAAGTAGTGATTACTTTTCTGTTAATCGATTTGCTTCCGCACTGTTTTTATAAACTTGGTACCAGAACGAGATTCGCTTCACAGGGATTTTTGTTACTTTGCGAAATCGAAGATGATATGTAATAAGAAGAAAGCGGGATCACGTCAACCAACTCAAAGAGATTGGTTACGTAACCTAGAGGAGAAGATGGAGGAATTTAAGATTACGACAGAGAACTCGTTAGGAGAATTCAAGGCTTAATCAAAAGAAACTAATAGGGCATTAAACTCGATTTTGCAAGCGATCACCTCTAACGCTACCAATGGTCAACGAGAAGTTGGTGCGGGGCTAACGAATAGCGTGGCATCGTCAAAAGGTAGAGGGGTGCCATTAGGTACGTTTATGGAGGATGCGCAAAGGTTGGGGTTCTCACCAACTAGTGTTGAGGGCGTTGGGCGAGGAAGGGGTCTCTTTACACGGGTTAACCTATAGAAGGAATTCGACGAAGAAGGGGCTCCGTTCACCTCGAATAGTTTTGAGAGACTTGATGTTCAAAATGTGGGTAGCGAGGACAAATTCGCGGACTCCGAGGAGAGGGAAGTCGTGACCAGCGCTACGGGGGGCGATGCGCCTCAACGAGAATTGGGGTCAGAGTCTTCTTTTATGGGTATGGCGCGACCTCCCGCTACCGCGTAAATCAATGGGCAAGGCTGCTGACCAACTAAGTTGAAGCACGAAGGGTCCGGTCTCCGAATCGCAACTGGGGAGCCCTAGGGGACCCGATCCAGGTCACGGTTAACTGCCACCGAACCCATTCCGGTCGACTGCCCCGATCCAAGTTCAGCAGCAGCACCCAGCGCCGGTGACAGCTCCGGTACAGCATCAATCGACCGGACACCCACAGTATCAGGCAACTGACACCGGTCCTTAAGGGGGTATTACCCCGGTAGCACAGGGAACCTACGGAACCGGCCAAGCACAAGGGTTAGGGCAAAGTTAGTTGGGGACAAGTTAGGATGGTTACAAGAGATTGTGGCTCCCATTGGTAAGTATCTCAAGCCCGATCAACCAACTTTAAATCTTACCAGACCTTATCTTGCTAGGGTGTGTATTGAACTGGATCTCACTGCTGGGAGACCAGATGAAGTATGGATTCCATTGTTGAATAACACTGGTGTTTGGCAAGCAGTAGTGTATGAAAAGGTTCCCTTGTATTGTATAAATTGCTCTTTGCAGGGTCATGCCACTACAGATTGCACGAGAGTAAGACCTATAGTGATTGAAGATGAGGTGGTCACTACTAAGGTGAACAATAAGAGTAAACACAACAATCCCAAGAAGTTAAGCAAGCAAGCCTGCCTACATACCAAAGAAAGCAAGTGAGAGTGCAAATGCAGTTCAGACTAAAGAACATATTGGGTGCAGCAAGGATATGGAGATCAACAAGTCAGTGTTGCCTGCAACTAATCAGATAGAAGAAGGTGAGTTGGTGTAACATGAGCAGCAAGTGCAGTTCAGACAGCAGGAAATAGAAAGAGAAGTTGTGCAAGATGTTCCACAGGTGAAGGAAGTGCAGGTTATAGTGGAAGCTGAACAACAATCCAATGAAGAGTAAGAGGGTATGATCTCTGAAGCAGTGCAAGATGCAGCAGTGGTGCTTGTAGAGATTGGTAACTTGGAGTTTCAGACTAGGGACGGGCAGATTGAGGACAAGTCAAAGAGTAAGATAGTTGTGGAAAAAGTGAAGAGTACACCAAAGACAAAGAAGAAGCCTGTTATTGTTCCTTTCAGCACCCTGACAAGGAGCAAGACTATCTCTTATAGTATTTAATGCAAGGTCCTTTGCTTGTGTGGAACTGTAAGGGAGTAGGGAACAATAACACCATTAATCATCTCAAGAGGATGATTAAAAAGCATTGTATTCAAGTTATAGCTCTTTTAGAGCCTTTTCTTGATGACTCTCAGTTACCTACAATTGCTAGTAGGCTTAGCTGTGGGTATTTCATTTCTAATAATAATGTTGGTGGCAAGATATGAATCTTTTGGAAGAACTCAGTTAATGTCTCTCTTATATATGCCTCTAATCAAGCAGTGCACTGTGATGTAGTGTGTAATTCATGGAGTGTATGTCTGACAGTTGTTTATGCCAAGTGTGAGATCATAGACAAGAGATTACTTTGGGATGAGCTTATTCTCCTATCTGCAGCAATAGTTTCTCCTTGGCTCATGGCTGGTAATTTTAATGCCATAAGGAACTATGATAAAAAAGTAGGAAGAAGACTGGGAAACCCTACATCCATGAGAGATTTTGAGAGCATGGTGCAAACAGCGGGGGGTTATAGAAATACCTTATATTGGATCAGCTTTCACATGGTATAACGACCATCAAGGAAATACTAGATGTTGGGCAAGGTCAGACAGAGCTTTCTCTAATGCAAGCTTCATCACCAACTTCCCTAAACACCAGGTTCATCATTTATCTAGAATTTGCTCAGATCATGTCCCACTACTAATCAGTTTCAGGGAGGAAATGTCTATGGGGCTTAGACCCTTTAAATTTCTTAAAATGTGGAGTTTGCATGAAAATTTCCTAGACTTGGTGCAAGAAAAATGGCCTACTGGTGTATATGGGACTTGTCTGTCTTCATTGGGGTACAAGATTAAAGTCATGAAGAAAGCATTGAAGGAGTGGAATGTAACACATAATATCAACAGTTTGCAAGACAAAATTACAAATATAGATTTCCAATTATTAGATGGTTGGGATGAGAGCATGAGCTACACCACCAGGTGAAGAAACAGCTTGCCGATATACTACACAAAAGGTGCTCTGGAAAGAGAAGTCAAGGATCAAATGGTTGCATGATGGGGATGCTAACACAAGTTTCTTTCATAAGGTAGCTCAGGTGAACAAAAAGCTTGCATCTTTTTATGATTATACTTTACCAAATGGTACTAAAACTAAGGAAGTTGGTGAGGTGCATGATGCTGCCGTAAAATATTATGAAGAGGTCCTTACTGTAGAGAATGTGGTTCAAAACGAGCTGTTAGATGCGATCCCATGCTTAGTGACTGAGAGTGACAACGCTATGTTACTACAGATGCCCAGTTTAGAAGAAGTTAAAAAGGTTCTTTTCAGTATACCTGGGGATAACTCACCAGGGTGTGATGGCTTCTTGGCCCAGTTCTTTCAGGCAGCATAGAACATTATCAAAGATGATATACATGAAGCTGTCATCAAGGAGTTTTATGCTGGAGCCATGTTGCCTAAATGTTACACTTCCACTTTTATAACCCTCCTACCCAAAGTAGAAGCTCCATCTTGTTTGGCTGATTACATGCCCATCAGTTTATGCAGTGTGATCTACAAAGTGTTTCCCAAGCTGATTTCTAAAAGACTTAGTAGTTTGCTCCCTATGTTAATCTCAGAACAACAAGGTGCATATGTGCAAAACAAAGACATTGGGGATAGTATTACTTTAGCTCAGGAGATGGTTGGAGATCTTCATAGGAAAGTCAGAGGGAGTAATGTCATGGTTAAAATTGATATGGCTAAGGCTTATGATATAGTTAATTGGAGTTTTCTGAAAGAGGTGTTAGGAAGGTTTGGTTTCAGTCAGAGATAGATTAAACATGATTGGACAGTGTGTAGAGACTCCCTGGTTTTCTGTTGTGTTGCATGATGTGTTTAAAGGTTACTTCAAGTCGTCTAGGGGCTTAAAACAAGGTGATCCACTATCCCCCATGCTTTTTATCCTTTCAGAAGAGGTACTGTCAAGAGGGCTATCAAAACAATTCAATGAAGGCAAGATTGGCTATTTTAAGACTAGAAGAGGTTGCACTCCACTCACTCATCTCCTATATATGCAGACAACTTCATTGTGCTTCTCAATGGTGAGAAAAAGTCGATTTCAGGTTTGATGGAGTGTTCTTAGACAAATATGAAAGGGTTTCAGGGCAATCTATCAATAAAAACAAAAGTGGTTTATATGCTCACCACAAGGTCACTAATGTCAGAAAGGAGATCATAAAAGTTGTGCTCCAATCCATTATGGCAGAGTGCTTTGTTCAAGCTTTGATCCTTTAGTGCAGAGAATACAGAAGAAAGTGGTAGGTTGGCAAGGTAAAATGTTATCAAGTGGTGGTAAACTAGTTCTCATAAAACATGTGTTGAATTAAATGCCTATCCATTTACTAGCCTCGCTACAAAAACCAGACACTATCATTAATCACATAGAAAATATTTTTGCTAATTTTTTCTGGGGCCTGCATGAAGGTAAACCTAAGCGGCACTGGGTTACTTGGAATGGTTTCTGCAAAAAGAAAGAAGAGGGAGGGTGTTGGAGATTAGAAGCTTGCAGGACATCAAGTATAGTTTCTTACTCAAGAGATGCTGGAAATTCTTATATACAGATTCTATGTGGTCCAGATTTATGCACAGTAAATACATGCAAGATAGGGAGCATCCTAAAGTTGTTGTTGGAGCTTCAACTCTTTGGAGAAGTATGGAAGGTTTACTTGCTACAGTCAAAGCCAATACTGCATGGGTGTTAGGGTGTGGGAACATGGATTTCTGGAAAACAGATTGGTGTGGGAGAGGGTACACTGCAAGATATACTAAACATTGAGACTAACCAAGTGATCAAGGTCAATGAAGTCCTCACAATGGATGGGATCTGGAATTGGGGGATACTAGTCATGAAATCCCTACTCACTGGAAGGATGTCTTGTACAACAAATTCCGCCTATCAAGCTACTTAGATAAACCTTATTGGAGTCCAGCTCCAGATGGTGAGTTCACTATAAAATTTGCATGGGAGTTCTGGCATGGAGATTTTGAAAAACAAGAGAGAATAAATTGGATTTGGTATGCAAGTTTACCAGCTAAGATTCAGGTTTTTGGATGGAAGCTCTGGAAGCAGGTCATTCCTGTCGATGAGGTGATTACGAGAGTGGTTGCTTTACCTTCTAAATGCTTATGCTGCAGTAATTCAAATGAGGAGAGTATAGACCATCTGTTTGTACACAGTGAGATTGAACAAAGGTATGGGAGTATTTCAGTAATGTGTGTATTAGTAATAATAACTATGAATCATACTGGGCTAAGCAAGGAAGATGGTACATGTGTGCTAGCAGTTGCTCTCACATTGGGTTAGTTCAAGGCATTCTTCCAAGTATCATTGTGTGGGAACTATGGAGGGCAAGGTGTAGTCTTAAATACGATGGAAAACAGATGAGAGTGGGTACAGTTTGGCTCTGTAAGTTCTAAAACTAAGAATATATCATGCTAGACAGAAGCCTATCAGAGTCATTAGATGGGTGAAGCCTCATCTTGGGATCTATAAACTTAATACATATGGATCAGCTTTAAGAAATGGCTTGAGTGGGCTGGAGGAGTAATCAGAGATTCAGAAGGAAGGCTGGTTATGGCATACAGTGTGGCATTGGGCAAGGGAACAAACACCATTGCAGAGATTTATGGGCTTCTACACGGTCTTCTGTTCTGCAAATCTTACAATCTTTTGCCAGTAGTGGTGGAATCAGACTCACTAGTGTTGGTGAATTGGTTTTATAACAGAGGTAGGGTTGCTACTAAATTTCAAGGCCTGTGGAAAGAGATACTTGAGCTTTGTGATTTCCTACAATGTGCTTTAATTCACATTTTCAGATTTACATTTTCAGAGAAGGAAATAGCCTAGCAGATTTCTTTGCAAAACTTGGCAGTGGGCAGGTCATACAAAGCTTTTGGAGTATGATTAGTCTTCCCAGGAAAGCTAGAGCACTCCTCATCCTTGATAAGATGGGGATTGCCAATTTGAGAGTCTGAAGTGTTATATTTTTTTTAAGGCAAGGATTTTGTCCTCCTCGTTGTATATTTTTTCAATTATTCAATAAAATCCAATATTCAGTTTTTTAAAATTAAAAAATAAAAAAGTTGGGGACAAGCACGTCCTTTTCAAACATTTTCGCAAGGGCGAACGCAGGAGGAGTAGTTCTCCACAGCATGGGTACGGTACAAGAGATTGGCGAAATCAAGAGCCCAACACAAGCAACTCGAGCCATCTTGGGGTTACACCTTATGTACCTTCAAGAACTCACCGAGCGCCTACTCCACCACATGGTACACGGACTACGGTACGGGTTTTTCAGTAGCAACAATAGGCACCATGCAATCCTTTTGCGAATGAAGGTACATTTTGGGGTGATATCGAATCTGATAACTGTCGTGGGTACAGTAATATATAGGGTTTTCACGACAGGAGAGGGCGAGGCCGCAACGTTCATCCTACAAATTTTGGATCTTGTTTCAGAAACGACGAATACCAAGGTGAGCCGGGTATTAGGAACGCAAGGTATGCACCCCAACAACAGGGTCCAGAATTTGATGGTAAAACAAATGGAGATGGGTTTATTGACTGGCTCAATCGGGTCGATCGGGTTGTGGCGTTCAAACGCTGTGGAAACCCTCGCACAGTCACATTGATGGAGACGAAACTGACAAGGTATGCTCTGAACTGGTGGAAAGGGGTACAACAATTACGGGTAACAGCTAGGGGTGATTATATTACAGACTAAGATATGATGCGACATGAGTTGATGACTCAATTTATTCTAGGTATTTATGAGGAAGGGAGTTTTGTGAAATTACAGAACCTGCGACAGTCCAGAAACCAATCAGTTTATGATTATACGAGCAATTTTTATTTATTCTCGTCTCAAGTTGTATTATCTGAGTCAGAAGCCCAGCAAATTAGTTGGTTCAAGTTTGGCTTAACAAAACGGCTACAGGATGAGTTGGTATTGTTCAACGCTCACAGTTTATCAAAGGTTGTTGAAATGGCCAAGCGAGCATAGACGAAACTTAAACCGGCAGCTTATTTATCTTTTACTCCTCTAACGGCAATTACGACATCAGTGACAGACTGACAGCAGCAACTCCAAAGGCACCAGGGACGACCGGTTCTGCGATTTGCTACAATTGTGGGAAGACAGGTCATATGAGGCGCGAATGTCTGAATTCTAAGAAACATATAGGTCTTTTAACCCAGAATCTTCACGATCACATTGACAAGGCATTTCAACAGATGTGGGGAGATGATTTGGACAAGGAGACAGCACAACAGTGAATTGTCCATTTCCTTGAATTCGTGATTCTTCTTAGGAGGGGAAAGTTGATAGAAATTAACCGACGTGGCCATTACGACCACGTCTTTGGTGTCGTTAGTCGGCCTTTTCGTGGGACCCCCTAGTATTTTTAGTAGTTTCTAAATTATCTTTTTTTTTTTTTTAGATATGTTTCCTAATAATTGGGATCGTGTTTGGGAAGGTGGGGGGGGGGGGGGACTCCTCTTCTATAGAGAGGTCTGAGGGGGTGAGGCTAAGGCTAGTTGGAGTTTGAGAAAAAACTCTAGTTAATGGGTAGAGAGAAAGAGGGAGATCTAAGTTTTTGTTTATTTAGTCAATTAACAAAGTAGTAATTACTTTTATGTTAATCGATTTGCTTCCGCACTTCGTTTCTATAAGTAAATGACTTTAAGCCATTTTGCAAGTGAACTTGTTCTAGCATTCACCGATCCAATGGATACCTTGACAGCGCATCTTTCTCAACTGGAGCTTATTGGCTATCATTTACACCACCATCATCGGGTGCCTATAAAACCATCTTGGAGTGTCTTCTTCTCAAACCTTCACCGCGATCGTCATGATTCAATTATGACCTTGGTGTTATTCCTCTCTACAAACCATTAAGGTTTCTTTGGAGTCTAGCCAAGCCTTGACGTTCATGCTTAGAGGGCACATAAGCATATTTTCTAGCTATCTAGCGAGAAAGTAAAGCCGCAAAGACCCCCTAAAACACACACACCAAAGCTCACGCGTGAAACTAGGGCAAAGTTATGATTTTGTAGTAGGTTATACCTACCACCTGGTCTATTATACTTCAGCGCATAAAACGTGCATTTAGCATACCGTTTACTGCAGGTTCAAACACACCACACATTTGGCAACACAATGTCCTTTCACTTAACACACAACTATTACGCAAGGAAGGTACCCAGAAACTTATCTTGCCTCCATAATTAAGAAAGCATTCAATATTAATACTTGTTGAGGAAATTGTTCCATACTGAACGCCCTCCTCTTCCCACCAAATGCCACAATGGTAAACGAAAACAAATCATAACCCTAGTTTTGGACAATTAGGGGAATGCAAGCTTTCCAGTTAGATGCGCTAAACTGACCTATCATTTTTTTGCATTATCCATCTTGCAACTAACAAACATACCTTCGATTTACTAGAAAAGATGATTTTTTTGCCATAGTTGGACACCATTTTGACAACGAAGCAACTGTATAGATGATGGGCATGTAAAAATGCCCATTTTACCCTACTTATTTAAGGGTTCTAGACTTCATTTTATTGCTAAAAAGATTCATTATTAATTTATTATTGTTTCAAGTTATGTTAGATAAGAGTATAGAAAAAGCTAAATTTGAGTGCTAAAGCTACAACTGTTGGAGAAGATCACCTATCTAAGCTATAACTCAGAGCATCTCCAATAGAAAACAAATCTCAAGAGCAAATCAAGAGAATATTTGACATATTGAGGATATTTTATTATGACTAGGAAGATTTTATTGAGTATAATGAATATTTCACTAAAAATAGAATCTTCAAGAAAATAGCAGCTGTGGAGATGTGACAAACAGGCAGGTTTATATTCGCCCAAAAATTCTAAAACTTTTTGGAGAAGTTGCCAATATGTGAAGATATTTTATGGAATTTTTTCATATTTTTATACTGAGTATATATTTCTGAATAAATTCTAAAATTCGATTATATTTGATTTGGCGAAAATACTATCTTACTAAATATGTAACCCTCTCCTTCATTTATAAAAGGAGAGGTCTTGACCATGAATAATCATCCAATTTTGAGAGCTTGAGAACATTGCTTAGGGAGCAAAGAGATTGAAGTTTTTGGAGTTGCTTGTAACCTTGGAGCATTTTTATTTTGTAAGTTCTAGTTCAAAGTTAATTAAATATTTTTTTTTCCATTATCATCATGTCTTTCTTTTTACTAGTATGTTGTATTTTAGGATTCATGTCTAGCTAAACCATCCTTTAGGGGAGGGGATGAAACCGTATTCAATATATACTTAATGTGATCAACTAAACGTAAATTACTCATTTTGTTTTAACGTCAAACCATCTTTATGTTAACAATTTTATTATTGGTTCATGATCAAATTGATATGAATCAAGTTTTATGAATGTTAATGTAGTTGATTTTAGTTGCACAATTATTATTAACATTGGATTGTGAATCAAAGATTAACAGAACGTATTTAGCTTGTTTTAACGTTTCGTATTTTCACATATGATTTCTCATCTAATGTATTTTGATAAATTTACTTCTTACGAGATGATAAATAGACATTTGGTCAAAATTATTATTTCTTCCAAGAGCAATTTATGTTTGCATTTACGTTGAGTATATATTTACGGTGAATCCCTGTTTCCCCTAGTCTTTAATCTATTTGTAATCCAAAAATCTCTTGAAATTTTATTTAGTTCTTTTATTTATTAGTTTAGTAGTTTGATTTGAAAATATTATCTAACAATTGTTTGGCCTAGTGAACGACAAAACCCGAAACCCCTATATTCGCAACCCGATTTGATACGATTTTATCAATAGATCATCCAAGTTCAACATCATAAAAGATTTCCAACACTCAACACTCTTGGTTATGACCTACGCTATACTGCTCTGGGAAAAAATAGTACCACAATTGCTCCTAGTCACAAGAAGAGCAAATACACATGGCACATGACCGAATAAATTTGCCACTCATGTTTGACAAAAAGTACAAACTTCACCAAAATTCATTATCTAATAATAATGCTACAATCCTAAAAATATGCTATTCATTTTCTACCAGCAGAAGGAGAAAAAATTAGGAACACTAAGGGGGTGTTTGTTTTCTCTACTAGAAATTGTTGAATGTTGAATGGGACAATGGGTGATGAATGCCCTCATTCAGCAATTTAGAGGTGTTTTTTTTTTTGCTGACTAGGAGATCCAGCCACTTCATTCAGCAGTTTTTGTTAAGCCAAACAAAGAAGCTTACTGGCCTCACTCAGCCAAAAGCTTTTGTTTGTTCCCAAGTTGCCCCTCCTGCAATTGAAGACCTACAATTTTGTTGGTTTTCTCTCTCTAGCGAACAAAACCTCTTCTTCTCCTACGATAGAACCAAATTAAAAGAAAACAATCCTTAGGGGCAGGGATTGAGTGGGATAAATGTTGAGCAAATTGAAAGAGAGAATCGATTCACTGATAGGCAATTGTTATTTTGGTAAATGGGTTTTAGAGAATGGTTTTGGTAAATTGAAAGAGAGGAGATTTAGTGGTTGCTAGGGCATTGTAAACTCTATCTCCTTCTGGTATAAACTATGAAGGTTAGTAGTCTTGTGTTTTTTTCTAACTGTTTTTGTACATACATTCAATGTTAATTATTGTACCAAAAATTTAGTGAAGAGGAAGGGATCGGTTGACTCTCTTTCCCTTACTCCCAAAAAAATTCCTCGTTTGAACCACAGGATGGGAAAGATGTACGGTTGATACAACGCTGACATGGCATAACTAAGTAACAAAAAAATTTGGCTTGGCTTGGCTTACTTTTTCATGGCTTCATCTCTTCTCTCTCTTTCTTTATCTCTCCGTCAAAATCTCCTCTCTCAATTAACCATACTCCATCAAAATGAAAACCCAACTATTATGAGAATCAAAAAGGAAAACCCAAGGAAAAACGGTGGATGTTTTGTTGTTCAATTAATGTTAAACAAAAACCCTCTTCATCTAATTTAGTTTTAATCCCTCAATTAACCATGAAAGCTTGATGTTTCTCTGATAAGCAAGTTTTTATGTAAGATTCTTTATTTTATTTCATAATCTTTCAAGAAAAATCATTATACAGTAGAGATATGGTTACTCAAGGTTAGTTTTTGTCATCAAAATTGTAGTAATTTTAGTCTTTTTGGTCTCTTATCAAACTCAGGAGTTGTAACTTCAAATACAGCTTCTACTTTTGTCCAAAATGTAAAATTGTGCCATTTTCTCCGAATCATATCGCCAGAGGTAAGTGTATTACAACGGTTCCAAAACGACAATTCTCAAGTAAATTGACGTACTTGGTTGAGACATTTTTGAGTTGTAAACATCTCTTTTTGAAAGTACTGTATCTTTTAGTCATCTATTATTTTGACCGTAGATCAATACAATCTAGTGGTTATCGGGAGGAGTCATTAGGGGAGTATAAGGAGGGGATTTAACCGATCCCTCCTCTTTAGTGAATTACTACTTTTTTCTAAACTCAGGTAACATTTAAGCTTGCTTTAGAGTCCAAAAAAAAGAATCTTAATTGTTGCAACCATATATTAAATATAAGTCATCACTCCAACAAAACATCGGTAGGAACATTTGATTGGCTATTTTGAGCAATTAAGATATTTGCAATCTTATCCCTTTTAGTTTTAATATCTACTTGATCAGGTAGCCCAAATAACTTCTCGTAACGATCACCTTGATTTACTAAGGTTGCATGCTTCCTAATTCTTCATTCTCAAATGTCCTAAATAGTTCGTCATTCAGCGATACCCAACGGAAGTAATTGTGTATAGTAGTCATATATGCAATGACTATGTTTCTCTATATTTCAAACATAAACTTGGGCATATATCCTTCAAGATTGATAACTGTGCCTTAAAAATACCAAATATTCTATGATATTTCCCAGCTTTGCATGTGCAAGATTGAAATATTCATCTTTAAGCATAGGTTGTCATCCCATCAGAAATCTTAAAGCCAATACCTCACTCCTCTATAAGGGGACATGAATTACTTGGTGTGCATGTAAGGTGCACCACACAAGTATTACATATCTAGAAGAAAAAAAATCAAAGAACCATATTATAAAAAATAACCAAGAGATACTCGTGTGTTATCTATCTGTACATGGATCAACAAGAGAAAGCGGAGAATTTTCTTGCTGAATTTTTTGCCCTTAAGGCGTGCATTGAATAAAAAACAAAACCAAATCCTATTTTTTTGATTGCGAGGGAGAAATTGTAGCATACTTTTGCAGAACATGAGGCCAAATTTATACATCTTCTTGTTTTAATTATATTGGCAATAGTTGTTGCATTTGTAAGGTTTATGTTATATAGATTAGGTTTGAGGCTTTTTAGTCTATGGCATATTATGCATTGACCATTATGAATAAAGTAAATTATTGAATGTTCAATTGGCTTGTTTTGGTGTTAACTGCAATATAATAAATAACCTTATTTATAATAATATTATTGCAGTGTACATGGATCGAAAAATTGACAATTATTCAGTTAACCACCCTAATGTTCTTGTTTAGTATTAAAAAATGAAAAGATAGAAGTTGTGTGCCTATATTAATGGGTAGAAGACGTACTAGTGAGTGTACGATTAATTGAGGATGAACAAAAATATATTTGTTTCCCTATGTGGAAATTTAAGTATGAGACTTTGATCTGTTTTTCATATATGTATTAACCGGTTAGGAAGGAACTGTTAATGACTCAAATGTCGTAACTCAAACAATTAGAGACATGGTCAATAAATTCCCATGTCTACTAATTCAAGTAATCATTTTGATTTGTCGATTTGATTATTATTTTTAATATGGTTCATTGATTTTTTTTAAGGTATGTATTACTTGTGTAATGTAGCTAACATGCACACTAAGTACTACATGTGATCAGAACTAGACTACGTATCAAACACCATTTTCCATTTTTTTACAAATCCCAAGGAACTAACAGTTTATATTTCAATTACCCTATCTTCATGAAATCAGTTATCTCAGACTTAATACACAACATAAACACATAATCTTCATAGATAAAACCCAAGATTTTTATCTGCTAAGTTGTGAACTAAATAATATTAAAAGAATGATTACAAGAGACACTCAACATAAAACAAAAAGGAGAAATTTCAGTAGTAACCTAGGATTCAGGAATGGCAAGAGCTCAACAATTAATTCTAAATGTTACCGGCTTGCAAACTACTTCATACCTAATCCAAGAGCTCGCCGCATTGAACAAGATATCAACTCAAACGTAGTGATTCCTCTTTACTCAATTTCAATATTTTTCTCTCTAGTTCACGCCGTGGGTTTATGAATTAGGGTTCTAAATCCTAAGATAATATTAACCCTAAATTGTTTGAAATAACTAATAACAATGCATTGGCTACTATAATATGAGCTCAAATTTATATCCTCTTAAGCCTAGAATTATTCTAAATCAATGTAAAATCACAATTAAGTTCCTAATAAACCCTAACCCTAATCGAATCAAAGATAACATTACCCGAAAATAGAAACCTAATCGAATTCATCAAACCCTAGAATAAGAGAAAGGACACTCACAATGATGAGTGTTGCAAGTTCGCGAAACGGAAAAAATCTCAAGTTAGAAACTTATGTATCGAAAAAGAATGACATATTCAAGTTACCGTAATACCCTTATTAAAATCCATAATTTTAATTATACCTTTTCTTTTTTGAAAAATGGTTGAAAGTTGAAACCCTCAAATTAGGGATTTATTTTTATTGTTGTCAGATAACAATTTGGCCAGCAGAAAGGGTACGAAAATTGTTTACAATCTCGTTGTTCAAGGGTTTTGATTTGACATTTGTTTATTCTTGTGTGGTTTTGTTCTTTGTAAATACAGTAATTTGTAAAGCTTCATTATTTGAAGAAAAGTGATACTTGGGCGTATATATATATAGCAGAGTAAACTCGTGTAGTAGGTTTCTTCATCTTTGTAAGCACTGTGTTTATTGAGAGGCTAGATGATAAGACGCATAACTATCTCTGGCACAGAAAATGATTTCTTAAAATATATTTGGTCGAATGGGAGAGGGTGGGATGTATAAAGAATATTAGGGATTGGGAATTCACAAAATTGAAGTGGTGAACAGGGCCTTGATAGCAAATTCACAAAATTGAAGTGGTGAACATGGCCTTGAAAGCAAATGGTTTTGGAGATTTGGGTTGCTTTGAAGCATGAAAGGTGTATAAGATTTAGGAAGTTTGGGAAAAAGTCTATGATGAAAAAAGGAGATTTACTAGAAATACTAACATAAAAAATAAAAAATTCCAGCATCATCATCCGTACTAACCTAAGGAAGGAGGAATATGAAGAGCTCAACAATTAACTTTAAATGTTACAGGCTTGCAAACTACTTGAATGCCAAATCCAAGAGCTCTCCGCATTGAACAAAATATCAACTCAAACGCAGTGATTCCTCCCTTCTTCTTACTCAATTTAAATATTTTTCCCTCTAGTTTCCGCCACGGGTTTTACCTATATTAAGGTTCTAAATCCTAAGATAGTATTAACACTAAATTGCTTAATACAAACTGCCTAAATTGCTTGATATAACTGATTACAATAGGAACTCAAATCTAAATCCATAACCCTATTTAAAGTTTCTCTAAACCCCAAAATGCATATTGAGACTACTTATTTGTACGACTTCCTAGACTGCTTTTTTCACCATCTAGATTTCTTCCCAAACTTCCTGAATCATATTCACCTTCCCATGCTTCAAAGCAACCCAAATCTCTAACAACATTTGCTATTAAGGCCATATTCACCACTTCAATTTTGTGAATTTGCTATCAAGGCCCTGTTTACCACTTCAATTTTGTGAATTCCCAATTCCCAATATTCTTTATACATCACACTCTTCCATTCGACGAAATATATTTCAAGAAATCATTATCCGTGCCAGAGATAGTTATGCGTCATATCATCTAGCCTCTTAATAAACAAAGTACTTACAAAGATAAAGAAACCTACTACACGAGTTTACTCTGCTATACATATATAAGCATAACTATCACTTTTCCTCAAATAATAAAGCTTCACAAATTACTGTATTTACAAAGGACAAAATCGCACAAAAAAACTAACAAATGTCAAATCAAAACCCTAAAAGAACGAGATTGTAAACAATGTTCGTACCTTTTTTACAACAAATCGTTTTCTGAGAACAATAAAAATAAATCCATAATTTGAGGGTTTCAACTTTCAACCATTTTTCAAAAGAAAAAGGGTATAATTGAAATTATGAATTTTAATAATAGTATTACGGTAACTTGAAGATCCTATTCTTTTGCGATACATAAATTTCTAACTCGAGATTTTCTTCCTTTTTGCGAACTTGCAGCACGCTTCATCAATGTGAGTACATTTTCTCTTCTTCTAGGGTTTAATGAATTCGATTAGATTTCTATTTTCGAGTAAAGTTATCTTTGATTTAATTAGGGTTGGGGTTTATTAGGAACTAAATAGTGATTTTACATTGATTTAGAATAATTCTAGGGTTAAAGAAATAAATTTGATCTCATATTATAGTAGCCAATGCATTGTTATTTGTTATTTCAAGCAATTTAGAGTTACTATGTCTTAGGATATATAAGCACAAATATACCCATTTCTAGAGAAAATTTTCTTTTAACTAAGTAGCATATTTGGCATACCTTAAAAAACTTACTAAGCTGGTGTATTCCATTACGTAAGCACTTGTTGGAACTTCATAAAAGCTTATTAGCCAAAAAATCAAAGCCAAAAGCAGACCATGTGTTCAAATAGCTTCCGTAACTCCGCTTTAAAATCAGTTAATTCACCCTATTCTCAATGCTTTTATTCATAATTTCCAAATCAATTTTGGATGACAAAGAAAACAAAACAAGAGAACTTCACACAAAGAAAAGTAAGCATTATATTTAGAAGTACTATCAAACACCACAAGATTGAAGAAAAAAAATGTTTCATTTATGCATGCCAAACAGCTAAAACAAATTTATTCTAAGCACGGTACAATTTATCCCAAACGGAGCCAAAAAACAGTTTACCCTATCACCTGAAAAACAAAGTTCAAATAAGCAAAATGGTATTTCCTGAGTGGAAAACAATGACTATATCATAAGAGATCTAATCTGGATGCACTCTTTCCTGATTTCTAAAAATCAATGAAACTTTTTTTTTTTCTTTAACACCATAATCACAAATTACTCAAATTACTATAAATTTTACCTATGAGGCGAGAAAGTGCATATATGTAAATATATAGAACAAAACCAAAGAAGAACAAGCAAATGTTAAATCAAAACCCTAAAAACAATTAGATGTAAACAATTTCATACCTTTTATGTTGCTCAACAAATACCCAAATCGTTCTCTGAAAAGAATAAATCCCTAATTTGGGGGGTTTCACCATTTCTCAAAAGACCAAGGGTATAATCGTATTAAATGAATAAAATAAGAGTATTAAAGTCAATTGATTATTCTATCACGATATCTCAAACATCATCCGACTGTCAAGACTCGCAAAAGACGACTACTGAGGGTCCTAAAAACAGAAATTGATATCTGCAGAGCAGATTGATGGTCATAGATATCATTGGGAAAAACTAAATCAACCTCTTACGTTTCTGTCAACAACAATCAGTGACTACAAACAGTAAACAATATGCTGAAGCTCTAGATGCGGAGTTTTTTGCCCAGAAAATATAATTTCACTTAGATGACCTATCAGCATATGACAGAAGATTGTACAGACATGTCGGGCCGTTTATTGGATTAGGGAGAATTTGTGTGTGAGGCAGTACTATGTATCAGTGGCTAGCACAAACTAATTTTGAGGTCTATGGTGTATGGATGTGTTCTGCATGTTGGGTAAAATAGCAAACTATCACCTAGAAACCACACAGCTTAAAGTACTATTTATACGGGAACAATGGTCTAGCCGTCTAAGGTACAACTGATTTACAAGTTCAGCAATCTTTAGCACCCTAAAATTTAGATTTCTTTGTCCCTTTCACATCTCTAAAATACATCAAAAACCATAATGCCGAATTTCCCAATTCCTTCCTCTACAATACCCAAAATCAGTAAGTTATTCCTTGATCAAATTGAACCATACCTAATCTTCACATTCTTCTAACAAAAAACACATTGTTTGATAACCCAACTTTAACTCAAACCCTAACTCTTTTTTTTTTCTTTTTTTTTTTGCAAACCAGGTTGATCCGGGTTCATAATTTATCTCCATTAGCCTAGCATCCAAAATTATGAATCAGATGCTTCTAAAACCACTTGTCAAACACTACTATTTTATTTTATTTTAAATCCCCAAGGACCTCAAACTAAATCCTTATATTTCAATTACCAAAGCTTCATGAAATCAATTATCTTAGACTTAATACACAACATCAAGTTTCCCTTCTCCTATGTTATAAACTCCATAATGTAAAAAGGAAGATTACAAGAAACATTTCACATAAAAAATAAAAAATTCCAGCATCGTCATCCGTACTAACCTAAAGAAGGAGGAATATCAAGAGCTCAACAATTAACTTTAAATGTTACTGGCTTGTAAACTACTTGTATGCCTAATCCAAGAGCTCTCCGCATTGAACAAGATATCAACTCAAACGCAGTGATTCCTCCCTTCTTCTTACTCAATTTAAATATTTTTCCCTCTAGTTTACGCCACGGGCTTTACCTATATTAAGGTTTTAAATGATTACAATAGGAACTCAAATCTAAATCCATGTAAACTCACAATTAAGTTCCTAATAAACCTAAAACCCTAGAACAACGACAATTACATCCAAACAAAATCGAAGATAACATTACTCGAAAATAGAAACCCTAATCAAATCAATCAAGCCCTAGAAGAATACGAGAAAGCGTACTCGCAGTGACGAATGTTACAAGTTTGTGAAACGAATGAAGATCTCGAAGTTTGGACAATTATATATCGTGAAAGAATCTCAGTGGACTATAATACCCTTAACTAGTAAATCGTAACACGGTAGGGAACGACCGTTCTTCCCCGATTGTCTCCTCCTTTGAGAAACACTAACAACATTTACGCTTTTAAACCAATTCCAACCAATTTACACCTAAACTTGAAAATTCCCTTTCGAAAGTTGGTTCTTTTACACAATATCCCTAAAAGAAAGTGAAGAACAAAGATATCAAGATAGAAAAAAGGATTCAAACTCACCAATTTCAGCTCTGTGGGACAATTAAAAGTTCCTAAATCACTAAATTACTCAATTACCAACTCTCCCATTCCAAAATTTGCAACCTTTTCTAGTTTCTGATTTAGGGCTTGAAATTGGGGGCAAATAACAATCACATGTCTTGACAAGCATAATTAAACACTAACACGATGACAAAACCTAAATCAAACACAAATAATTCATGATTGTAACCCTAAATCTACAAAATTAGTTCAAACTTACGAGATCGAACGGGTTGATTTCACCAATTTTGCTCCTCCAATCTTCTTTTGCCCTAATTGCACCAAAATCACAATGATGAGAGAGAGGTGAAACAAAAAGATTCCTTATAGAGATGAACTGATTTGGAGCCGAGAGAGGGGGAGGCGGATAAGTTTGTTTGGAGAAGAGATTTTTTTTTTCGGAGAAGGAGAGGAGAGTTTTTGAAGAGAAGACGAAAATTTTCAGGTCCCATGCAAATGTTAAACTGCCGTAATGTAGGAACACTGACAACTACGGTCGTTTCATATTACCGTCGTATTCCGAAGAAAATCATTCATTTTGTATCCTAGGGACTGATATCAATGGTTGAGAATTTATACATTAACTATGATCAATAATTGCATAGGTAAATGAGATTAAACTAACTTTTATCCTACTTTCTAAAAAATATATTGTTCTTGAGTGAGTCTTCCCTTGGATTAGCTGCAGACTTAATGGATGAGATGGTTTTCTGTGTAGTAGAAAACCAAGAGGTACTTCCTCTCTATTTAACCTAATAAGGTTTGGATGGTCTTCCCATTATACCCTCAAACCCTAATAAAGAGTAACACTAGGGCCCAGTTTGGTTCGAGGTAAACTGGATGCAAATGCAACAGTTTGAATTTTCAACCGATTATAGGTGTTTGGTTCAACTTAAATTCAAGAGGAATAAGTTGTAGGTGTTTGGTTTGTTACAAATGCAAGTACATATGTTTGGTTTGTTTTCGTAAAGCAAATACAAGTAGTTTGCAACTGTTTGTTTCAATGTTAATTATCCAATGCAAAAGCAAGGAATTTGCATTTGGTGTAAAATAGACTTTTTTTCTTTGCATTCTGTTGCAGCCAAAAATCTCTGTAACAAGACTTGCATCGAGGACTCTCTCTTCCCACCAAAAAAATCTCTCTTCCCGCCAAAAAAAATGTGCCGTGATCAAAAACAAAATAAAAACCTTTTAAAACCAAACTCTTGGTTCTCCTAAACCCTCAAATAAATCAACAGTACAACCATGGTATCCCCAAATTAGAACTATAAAGAAACTATCCACCACAAGGCTCTGCTGTGAACTATGGAACTCAAATGAGCCCTAGCACAGGATACTGCAAACTCTTGAACTCACCTAACATAGGGAAACTCCAAACTCTTTTCAACTCATATTTTTCTTCAATTAGGTAAAAGAAACTTTGAATTTGATTGAAAATGTTTGCTTTTCTAACTATAAATTTGCAGACTCAAGTTAGGGAAAGATTTAGGGATTCCTGTAACCCATTTCTGGTGAGATTATTTTCAGTAAAACCCACAAAGGATTCTTCCCCAAATCAGAACTTAAACATTCACCCCCTTAATACACCTCTCCCAATTCTTTAGTATGGATAAACAAACCCTAATAGAGGAATTACAGCAAGATTGGGTCACAACGATTCGTTGGAATTACCCTAAACAGCTATACTGCAGGCAAGCTAGAATTCACCAGCAAGATTCAACAACAAATTGAAGATAAACAAACCTTAATGGAGGAATTACAGCAAGATTGAAAGATCGATTCAACATCAAGATTATTAGATAATGGAAGAATTACCTTGAATAAGAGAGAGAGAGAGTAGAGAGCACAACGATTCGTTGGAATTCTGTTGGAGCAGTCGGAGCTCTGTAGGAAAGAGAGCTCTATGGAGGGATTGGAGCTCTTTCTTCTGTGGAGTGATCGGTTAGAGAGGGGAGAAGGGAAGAAAGAAAAAACTTGTTTTTAGGCCATGTTTGTTTATTTTTGGGGGTGAGAAGAGGTAGGAAGAGGTAGGAAATTTCGAGGTTAGAAGATTTGGAGAAAACTCGTGTGCTTTTTGGCAGAAAGTTAGAACTTGTACTTAATACTTATAACTTCAATTTCTCACTAGTCTGTTTGGCTGAACCATCTAATTTGACCACAGATTAGAAGTTTCTCCACAAAAATATCAAAAATACATATAAAACCAAATATAGAGGAAAACATTCCTCATAGTCATACAAGAAAATACCAGTCGATCAACTCCTCTAAAATTAAAATACTCACTTATTACCTACCTTACAACACACCACTCCAACACAAGCTAAAGCAACACAGAAAATCCAACCATACACATCCCTCACAGCCATCCCACCTAGATCCTCTACGTCTTCAGCTTCTTCGACCTCAGCAACTGGTGGGGCTTCTTCCTCCTCCAAAGCTACTCCCCCCTGAATATGCCTCTCCTTCTCAACAAATGCAACAAACAAACGACCAGCCTCTGCCCTTGAATTAACTCTTCTATGAATAGCTCCTCGAAAACCTGAGACTTGGGGGTGTGTCTCCTCCCATGTCTCATATACTCCGGATACACGCCCTACAAAAACCACATAATACCTAGCCATCACACCTACAAAATAATAAATCATGAATATGTTATAACACATAATAACTTGTTAATCTACATACACTATACAATACATTAAAGACATAATACATTAAAGACAATGTGTATGTTAGAGAGGTATTTTCCACCAACATTTTTTGATATTATGGTACATCTCACTATTCACTTGGTTCAAGAGGCATGCCTTGGAGGACCTGTACATTATCGTTGGATGTATCCATTTGAAAGGTACATACTTTCTAAGTCTTTTAGTAAGTTATTTTGAATACTTGTATGAAGTTAATGCAATAATTAAATATTGATGCAATATATAGGTTTATGAAGGTGTTAAAAGGATATGTTAGAAATCCTGTAAGGGCGGAAGGGTGTATTGCCGAATGTTACTTGGCAGAAGAGTGTGGCCTGTTTTGTACAAAATATTTGAATCTTGATGAATATACCAATGGAAAAGTGAACAGAAATCACGTTGACAATGTTGAATCTACCATTCTTGAAGGTTTCCCATTGTTAGCTGAAGCGGAGTTCACTCTATCTGAAGGAAATTGTGAATCAGTTCATCGCTGTATTTTGTTTAACTTCGAGGAAGTTCAGCCGTATCTAGAGTAAGTATAGTGATATATGTATGTATATAACTTTTGTTTTATGATTATATTTTTGTAATAGTAAATAACCTACTTATTGTACCAGAAAATACAAGAGCCAACTTATTCTTCAAGATCGTCGATTAGGAAAGAATGGCGGTCTACTTAATATAAAGCATTCAGATGAGTTTAACGAATGGTTTAAACATGTGGTATGTAAAAATTTTGATGGCTCTGTCTTCTATTATTTTGAATATGACGTTTATCCTAATTATATTCTCATTCTTTTTAGATTTTTGAAGATATGAAACATAAGGCTGTGCCTCCTACATTGAAAGCATTATCATATGGTTCAAGAAAGTCTACCATGACTTGCGGATCCTATTCAATTAATGGATATCGTTTTCATACAAAGGATGCAGAGAAAGGAACTCAAAACTCATGAGTTACTTTGTGTGCTACTACCTTATGTAGATCAAGTGATAGAGACCAGAGGCAGATTAAAAAGGTTGTAACTTACTATGGGGTTATAAAAAAAATTATTTTGATAGACTATTACACCTTTCGTTATCCAGTATTCCTTTGTGATTGGGCGAGTATAGCTACAAGGATTAAAAAAATGAGGGGTTTACATTAGTGAGTCTTTATCATGGAATAACTCAACACGAGATCCATTCATCCTTGTAACTCAAGCTTATCAAATATTTTATTCCCGGGAATCAGATGACTCACCGTGGTATGTAGTTTTGAGAGCACCTCCTCGAGGGTTTATGGATTTGGAGGATACTAACGATGAAGTACGAGAAGAGTTAGTACCCATAGATAGTCTTAGGCCTATTGGTGATATCGAAGATGAACGCTATGTACGTGCGGACTGTGAAGGAGTATGAGTTCAAAACAATGTAGATTAAGTCTTTTAAATTAAAAATTCTTATTTTCTTTCTATCTTGAATATTTTTAGATCTTATTTTGGTTTATTTGATAAATGTCTAGTATATATGATTAGAATACTTTAGAGTTGAGATCTTATTATATGGCTGGTAATTACGAGACTTTAGTTATTTCTTTTGTTAACTTGTTCAATCCTATTAATAAAATCTTGGCATATATTTATGACAGTATTATACTTTTACTTGTGAATTTTGGGCTTTTGATAGTATTATCAAATTTGATATATTATCAATATGACAATTTTTTTAAAGGTGAATTTCTTTCCCTAACTTAATTACTATGGACCAAAGAAATTTGAAGAGTAAAGCGACACTGGTAAGATTCTTACTTTCATATATTTTTATTTTAGTTATGATAATTTTAATTCTAATTATATTAGTAACATATGCACATAGCAGATTCAAATGGAAATTTCAAAAAGGGCTAAAAATATCATTGCCAATATCGGTACTATGGATGTGATGAATCCCGCAGGTGAACACTATAAATTTCATTAACGATGAATATTCGATATGGTCCATTATAACTCTATGATTATATTGTAACATTTTAGTAACTCCCTAATGTTTAATCCAATTGTCAGTAACCTAAAAATAATATTGTTGTTTCTGCAAGAGCTTAGGAGAAGACTCATCAAAACCAGGAAAAAACATAAATTATCCCATACATGTAGTCGTTTAGGATATTCTCGGTTGGAACATAAAATGGTAGTTGTTTTTCATATGCTTTATACCAATTTACATTACTAATCTACGCATATAAGAATATATGGTTCTTTTTTTGTAGAACAAAGAGATTGCCGATGACGCCACATCAGTCGTGAAAAAGGTTCGACGGTGTGCTGTATGGACAAAAGCACACAGAAGGAAGAATGAAGAGGCTGTAAATGAGTTGGTCCAAGTAAAAATAGTATGTACCTTAGTAATTTATAATTATGTATTTAATGTTACATAATAATTGTTTACGTTAACACCATATGGTTACTTTTTATTTTTAGGATAAAATAGATGAAATCAACTCAAATAATCCAGATGTTGGAGATGATGATCTCACAGAGGTTTTAGGTCCAAAGTACCCTGGAGGTATGAGGCAACGGGATTTGGCATATCACCAACTCTTTATAAAGGTGTTAAACATGGTAGAGTGATAATACAAAGTTTACAAGAAGAAGTGAGGGTTTTACGGGAGGAGCTAGAAGTATGCAAGGAAGTGAATGAAAAAGTATCGTCATTGGAGGCACAAATGACAAAAATGACAAAATTACTGGTATATTAACTTAAAATCTTTACTATTATATTTTAATAATTCGATGTCGCTAATACTAATTCCTTGAACAATCAAATCAAGGAAATGCTCAAGATGAAATTACCCCTCGAGAAAGTAGCATATTGCTTTCGGTATGTTCCCAAGTTAAAAATTATGTTGTATGTATAGATTGCAGTTAATTAACTCACTTTCTCATATGTTCTCTCTAGCAGAGATGCCATACAACATTAAAACCCATAAATTGCAGACTATATTGGCTTTCTCCAAGTAATATTGTTGCAACTGGTTTTTGGTATGGAATGCCAAAGGTGAGTATTCAAACAGCTGTAAAAGAGGATATGCCACTTAGTGGGGGAGAACATAAAACCACCGGGGATGCAATCAGATCATTCGTGTCTTGGCTAACCCTATTTATTATCAAGGATTAAGTTTTGACAATCCTCAATATGGTTATTATTTATTTGTTTTTTGCTAGACCTTTTACGTTATATCGCGTTAAGAGTTTGAACTCTATTATTTATTGATGAAGGAATTTTACTATCTTCTCAGCTGCTAGGCCTTTGCATTTATATCTTGATTACTAACTATTTTTTATTCTTAGGTAAAATCTTTTTTAACTCCGCCGATGGAACTATATGGTTTCATTGCCGGTCCCAAGCCCGGATAAAGGAGGAGGAAAAAGGATAACAGTTCGTCGTCCGTCATTTTTTTTTAAGTGCCCAAGGTGGAATCTAAAATCTTTATTTTGAACCTGTTGCTCTTTCTTTTGCTTTGAATTGTATTATATGTAAATTTTAATTTGATGAGTGGTGTGAATTTGGAACTGCTTGTTCTCATGTGGCCTAACTCTCTTTACTATTTGGTGTAGGAAGTACCACCTTTGGATGTACCCGAGCTTTTAACATATTTTGTTAAGCAGACAAGCCCCTTATTTGATATGCTCAGCTTTAAGCGAGGTAAAAATAATAATTTTACCTTAACAAATTTGTGATCCTCTAGGATTTTGCTAGTGCTGCATTAATTATACTGTATTGGTAGTATTTCCTGGGCCTTTATTAGCATATTGCTATTGTAGCTGCAGCTAGAGCTCACGCTTTCTTCATATTTCACCGATCTAGCAAGTTCAAGAGTTGTGTTATTGAGATCATACCTGCTTGATACATTTCTTCGAGATATGAGGGCAAACCACTCAGATACCCTTTACAGTGAATTGTCTCTAAATCAGTATTTTTTGTATCTGTTTGTGTAGTTACAGAGTTTTGAATGTTATTGCAAACTATTCCAAAAGAAATCAGTGTTTATGATATTTCTTTCTTGAATGTTACTTATGTGAATAAACCTTTATTTGGTAATTCCTCTGTCAGCCTTGAGATCAATGGTTCGTTCATATCAACAGATGAGTATGTAGTTCCCAAGTATTACCGTGAGAGCAAACAAGCTTTAGTTTCTTCTTAGATAAGTATTAATCCTGTTTATCAAGAGTTTCAGTATTTTGTGGTTATTGACTTTAAGGCAACCTGTGACAAGGATAAATTTAAAAGTTCCATTCAATTAGGAAACCTTCTTATAGTAACAAATCCTGCATTTGTAGTTAGTGCATGGGAAGGAGCTCCTTTCAATTCTAAAGGAGGAAACCAGATCCCAGGTAGGGCTTCTTCTTCTTCGGGTGTGGTAACTGGACTGCTATAAGAGGTATTGTCTGCCATTACTTCGAATGGGATTCTTCTTGAGTTGGGGCAGAAGATCTCCCTCTTACACTCTCGAGTACTTGTAATATTGAGATTTAAGACTTTTCATAAATTAACTTTACTCGTTTCTAGCATCCTAAATTTCCAATAATGCAATCAGATTGGGAAGTAGATATAGTTACTTCTCCTTTGTGATAGGGCATGCCTCATCCTGGATGATTGATATGATAATGTCTATGTAATATCTCATCGTTAGGAGATTGAATGTTGTAAATATTCAATTCAAATAGATGAGATCTGAGGTATAAAAAAAATAGAAAATACTTGATTTTCAAGGTAGGGAACACAAAATATTTTTTGCTTCATTTCTAATCCCTAATTCCTGCTTTGTACAGACTTGATTCGCATCAAGGAACATCAATAATGGTGAATAAAGTATCTCTAAGAGCAAGAAAATTGGAGGTGAATCAGGTGATTCATTCCTTCATCATAACTATGAATAACTACTAGAAGTCTTTCTTGGATGGAATTCAGACTCATTTTGGACTTGAAGCCACTCATTCTAGAATAAATCCATTGGCAATCCCAAAAATGATCCACCTGAATAGAGGTACGTAATTAAACGTCAGGTTTTTGAGTGTCACATATTTACTAATTCAGAGTCGGGAAAGTTTCATCCAAAAGGAAATTTGATTCAAAGAAACTATAGTCTATCTTGGATATATTTCACTACATTGTTGATAAATCTTACTGCTGAAATACAGATCCCTCATACACAAAGACATACAGAAGTACTTGGAATAGTTTGAGGAGGAATAACATCTAAAAATTTATAACCAAAAAACCATAGGCCCCCATCGATATCCAATCTCAAAAAACCATTGTTTCCAGTACTTGGAATCTGATATGGAGCTTGAATAGTTTGATTATAACACTCCATGTATAATGTAATATTCACATCATTCAATATTACGAATCACAAAGTATAAAAATTTATACTTAAACATCTTGTTGGCTTGTCACCTTCTACAAATGCGGATATGGAGTTAAAATATATAGAGAGGTAAAACTTACCTTGACTGAGGTTTGTAGGAGATACTCTAGATGTAGTCCGTTGCTCCTCCCTCAAAAATTTTCCCATGAGAAGTGTGTCTGTTGGATGATCAAATGATTGCCAAATTTGTCTCCAGAAGCATTAGCAAGGCATTTATAGAACACTTCCTGTCCACCTTCTATGTAAACTGCAAAACCGTTGGTGAACTTATATAAGGGACCATTCCTCACCATCAAAGGTCCAACAACTGCCATTAATACCATCCATAAGTTTACATTTCAGCATCATTCTATCTATAAATGTGGAATTTAATTGCATAATTAAAAGATTATGTTGATTAGAAGGGTTACTCTGTTAGTTGAGCTAACCCAGTGACTAATGACTAAAATATTGGTGTCGAGAGGCTAACTATGTATATATGAGTTGCAAGGTCCCTGAGCTTGATATTAATTACTATATATCTGTCAAAACATACACGTCGATATTTCCTAACATATCGTAGTCATTGTTTTGTTTATTTCTCTTATATATCTCTGAAACTATAACTAATGCAGATGCGGATGGATATCTATGCTTTATCATAATATCATGACATTGACCCGTATGCACCAATATATAGCGTGACATGTTCTAGTTAATTGTTGATTTTCTCTAGCTTCATGTCTGATAGTAGCATCTATTTTTTTAGTTTAGGTTCAGGCAGATATACAGATCTTGGAGTTTAAGTAACAAAGCCATCCAAACTGTTAGATGGATCATCTGATTTTGTTCTTACTTATGAAGATAAAGAAGGAGACTGGATGCTTGTGGGAGATGTTCCCTGGGGGTATGTTATACATTCATTTCATTACAAACCAATTAAAAACTTGAAACCTATAGTAGCATGATTACTTAGCTAGACTGGAACTACCTTATTGTATAAGCCAGCAATTGTTAACATTGTTGATCTCGACCAATACAAGATCAGTTGATAATTAGTTCTCTCAGTCATTCAGTATGCTATACGTAGGCGTATAGGATGCTACGCATCATAATCCATGTTATAGACCAACTAAAGTATTTGTAGTTTATTCTGTATCCAGCTGTTTGGCCCCCCTCATTAAGTCCTTTCGTGTTACCCCAATTTTCCTCATGTGCGGCTTTCAACTTAAGTGCAATTTTGCTGACAAAAAAAATCTATTGCGTGTTACTGTATATTGCTCAGTATTTAATTCATTACGTACAATTATGAGAACTAAGACTAAAGATTTTTATGTCTTCAGGTCTTAGAGAGTAGGGCCTTAGTTCTTAGTGATAGGGGGATATGTTGCATTAACTAGTTTGACAAAATGTTAGACAACACAAGAAATATGTTACATGAGGTGAGTTTTCTTTATTTTCCTTTAGTTTAGTTCCTCAAGCTCTAAGGAAGCTTCTCGCAGTGATGTGGTTATTCTAATTTTACTTCAACTCTTCAATAGGTGATGGAGCAACAGACTGTTTCAATAGCAAAGGCGGGAATTATTGCTTCAATTAATGCTAAGACTTCAGTGTTAGCTTGTGCATATCCAAGTGGTTCACGGTATAATCCTCGATTATATGTGATCGAGAATATCCACCTTCCTCCTACCTTACTATCAAGGCGTGAATATACTATTTGCTAAGTTGTTCTATGCAAGGGGCTAATGCTTAATTTGTATGCTTTGACAGGTTTACAAATTGATCCAGATTAGTAGAAACATATAAAGGTACTCAAAGGTTATAAACATTCTGGCAGTGAAACATCCAAAACCCTTCTTTATGGTTGCTTTATTAATTTTTGTATGAATTGGTTAAGTTTACCAGTGATTTAGCTCTGTAATTTAAATAATGAAGTAATTAAGTTTGAGCACATTATATTGAATGAAAGTAATATAATTTAGCCAAATATTTTACCTTTTTGTAGAATATGGTGGTAGTTTTGTAGAGAGGAGGGAAGGGCAGTGGATTGACAATATTTGATTTATTACTATGATTATTTTTTTTATATTTTTTGAGGTATTGACGTCATTTTAAAAATATCATTGTTTATATATGAAAACGCTACCACGTCACTTTAAATATGACGTTAAAAGAGTTAAACTACGTCATTTTTTAATGACGTTATTTAGTGACGTCAATAGAATACATTAGCCGGTCGGTCACCAGAATTGGATATCAATAACGTCAATTTTTGAAACCCCTTATACGTCACTTAATTAATGACGTTAGTGCCTAGCTTTCCACGTCACTTATTTAATGACGTTGTTAGACCCTACCTTTCCACGTCATCGCCTTCGACGTCATTTGTACAAATGACATTAAATCCCTTTTACGTCATTTTTTCAATGACGTAAAAACCTGTATTTGTTGTAGTGGATCTCAAAGTAGTCAGTGTTGGCTATGTAGGGCCCGTAAATGGTTCCCTAGGAGGTGTAATTAACTGGGTAGTTGGGGTGTTAGTTGATAGTGATTGTTGCCTTTGACTCTTGAGAGTTGTGTCACTTGGAGTTTGTCATATAAGTATCCCTTGAAGTGGGAGAAAGTTATTTTTAGGATTGTGAGATGGTGAGGATGAGGGTGAAGGCGCGGGATTATAATTTCAGCAACCGTGTGTACACCAAGTATTGGGAGTTGCTGAATAATTTAGTAAACTCTGTGTAAATGGGCAGACGTTGGTACCGGTGGAGCCCAACTATGAGGATATGAATAAAGTGGAAGCAAAGGTGGCTGAAGAGTAATACTTGTTTCATTACTAATTACAATCTCTGAGTCCTCCGGAACACGTCGGTAAGATAAGGACTCGAGCCAAGGCGTTGGTGAAAAAGGAAGATGTTGATGTTGCACGGAATGGTTAAAAATTAGACCTGTTGGCTTCCGTTGCCTGTAATAAATGAATAAACTTGTACTCGACTGAAATAAATGATTTTATTTTTGTCAGACTTTTGTTGTCGACTTTTATAATGATAAGATGTTCTCGAAGTATAGCTGTATATATTTTAAGTATTTTCTCAAATATGATGTGATATGTTGAATAAGTAAATTATGATTGATATAAAATTGTGATGTTGGGTATGTGAATGTTAATATTATCTCGATGCCTAGATAGTTGTATTGCCGAACAGGATTTAAAATTTGAATTGTGGTTACAACTGGCCTGAGAATGTAGGAGATGAATAATTAAGGAAAGATTTGTATAGGGTTATGTAAAAAAATTGCAAGGTGTTCGCCTGCAGGTGATGCTTTGAGGTACAAGGAATTGGACATGCAATATCCTTTTATGAACATAAGAGTTGTTTTGGTGAAAATAAATATAACAGAGGAGTTAAAGGGATACATGGAAGGTTTGGAGCAGTAGTGCATGGGTCTGTTGGCGTTTAGGAGGCAAAAGGTTAAAGACTTCGAGAAGAGGCAATCAAGGCGTTATGCTCAAGTACTCGAACGGTCGCGAAGGTGTACGATGAACAGTCGCGTGTGGCTTATAAAAATCCCTGTGGTTGGTGACTATTCACATACCACTGATTCTGAAAAAATCTGTCTAAGTTCCAAATCGTTATGCTCGTCTCTTGTGTCGTTGTCCACCATTGGTAACGAGGAAATTAATGTTTTGATCCAAAGAGCAATGATCATAAAACAAAGGGATTTATAAGCAGTGTAATTTCAAGGTTAGTTATTGTGTTGAGATTATTCTTTTGTACTTGAATATTTGATGGAATATTATGCAATTATGTTGAAACCCAATATATATATGAACACGGAGGGTAGAATACAGGGAAAATTGGAGTAATAACTTGTTTTGGTAGAAACAAACTTGAAAAACGCAGTTTTAGGGCTTTATATGAATTTCTAAGGCTGTATACTCGAACCTGAGAACCCGATCCCGACCAATCCGAATCGGCTGGTTCGGTCTGGTTTAGATCTCAGTTGAATCAGTTTCGGGTTATGTTTTTAAAGCCCGTATAAAACTGAATCGGTTTCAGTTTTGGAATCAGGTTTGGTGACATACCCGACCCGATCCGGTTAGGGTATAAATAAATTTATTAGCGGTATCTTTATCTCTCCAACTCCTCTCCTTATCTCTGCTCTATATCAAAAATGTGGGGTGTCTATACGTTGTTGCCTCCTTGTCAGAGCTCCCGAGTTTTTCTTGCGACTATGTTTACTGGAAAAGCTTCGATGTCTGCATCAAGCTCCCTCTTTTCTTTCTGTCCTTAAGATTGCTGCAAGCCATCCGGTTGAAAGATTGTACCAAAGCTCTCTCTTTTTGGATATTACTTCTCTCTCTCTTTTTGGATATCTGGTTGAAAGATTGCCCCAAAGATTGTCTCGTCTTCCTTAAGATTGTATAAAAGAGGAGTTGAAGATTGGAACCATGTTTGGATTTATTGAAACCTTTTTGTCTTCAACCATTTTTGGATTTATTGAAATTTTGAAACCCTCAGAAGTTTTAATTAGGGATTTTTTTAGTTGTTGATGGCTTGATGCTTGATTTGTTTTTTGTTTTTGTGTGACCCGACCCGACCCGACTATTTCGATTCGATTTTTGTTCAGGTTTTGGGTTTACTCAATTCAGGTTTGTACAATAAAGACCCGAGTTCTCCAGGTCGGATCAAGTCCAGGCCCAAACCCTAGCCGATCTGACCCTTGAAAAACCCTTTTAATTTCTGTTGATGTTGGTGATATTGGGATGTATTGAATGGTGGATGGTGCTGAAAGTGATAACGTAGTGTTTGGGAGAGAGGGGCATGAAGTGATTGATGATGACGTGGGGGAGATTGTGTTTTGGTCATCGCTGTGATTACGGCATGACTTTGGGTCTTTCTGTCGTGATTTTGATATTGTATGATGGTTGCAGCTGTAGCGCCAGATTTCTTGCTATTTAGGCCGAATATTGCGTTGGAGTAAGCGTAAATTTGAAATTTTGAACTCGGCTCATTTTAGCGGGAAATCTTAGGACTGTTGAAGTGTCTTTGATAAGTAGTAGTTTCTGTACACTCGAGTTGGAGATGTTAGGGACATATAGATAATTCTCGATGTTAGAAGTTAGTGAAAATATGAAATAAATCTTGTATCGATAGCTAAATGTAGTGACGTTTGAGTCAAATATAAATAAAAAGAATGATGGGCCGGAGATTAAACTCGACAATAATATCGATACGAGCATATGAACGTATATAGTATATCATATATGATATTATACTAACTTAAAAATGGGAATCTTATTTTCAGTTTCATAAAATGGTTGAACCCATCCAAAACAATGATAAAGGAAGTATCTTCGAGAACCTCGTAGATATAGAACTACTTCTAATCGATGTAATAACGTATGTCCAAAAGTTGGGTGGTAGGTATAGGATTGGGCAGAGTAGCGCGGATGTGGCGAGTATTAATCAATTTAAGTTTGTACCCAGGGTGGTTGAAGTTTTCGATGAGGAGAAGACCGAGACAGACGTGGATCACGAGCCGCAGCCAAGTGATCAAGAGGGTAGTGATAGTGAGGGTGAAGATGTTGAGGGAAAAGGATGGGAGTATTATGGGGAGGCTCCAGAAATAAGTAAAATTTTGAGCTTCAAAGCAAAGTATGGTATACCTAAGGATATTAGGTTAGAAGAATACCATTATGAGATGACGGATTAGAACGTTCCTTTGGATAGTATTCTTGTCCATCGAGAACGGATAAAGAAGGGGCTAAAGTTGCCTATTCGAGCTGACCAGAAGAAGTTTCTTAACTTTTTTGATATTGCGCCTGACCAGTTCAACCTGAATATGTATGATCTTTTTCGCATTATGGGGGTGATAAATGGTCGGTTAAGGGATAGAGGGGAAGAGCTAATCACTGTAGACGACCTTTGTGTGTATTACAAACTCAAGTAGAATCCACAAAAGTTGAGGTACAGGTACTTAGCGCGGTTCCTGAGGAGACCCCTCCTCTATGAAATGGTATCAACAGGGGGGCAATATTGTGTTGATTATCTCCTCATCTTAGGTAATTATGAATTCGACATGAAGAATCCAGGGGAGCCTTTGAAAAAAAAAACTTTCCACTTAGGTGTCTGTTTAAGTAATTTGGTCTCTCACTCGAGAACTCATATAATGACTCTAATGCAGATCAAGAAGATGCTGGTCAAGGGTAAGCCTCACACTCTTGGTGTTGGTATTCTGGCAAACCAACTTCTTGCTTACATAAACATCTAGAAGGAGTTGGTGAAGGAAAAAGAGGATCTACTCCAGGAGAAAGAAAACTTGGAGGCGAAGCTGGAGAAGTTAAAGCTTGGAGCTGGGAAGGCGAATGAGGTGGCCATTCACGAGGTGAAAAAGGCCTGGGATATGGAGAAGAGAATAGAGGACGCGCAGATAAAGGCCAACCTAGCTAAGGAGAGGGAGGAGGCATTGGCTTTGCAGAAGACCAATTTTGAGGGAGATGTTCGGGAATAGATTCTTTCTGCCTAAAGGGTAATGGAAGTGGAGGATTCCAAGGTCCTTGACAAGGTTAAGGCTAAAGCTGATCGAGTTAATATTGACTCCCTCAAGCGTATGAAGGCTAATTTATTTGGGCAATTTGATAACTTAACTAAAAATTTTTGTCAGGCAGCCATTAAATAATATCTTTACTAGCAGTTTAAGATAAATGTAAATCCAAAACATATGCCATATGATCATGAGACATAATTTCATAAATGATCTCAGAATTCTATCTTAGAGGATTATTTAACACAAGTTGTGACACCCAAATTATTTGAGGGCAAGTATTATTCAATTTAGAAGGCTTATGAGAGTCTAAAGGAGGTATCCAATTATTAAGCCATATGCGTATATTAGTGTCATCTCCTACAATCAAACCTAGAAATTCTTTAATTGCATCTCTAGCAATTAAAACATCCTTATAAAATCTAGAGTCCAAATACCTCTTGTGACAATGAAGAAAAGGTATGTTTTAAAGATATTTTGACTTAAAAAACTTAGAGATAAAATCATCTGGCTGAGACAAAAATTTAAGTATATTTAGCCAACGTCGAAATATTATGAAATAAATGCATGCCTAATATTTAAACCTCCATCCTTTCTAAGTTTAGTGATCTTATCCCATTTGGAAGTAATGTGTGCTCTTTAAATACCAAAGTTGGAAGGCTTAGTGCCTTAGTCAAGTTGCTAGAATTACTTTGATAAAGATGCTCAACCATAATTAGAACACAAAGTCTGCTTTTGCTTTGATTTTCTTCCGCTTTGTGATTGCTCAACCTAATTAGAAAACAAGGGTAATATGAAATGACTATAGTTGTGAGTGTTCCTACATTACACAGCTTAACATTTGCATGGGACCTGAAACTTTTTGTCTTATCTTCAAAAACTCTCATATATTTTCCCTAAAAAAAAATTCTCCTCTCCAAACAAACTTATCCGCCTCCCCCTCTCTCGGCTCCAAATCAGTTCATCTCTATAGGAATCTTTTTGTTTCACTTCTCTCTCATCATTGTGATTTTGGTGTAATTAGGGCAAAAGAAGATTGGAGGAGCAAAATTGGTGAAATCAACCCGTTCGATCTCGTAAGTTTGAACTAATTTTGTAGATTTAGGGTTACAATCATGAATTATTTGTGTTTGATTTAGGTTTTTTGATCGCATTAGTGTTTAATTATGTTTGTCAAGACATGTGATTGTTATTTGCCCCTAATTTTAAACCCTAAATCAGAAATAGTTAGATTTTTTGTCTATACCGGCACTACTCAATGCTTTATTTTCCAGTTCATAAGCACACATGTTAGTAGGTTATATAGGTGTTATTGGTTATGCCCAATTGTTACACCAAGTTAAGGTTGCTGGGACCTAGTATTACTCTTTGTTAGGGTTTGAAGGTATAATGGGAAGACCACCCAAACCCTATCAGGTTAAATAAAGAGGAAGACCCTCTTGGAGGCTGCTACACAGAAAACCATCCCATTGAGGTCTGCAGTTAATCCAAGGGAAGACTCAACTCAAGAACAGGGTATTTTTTAGAAAGCAAGATAAGAGGTTAGTATAATCTCTTTTACCTATGCAATTATTGATCATAGTTATTGTATAAAATCTCAACAATTGGTATCAACCGCTAGGATACAAAATACTATGATTTATTTATTTACAATAAATAGAGAAAACATTTGATTATTTTTTTGTACTTTTGTGTCTTTCTAAGAGTAATTTATTATTGTTTTTTGTTCACTATTCACGAGGAGAAAGATAATTTTTTTAAGCTCTTTGTATGTTCACCGAGTCTCTCTCTCTCACTGTCTCTCACAATTGAAAATCATCATTCCCAAAATTTGAGGGTTCCTCTATCTCCCTCTCTCCCTCTCTCTCACTCTCTCCTATTTCACCAAATTAAACCTAAATTCATACTCTTGAATGGGATGGGGATGGTTTCGAATCTGTAATCTGATTTCTAAGATAAAGATTTCAGGTTTAAATTTGATTTTGGTCGTAATCATTCTTCTGTTTATCATCTCCAATTAAATCAATTCTGAGTTTGGGCAATCAGAGAGTTTCTCCATCGTTTTAAGAAAAGAGATTGAGGAAGAAGAGAGACCAAGAGCACATACCCTTCAAAACTTGGTGATTGAAGTTTGTTGTTGCAGAATCAGTTAGAGGGCTTGATTCTTCCAAACCTAATTCATATTTGTAATTGGGTTTATGGGTTTTAGTATGATCTTTGGTGATTGTTTGGGTTGTTGTTCTGGGATTGATTATTGAACTGTTAGTATTGGATTTTCTGTGGTAGTATATGATTATTGCAGGTGATTGGGCTTGTTAATTGTAGGTAGTTTTATTATTGGGTTATAGAGGGAGGAGATGGACGATATGTAGGGAGGAGAGACCACAACACCAATCAATCGTACCTCTGTTCTTAGTTGGTCTGTTGGATTAGCACTCTCTCCTCCATAAGATTGCACAAGTTCTTTCCAATTTTTTAGGTTCGCTCATCATCGCTGAGCACGTACGACAATGGGACGCTACCCCGGTTGTGTTCAAAATGCAGGGCAACTGGTGAAGGGGTTTCACCAGAATTTTATTATGGGGTTTTACTTGAATTTTAAGATGGGTTAAGGATAGATTTTGATAATATGGGGGTGAAGGGGTTTGGGTTTCATGATGTTGTGATTGAGACGACGGTTCTTTCGTTTATTTTGTCGTATTTATCGGCGAGTGGCGTTGGGGATGTAGTCCTTGCTTATACTGAGAGGATTATGCGGTTGTTGCAGAATAAAGTGAATTATATGTGTCTTAGATTTTTTATATCTGATCTCAAATTATAACATTAATATGTTGGCTTGCTGGACACTATTATGAGTAAAAGTTATCAAAAGAAACTCTAGTATAAGAATATCCAATATATGGTGACCCTGTTAATGGATTACAATAAATAATTAGTGATTAATTATAGCAATGAATCATTACTATTTATTATTAATTGGATAATAATATCTTGCATGATATAGGGTTTAATGCCTAAGGATCTCCAATGGGGTTTGAGTGAGATTAAGTAGTCGTTAGAATGGCGAGATATAAAATGGGTAAATACGCCCAAATGAGTTTTTTCCATGGAGTTGAACGTTTCTTCTAATTTTGAGATTTTCTTAGAAAAGTCTCATTAAGACTACTTTGCACTAATTTAACTTGAACTAATTAGACCACCCAAAGAAGGCTAAAAAACTTCTAATTAATTAGTAGGTCAAGATAGGCTATATGGTACGGGGAGATAAGGATAGCTCTCAGCCCAAAGGTGAGAAAGTGTCTCAAGTCAAACTGTAAGTGGCCAGTCTAGTCTTAAGCGTGGGTGATCACCAACTTAGGGGTAATATATGTTAAATCATCACCCAAAGAAGGGATTCAATGATACATTACCGTACCCGCAGAGTAAAAAGTTAATACCTAAAATATATAATATACTCTGAATCGACCATCCTAACCCTTGGTAGAATCGAGGTTAAATTCATCAAGTTATAGATCTTTTACAGATAAGTTAAACGTGCATAATTTTTTTAATTTTATACACGTCCTAAAATAAGTCTTTGGTTCATGCAGCTATGGATCCTATGATCCATAACTAACTAACTAATATTGAGACCTTGACAGACTCTAACTACTCTAACTGGAAGCTTAAAATCTAGATTTCCATAGGCTACCTTGATTTTGATTTTGTTCTCACTGAAGCCAAGCCCACAAATCTCACAGATATTTTTTCTGATGCTGAGAAAGTGGCTTATGCCAAATGGGTCAAAGCCAATAAAATGGCAAATCTTATTATCCATTTTTCCATCGATCCTATTATGCGGGGTGGTATCACTGAGAAAGGTACCACAAAGGATCTGCTAGATGTTATTAAAAAATAGTTTGAGGCTTCCGTCAAGGGAAGGTAATGCAATAACGTATCTCAACTTTTATCACTGAAGTATGACGGCAGTGAAAATGTGCGCTCGCACATTCTTAAGATCTCAAAGTTAGTTCTTACCTTGAAAGAACTCGGTTTCACCATTAATGATTTGTTGATGGTTCATTTAGCAGTTTGGTCTCTTCCAATAAGTTTCGAGATGTTCCAAGTTTACTACTAGATTCAAGAGAAGACTTGGGAAATGAATGAGTTGATTGCAGCATTGATTTCTGAAGAAGAACGATAAAAGAAAGGTATAGCAGAATCGTCTCATCTAACTACGTCCATGAAAAACTTGTCCATTAATTCTCAGGGAATGAAGTTCAAGAATTGAGGTTCTACAAAGAAGAACAGTTTTCAAGTCTGGTCTAGGGCAGAGTTCTCGTTCAGGGAATGGGAACGGGAAGCATAATGCGACTTCATCAGTGACTACCTTATCATTTATAGAGTATTAATTTTGCAAAAAGAAAGGTCATATCAAGCCGGACTGCCATTCTTACAAAAACTGGTTGACTGAGAAAGAAGGGGTTCATCAGTAGGCGGCTGACAAGGCCTGAGGATGCTTGACGCTTTTCTATTGAGTTTATTGGTACTTTTTGCTTGGTTTTAGACATGGGTGTTACTTTAGATTTGACATGCACCTTTTATATTCAATCAATGAGACGATCTCTAGTTTTAGTTTCTCGGTCACTATACCAAAATAAGAAAATTGTCACGGTCTTTTTTTTCTTTTGCCACGGATAAGTACTATAGTTTATATGAGACAGAGTTTATCTGTGGCAAATAGAGTTGGGGTCTATGGTATTTCTTTTTTTTAGCTTTCCCTCATTTTTTTTTGTTCTCCCGCACAGTTTTCGAAGTTCTAATTTTGGTTTCCTCTTATTTTTCTTTGTTGGAGTTGGTAACAGAGGACCAAACTCTCAAACTTCTCAAAAATCAAAATTACACCATTATGAACCCTAAAACAAAAAATTAAACTCAAGTATTTTTCAAATTTGTTAATCTCAACAATGGGTTATTCAATTTTGTCTATCTCAGTTGATGCCCTTGAATTTGCTAATTTGCTGATTTATTATTCTCAATTCTGCTCAATGATGGGTAAGTTTTCCAAGTTCAAACTCTAATTCCTTTGTAGATTTGCTAATTCTGATGTGATCGAACTATTTTTATGATATAATTAGATTAGCTAATTAGATTTGTTAATTCCAAGTTCAATCAATAGTGACAATGTAAAATAAACAAGTTTTACATTCTTTTAGCTCCTCCCAACATTTTCTCTTGTGTCCCTTTCTATGGGGAGAGATGGATAGATGACGATGGCGATGTTGTGTATTATTGGCTTCCTACTTTTATGCTATGGTGGATCTTCTTCTCTTCTTCTTCGCTACTGTCAACTAATAAATTTAATTTCCATTCACTCTTGGAAGAGTATACTCATTATTGCCAATTGCCTTTATTTGTATAATCTATTGTGGTACAAAGGGCATTGGATGCAATAAACCACATTCAGTATTAGTTTGTCTTTATCTAAATTGAGCTTTTGGTTTCTTTTTGTGTATGCCAATCACCTCGTTAATTGATATGTTTAATTTATTTAACTACCTTTTGTTTAGGTTACTTAAAATTATTCTTCAATTTCTCAATGTAATATAAAAAGATATATGGACCAATCATTATGATGTGATGCCGCAGTTGAAGCTCAATTGGTTGTTGCTACAGTACAAGATTATTAAGTGGAAAGAAGACACAAAAAGTAGTACAAGTAAGCTTACTTCCTTTTAGTGTTCATTTGTTAATATTATCGAAGCATAATTTTTTTAATTATTATATGTATGCCAAAGTTTAGCATTGGCGTTCTTTTCGTAGTATCTATTATTCTGAGATGTGTTATACATTATTTGCATATTAATTGGGATGCACTTAAGAGATGCATATATTTTAAAAAGAAAAAAGGCAGAAGAAACTCTCATAATTTTACTTGGTAAAAATCTTGGGATGATCTTTAAATGAACATGAATCGATCTTTGAGATATGATTCGCCTTTTTTACTTGTTATATCTTTATTTTCTTACTTTAGGACAATTTGTTTTAGCAAGAGATATTGAAGTTTCGTGAACATTTCTTCTGTGAATTTAAACAAGAATTAGATGAAAGCAAGTAAATTGACATATAATTTCCTCAATGATGTTCGGTCGTTCATTGATTATGTAAAGCAAGCTTTAGGAGATATGGTATATTGCCCTTGCAAAAAATGTCGTAATGTCAATGGGGTAAAAGCAGTTGATGAAATAAGAACCTATTTAATAACTTATGGTACAGATCAGTCATATACGACTTGGTATTTTCATGGAGAATCCAGAGATGCTACTGTTGATGCACATATTCAGAATCCTAATGAATCTTTAATTACTCAACATGATGACGTTGAGCGAACAAGAATGTTTGATTTAATTGACTATGCATTTGGTTATATACAACCTGAAGACCTTAATGAAGGCACACAAGATGGTTCTTATGAAGGTGTTGATGAATTCCCGGAGGAGGAAATTGAGTATCAAAAGTGAAAGGATGATGCTTCCCGACCATTATACCCTTCATGGTCACCAGTTGATACAATGTTGTCGGCAACAATTGAGTTAATGAGTTTGAAATCAACTTGTCAATTGTCTGATTCTGGCTTCACAATGTTGTTGGTTTTGTTGAAACGACTTCTTCCTAAAGATAATACTTTGCCATAAAATATGTATGTTGCTACGAAGATGATAAAGTGTTTGGGTATGAATTATGAGAATATTGATGCATGCCCAAACAACTACATATTGTATTAGAGGGAGCATAAGACTAAGGAAAAATGTCCTATATGTGGTATAAGTAGATGGAAATTCGAGTACCTTGCGAGGAAAAAATCAAGGAAGATACCGGTAATGGTGTTAAAGTATTTTCCCTTAATACCCAGGTTGAAAAGGCTTACAGGTTAGTATTAATCCTTATTGATTGAAACTAGAAACAATTGGGAGAGAAATAATTCTTCATTAATTTATTCTCTAATTATTACAGGTGTATTTATAGACAGTTTACAAGAATAGTTGACACAAATTTTAACCAATTTTGTTATATAGTTGAGTAGTTATAACAGTTGTGCTAACTCAGCATTGCTGACTGTACAAGTGCTAATTGAGCTTTATGTTGCTAACTTTGTGCTAATTCATCTGTATCCTTAACATATACCCTCAAGCTGAAGGGAGGAGCCTGAACTGACAACTTGCTTTTGAGATAGGTAAATCTTATAAACCTTTAATAAATATGTCTGCAACTTGATCTCTTGTACACAAATAATTGACTTGAACACTATTTTGAGTGACCAATTCCCTGATAAAATGGTAGTTTATTTCTATATGTTTTGTTATAGCATGAAAGATAAGATTAGATACTTGTGAAATAACATTTATGTTCATACCAAATTAGAGGAGCCTTATGAATGTAGATGTGAAGATCTGCTAACAGAACACACAACCATGAGACTTCAACTGCAGTTAAGGAAAGTGACCTGCACTCACTTTCTATAGAGGATCTTGCAATTGTTGCTTGTTTCTTAGCACTCCAGGAAATTGGTGAGTTCCTAAATAACGCACAAAAACCACTTGTGGACCTTCTCTCAAAAGGATTTCCCACCCAGTCTGCATCTGAGAAGGCTATAATGAGACCATTGCCTTTGGAGAAGAAGATGTCATGGTTAATAGTGCCTTTAACATATTTGAGAATCCTTTTTACTGCTGATAAATGTGAAGTTGTAGGGGAGTGCATAAACTGGTAGACTTTGTTTACTGAAAAAGCAAGATCTGGTCTTGTCCAGGTCAGATATTGGAGAGCTCCAACTAAAGACCTATAGTGAAAGCTGTCTTAAAGGAGTTCACCATCATTGGGAGAAAACTTTGTTCCAGTTGAGCAAGGGGAGCATGACTTAGAGCCATCCATGTGTGATTTTGTAAAAGTTCTATAGCATATTTGGACAGATGAAGAAAATTTCCTTGAGATGTTCGTGTTGCTTCTAACCCAAGAAAATAATGTAATGAACCTAAGTCTTTCATGGAAAATCTTGTGCTCAAATGTTGAATAAGTGATTGACAATATTGAGGAGAGCTTTAAGTAATCATAATATTATCCACATAGATCATAATAAAGGCCAATGAAGAAGATGTTTTCTAAACAAAAAGAGATGTGTTTGCCTTTGATGTGTGAAAACCACATTCATGAAGACTTTGAACAAGATAATCATGCCATGCTCTAGGTGCCTGTATGAGTCCATAAATTGATTTTTGTAGTTTGCACACATAAGTAGGATGAACAGGATCAATAAAGCCAGGGGGTTGGACCATGTACACCTCTTCTTTCAAAGTTCCATGTAAGAAGACATTAGTAACATCTAATTGTTTAATTTGTCAATCATATTGTACTGCTAGAGCAATAACCAATCTAATTGTGGAAGGTTTAACCACTGGACTAAAAGTTTCATTGTAGTCTAGTCCTTCTTTCTGGTGATAGCCCTTTGTTACTAATCTTGCTTTGTATCTATCAATTGATCCATTTGGCTTTTCTTTTATCTTAAAATCCCATTTGCAACCAACAAGTTTTTGTTTGGAGTATGGAGGAAAAAGAAGCCATGTACATGTTTTTATAAGAGCATTAAATTTTGTGACCATAGCTTGTCTCCAGGAGGAATCCTTGATTGCTTGAGTAAAACAAGTTGGAACAGTGGGTGATGAGGTGGTGAGTAAAACAGTAGGTATTGGATATCTTGTACATATATAGGTTTTTGGTTTGAACATGTTATTTTTGCTTCTAGTAACCATATGATGTTGTTGTGTGTTTGTTGAAAGTAGTAATGGTGCTGGTAATATTTGTTGAGATATATTTGGGTATGATGAAGGTGGTGGTATTAATGAAGGTAAAGAGGTTTGTGAAATAGGTGAAGGTGCTGATATTTGGGGCATAGGTGAGGTAAGTGGCTCATCTGTACTTTGTATACTAGATTGAGATGTATTAGATAGAGTGTGAAGGGGACTTAACATAGGAGGTATAATGGAATGTGATAGATGACTTGAAAATGTGGGGACATTAACTGCTGGATTAGAGCATGTCTCACAAGAGGATGTTAGCTTTGAAGTGTTAGGTGAAATGAAAGGAAAGTATTGTTCATTAAAGACAACATGTCTTGACACTAGAATTTTTCGAGTATGGGGATCTAAGCATTTATAACCTCTATGATTCAGATTATAACCATTGAGGATACAAAGCTTGCTTCTACTTTCTAGTTTGTTTTTAGTATAAGGCTTAAGCCATGGATAACAAGCACAACCATAAGATTTATGAAATTTGTAGTTGGGAGATTCATTAAAATATCTTTCCCAAGGAGATAAGAAATTGCGTTGTTTAGGGGGTAGTTTATTGATAAGAAAAATTGAGGTTTGAAAGACATCAATCCAATAGTGTGAAGGAAGGAAATTCTGAGCAAATAAGGTTTTGCTCATTTCTACAATATGTTTGTGTTTTTACTCCACAATACCATTTTGTTCTAGGGTGTGAACACAAGAAAACTGATGTGAAATACCAGAGAGAATATGAGACTATTCAAATCTGTGACTAATGAATTCACCCCCTGTATCAGTTCTAATAGATTTGATTTTCAAATCTAGTTTGTTTTCAACATTGGCTTTAAAGGAAACAAAGATACTATAGAAATCAGCTTTTGTATATAGTGGAAAAATCTAACAATATTTGGTATAGTCATCTACAAAGCTGACATAATATCTAAAACTAGAAAGAAAGTTTACAGGAGATGGCCCCCATAGATAGCAATATAAAAGTTGTAAAGGGCTAGTACTTCTAGTTATAAAAATTAAAAAAGGTAGTTTCTTGCTTTTGCCAAGTTGACAATTAGCACAAAAAGGAACTGGAGACAGCTTGCCTTTAATTGGTAATTGATGTTGATGAATGAGTTTTTGAAGAATTGGAGTAGAGGGATGGCCCAGTCTTTGATGCCAAATAGTAGATGATGTTCTTTCTCCAAGAAATGTTGTGCTTTGACTAGTAGAAGAGGAAGGAGAGTAATTGAACTTGAAGGGGTAAAGACCATTCTTATGTGGTCCTTGGAAAAGCATCTTCCCCAAGAGTTTGTCCTTTACAAAGAAGGCATGACTATCAAAAGTAAGAGTACAGTTATTGTCTCTAATACATTTGTGAACAGATAAAAGGTTATGGGATATATCAGGTACATGTAAGATATCTTTTAGATAAAATTTTGACATAGGAGAAAAGCTAGTAGAGACAATAGAAGAATCTGTGCTTTGAATGTGTAGTCCTTGTCCACTCCCCACTGCATTTTTGTTTGTTCCCTGGTATTCCTCATGCAATGTGTAGTCCTTGTCCACTCCCTACTGCGATTTTGTGTATTCCCTGGTATTCCTCATGTAAAGATAGGTTGTTGAGATCTGCTGTAGCATGATTAGTTGCCCCTGTATCTGTAAACCAATGTGACTTGGTGGAAGATGAAGCTTGACTACCATTTCTTGTTGCAGCCATTGCAGCTAGCTTTAGTGTTGGGATCTTGCCTTGATAAGCAAAGTTCATTCGATTATGACAATCTATTGCAGTGTGCCCAACATAAGAACAAATTTGACATCTTGGCATGTTTGTTCCTTGGTTGAAATCAGCCTTGTTTGATCCCTGACCATACTCAAAATGATTGTTGTTAAAGAAACCTTACCCATTGTTGTTGTGATAAGAATTACCATGAGTAGAGCAATTTCCTCTGCCTTAATTACTGTTTTGATACATTCGATTCCCTTGTTGTTGAAAATTGTAACCTCTGCCATTGTAGTTGTTGTTTGGTCCCCTATCTGTGGATCTATTTAGAAGATAAGAAGTTGATCTTTTTGTTGTAAACACTTGTATGCCTTATGCTAAGGAATTGAGAGAACTTGTTCTCTCTTCAATTGTTAATTCCCCACTTAACAAAAGACTGTGGAGATCATCAATTATGATTCCTTCAAATCTAACTCTAATTGATGTTGAGAAGGGGTCAAATTCTGGGGGTAAACCATTTAGAACATGAAAAGTAAGATCACCGTCAGAGATTGGAGAACCTACTGTAGCTAGATTGTCTGAGATATGTTTAATTAGTTGCAAGTAATCATAAATTATGGATGAACCTTTCAATTGCATAACATGATAACGTGTAATCGATGAAAATCGATGTTCTAAGGTTGACCACAACATATGAGATGTGGTAGAATTCCCTATGTAAGCCAAAAGATAGTCAGAGAGGGTGGCATTGATCCTAATTAGCAGTGTCTGGTCATTTTTGACCCATCGATGAAAAGCTTAATTTGTAGAGATAGTTGTTTGACCTGATTCATTAGTGAAAGGGAGTTTCTATGGTGGACAAATATTTGTACCATCCACATAGCCAAGAAGAGAATATCGTCGAAGAATAGGCAAGACCAAAGACCTCCAGACCACATAGTTATCCTTGTTTAGCTTGATTGGGATCAGATTTGAGATATTTTAGATCACCATTGATGGAGCTTAAGTTGATTGTAGTTCACCTGCCATGATCAAGATCTATTTTTGAGGACCTAATTATACCGAATGAAGTTGAAATTTAGACATATTGAGATCGAATTGCTGAAATTGAGATCGATTTCAAGTTGAAATCGATGAAAAACTATAGAATTAAAGTTGGATTTAGCTAAAATAGAAGAAATTGAAGCTGGTTTCAACTTAAACAAGATAAACTTCAAAGAAAACAAGAGATTTAGGAGTAAAAACCCTAATTGGATCTTAGAACCGCAAGGTTGATTAGCTCTGATACCATGATTGAAACTAGACTCAATTGGGAGAGAGAATTCTTCATTCATTTATTCTCTAACTATTACAAGTGTATTTATCGACAGTTTACAAGAATAGTTGAAACAGATTTTAACTAATTTTGTTATACAATTGAGTAGTTATAATAGTTGTGATGACTCAGCATTGCTGGTTGTACACGTGCCGACTCAGTTTTATGTTGCTGACTGTGTGCTTACTCATCTATATCCTTAATACTCATAACTTGTGTAGTTATTTTATGAGCAAGACCGACTATAGAGGCTTTATGTCTTTTTAATTTCTTTCACAGCATTCCATGGATTACTGGGAGTTTGAAATGGCATCATAAAGGTACATCCAATGATGGTCCCATGTGTCATCCCACTGAATTTTCATGTTGGAAAGGAGTAGATATTAGGTAACCTGTATTTTCAAAAGAAGCACAAAGTTTTCGTCTTAGACTCGCTACTGACGGGTTCAACGCATTTGGCAATAAGAGCAGTTCATATAGTTGTTGGCCAGTGATAATTATCCCGTACAATCTTCCACCATCTTTGTGCATGCAAAAAGATTTTACTTTACTTGCTCTACTTATTCCAGGTAATAGTGGTCCAGGAAAAGATATCGATGTTTACCTCCAACCTTTGGTCTCAGAGTTGAAAGATCTGTGGGATAATGGTATTTTAACTTATGACGCTCATGAGAAGACCATGTTTACAATTAAAACAATCTTATTATGGATGATCAATGATTTTCTTACAGATGGACATATCTATGGTTGCAGAACTGGAGGAAAATATGGGTGTCCAGTTTACAGCGAAGACATATCCTCAAAGAGGTTAAAATATCGATGTAAGCATATTTATATGGATACTAGAAGATTTCTACCGGCAGATAATCCTTTTAGGAAATAAAAATTACAGTTTAATGGGATTAAGGAACATAGAAGGGCACTGTAAGGACCTATCCCTCGATCTCATCTAAATCGAGCTGTCGCCAGTTCGAATTACCCCCATCTCAGGCTCACGCCTTTTGTAGCATAACTTCTCTAATCAATATTTCAACCTACCCCACGAACTAGCGAAAAGTGTGGGTCGAGCTTAAATCAGAAAACCTGAACGAGTCAAAGACACTTGTCTCTCACGAACTCATCAACTACTCAGTCAATCGCCACTAACCAGATTGTTTGGTAAATGTGCTCTAGTACGATGAAGAGCTGTGAAGAAGGCCTATATAAAGAAAAAGTTTGGGAAGAGACACGACCAGAAAAATTATAAAAGAATTCACTTGTCTAGATTCTCAAACTATTCAAGCTTCTTAGTTACAAGATTCAAGTATTTCTAAACTTAGAAATCACTTGTAATAAGATACCTACTTCAATTACTAAAAATACTTTTACCAAAAATTCTCCACTCGAGGTCGTGGTTTTTTTTACCTATTTAGAGGTTTTCCACGCTAAAATCCACCTGTGTCATTTTCTTATTTTTTATTAGAATATTGTTACAGGTTCATTCGAGTGATAGTGAATTCCAAGCCATTACGAGCTTACAAAATTTGGCCATCACATTTGGCGCCGTCTGTTGGAAAGATTGCCTTTCCTCGATATCCTAAGGTAGTCTTTCACTACGATTTCAATCATGGTTACTTCTAGACGACCAGCTACAGGTGTCCAGTTCGAGGTGTCACTGGAGCCAGGATAGCTTACAAAGTTATGGGCGAATCTCGATACCGAAATAGAGAAATACGCCGAGCTCGAACTTCAGTTAACTAAGGATCGGGAGATCCGTGAAAAAGAGCTCGATGCAGAAAGACAAGATCGTTTGATAGTGCTCAAATGACATGAAGGCCAATTAACAACAATGCAGACTACTCTCGAGGCTCTACAAAATACTCAGTAGGCTCTGCCAACGAGAGGTCACAATCAATTGTTCGAAACCTCCCGTATTTCTACAAGGGAAAGGTTGGGAACTCGAGGAGTTATTTCCATGAATCTTCAGCATGAACCACAACCCTTTATACATTTATGAGGAGAAGTTCAATCTGAAGCCAGTCGAGGTCATTGAATATTTGTCCGTCAGGAGGAGAAACATCAACCTCAGCAACAAATTCTAATAGGAGATCGTGTGAGTGAAGGTACTGGTACTCATCATCCAATACCCGCCCGCACAACGATTCAGCCGACATGTCATTATGTTACGAAAGAACATATGGACCAACAGATTAAGGAGTTGACCGAAGCACAAATTCTAGGTACTACCGGCGACATCACCAGGTTGCAAGGAAGTCCGATTGCCAAAGAACTATTCAACGTGGAAATACCGAAAGGTTTTCTTACTCTAAAACTTCAAAAATACAAAGATATTGACCCGAGGGAACACATTCAACAGTATCGTGATTCATTGGGGTTGTACTCCAACCTCAATCACATCCTTTGTCGTTTGTTCGCTACCAGTCCACAGGAGGAACCACTCCGCTGGTTCCATTCTCTCCTTGAAGATTCCATAAATACGTTCGAGCAGATGTAGAAATAGTTCATCAAGACGTATGCTCATAACAGGGACAAAGAGGAGAATTTGTATTCTCTAATCAGTCCCAAACAATCACACGGAGAGAAACTCAAGGCTTTTGCGAAGAAATTATTGGAGCTTACGCGTAAAGTTGATAACCTCGATCAGAAGATAATTGTTACAGCTTTTAGCAACGCGCTCTAGCTCGATTATAAGGCCAAAGAGTACATTTTTCTCAACAAACCTGCGACCTTGGAGGATATGATCACCAAAGTCAATAGTTACGTGGACCTGGAAAGGATGATGTATGGCCGACAAAAATCTACTAAATCTGTCATCTCCACCAAAGGTCCATCAACAGATCAAAACACCGAACCAAAGGAGGAACATAGAGATAAGAAGCGTACACAGGAAAAGACTGCCTATCCTAGGAAAGGCGGCTCACCAAATAAACCCATCCTCCGAAAGTTAAATGTCCGAATCTCCTTAATTTTTCCAAAGTTGTTGAAAGACATGCTCTACCGCATCTCCCAACCGCTGGAACCAATCGATAATCGACCATACTGCCATCATCATAGGGTAAACCTTCATTCTACTAACAATTACTATGCTTTGTAGAGGTTGCTCGAGTAAATTTTTAAAGAGGGACGGATGCTCGAATATATAGTCAACTTAGAATCGTACAAAAATGGCAGCTACAAAAAATAGCTTGAAGTTATTCCGGTCAATGATCCAACCGAGGAGAAACATATCTGCTATATGCACCACTGCAACAAGATCGAATTCAACCAGATAACCAGTTCAACAAGATCCAAACGTAGGAGATTATCAGAATGTTGCGATCTTACACCACATGACAAAGAACCCAAACTTCTCCCTGAGTCGAGCAATCACCGACTTGGTATTTCATTCGAAGATTACGATACTAGCCATGTCAAATTTCCACATCATGATGCGTTAGTAATAATGCTGAAAATGAAGAAGTTTGTCATGTACACAATGATGATTGATACTGGAAGCGATATTGAGAATCTTTTTCAGAGCACTATCGACCAAATGGGTTTGGCCGACCAAGTTATTTAGAGCGACACCGATATAAGTGGGTTCAATGGTTCCAGAGAAGAATGAGTAGGAAAGATCATCTTACCTATCACTGCAGGACCAACCACCATCGACGTCATTTTCTATATCATCAATGAAAAATCTCGTTATCTCGGGATTATGGGCCGCTGCTGGATTCACAACACGGAAGCAATCACTTTCACCTATCATCAGGCACTCCGATTCAAACATGACAGCGGTATTTATGTGATCAAAGGTAGTCAGAACCTCCCTCGGGATTGTAAAAATACTATCTCTGCTATCTTAGATACTTCTAACAAATTTATTGCATAGCAATTACAGGAAGCTGATCAACTCAACGATCAACCTTCCACGGAGGAGCCCACAGAATACATCAACCTTGATGGACCTGGCCAGGGTACTTTCATTGGTACTAGGATAGTTCAGCATGAAAAAGATGATCTCATTCAGTTTTTGCAACGCAATTGAGACGTTTTCGCGTGGTCTTTCGAAGAAATGTCGGGGGTCGATCCGGCCAAGGCATACCACAAACTATCCATCAACATCAATGTCACAGCAGTCAAACAAAAATAGCAGCGACTGTCACCTCATCTTCGAGATGAAGTTAACACTAAGATAGAGAAATTAATCAAAGTGAGATTCATTCGGGAAGCCAAATATCCAGACTGGAGATCCAATATTGTCACTGTACAAAAGAAGAACGGAAAAGTCCGAGTTTGCGTCGATTTCGCCGATCTGAACAAACATACTCCAAATGATAGTTTCCCTCTTCCTAACATACATCAGATCCTCGATTCTACACCAGGCCATGATCTCCTATCTATAATGGATGCTGCTTCGGGGTACAATCAGATTCCACTTCTGGAAGAAGATCAAGAAAAAGACAACTTTCATCACTGAGAGAGGTCTTTATTCCTACAAAGTTATTCCCGTCAGACTCAAAAACACGGGTGCCACATATCAAAGGTTGATGACTACTATGTTCAAAGCACATCTAGGGAAAGTTGTTGAAGTCTGCATCTAAGATCTCTTATGCAATAGCGTATAGTCAGTCAATCATATCTCCGATCTCAATACTATATTTAACATCCTTCGTTCTTACAAAATGCGTCTCAACCCTGATAAATGTCAATTCGGGGTCCATTCTAGACGGTTTTTAGGTCATCTCATCAGCATAAAGGGATTGAGGCTGATCCAGATTAGATTTGAGCTCTCCTCAATATGCCTTCTCCATGAACAATAAAAGACGTTCAGAAACTAGCCGGCAAGATTGCCGCTATCAACTGTTTCGTGTCTAAATCTTCAAACCGCTGTCGTTGGCTATTCCTGTTACTCCGCGGCTACACCAAACAAGGGAAGGTTCAGCCAAACACAGAGGTCATATGGACACCAGAATGCGAAGCAGCTTTTCAGGATCTCAAAATCTACTTGGGGAGGTCTTACATAATGAGCACCCCATTAGATAATGAGAAACGTATTATCTACTTAGCAGTCATTGATACTTCACTCAACTCGGTTCTCATCCGCCTTGATGGGAAGGTCGAGAAACCCGTCTACTTCATCAACAAAACCTTCACTTCAGCATAAACGAGGTATTCTAAAATTGAGAATCTTCTTCTCACTCTTGTCAACACTTGATAGAAACTCAAGCACTACTTCCAAGCTCATTCAGTCAAATTTATGACAAACTATCCACCTCGAGAGGTTCTATCTAAGAAAGAAAAATCAAGAAGAGTGCAGCCGTGGTCCATCAGTTTGGAAGAACATGATATCAAGTTCGAGCAACGTCATTCCGAAAAGGGTTAGGCCGTTAGCGACTTTCTCACAGATTTTCTAGTGGAAGATCTCGAGTGGGATGAGCACAATCCTAACCTAACAGAAGGAAATCCCAAAGATCCACCCCCAAACCCTTTGACGAGAGAGTTGAATGGATTACGACTAAAGGGTGGAGACTTCTCACGGACGGATCAGCAGGACCTGTAGGGTCAGGAATTGGAATCATATTGATTACCCCTTCCAATGATAGAATTGATTAATTGATCCGCCTGGATTTTGAAGCCTCAAATAACGTCACTGAATACGATGTTCTTATTCATGGACTCGATCTTGCTCTTGAGCTCGAAGTCTCTGACCTTTCATTTTATACAGATTTACTACTCATCGTCCACCACTACTCTGAGCAATATAAGAAGAATGGGAAGATGATAGAGTACGCAGCCCTCGTTATAGATAGGATGAGAAAGTTCGCGAAAGCAACTCTCAATTATCTTCGTCGAGGCAAAAATAGATACACCGATTCCCTGGTGTATCTGGCCGGGGTCTTGGGTACAAAAGCTCGATATCACAAATCGAAATAATTTCAACCCCCAGTATTAATCGCATTTTATTATGCACGATCAATACTGGGGGAGATAAAGGGGGAGACGACGATTGGCAAATGCCTTTATTAGCTTACCTCGGCATCGACAACAGTTACAATGGACCACTTCCAGACGATCCAAAAGAGTGCCGAGAGTCGATCAACAACTCGAAGCGCTACACAAATCAGAATAGTACGTTATACTAACTTTTCGCCATAGGGACTTATCTCAAGTGCCTCTCCAAATCCAAACCAGAGGAGATGCTCTGCGAATTACATGAAGGGACTTGTGGCTCTCATGCTGCAGGTCGATCACTAGCAAACAAAGCTACTATACAAGGAGTATTACTGCCCGGCATGCGCAAGCAAGCAGAAGAGTACTCACGCAGATGCGATACCTGCCAATGACATGGACACATGATACGCGCCCCTGCGCTCGAGCTCCATGCAAGCAAGGTGCTCTGGCCATTCAAAAGATGGGCACTTAATCTCATCGGCAAATTCCCTAACTCTCTAGGTAATTACTCTCACCTCCTCGTAGCTACCGATTATTTTACACAATGGGTAGAAGCAGCTCTTATATGCCAAACCAGAGAAGAAGAGGTCATTTCTTTTATCTGGGAATACATCATCACTCAGTATGGGTACCCCCACCTGATTCGTATCGATAATGGGCCCCAATTTGTTGGGGGAAAGATCGTCACATTCCTCAACTAACACAATATCATCCACTCACCATCCAATCCTTACTATCCTCAAGGCAATGGCCAAGCTGAAATTACTAACAAAACCATCGTTGATGGACTCAAAAAATAGCTTCACTTACAGAAAAAAGGGAATTGGGTTTGCGAACTGCCTCATGTCCTATGGGCATTTCGTACCACTCCCCGAGTGCCAACAGGATGTACTCCATTTCTCCTTGCCTATGGCATTGAAGTCGTCATTCCTTCCAAATATCATTACCCAGTTCGAGATCACGAGCTGACCGACGAGGAAAATGAGTTCGAACTGGCTTACAACCTCAATATGAGTGATGAAACCAGGGAACGCGTCATCGCTAACCTAGGTCAATATCAGCATATGCTAGCCAGATCATACAACAACTGAGTCTGTAATCGTACCTTCCAAATTGACGATCTTGTCCTCAGAAAAATTCCTCAACATCTCAAAGAGCCTCACGCTGGAAAATTAACCGACAACTGGGAGGGTCCATTCATTATCACAGGTCTCTCAGGCCTGGGATCATATCATCTCATGACTGAAGAGGGAATCCCCATTTTCAATCCTTGGAATACTAGGCGACTTAAACGGTACTATCGTTAAGCGTCTTACTACTCTATTTTTATTGCTCGTTTTTGTTTTTCTATTCCAAAAGTGAGATATTCATCTCCATCCAATGTAAATTTTCAACTTATCAATGAAACTTCCAAAATTTTTATAACATCTCTCTCTACTTACGTAGATTCAATCACATTATATAGATCAAAGCATAGATAATACTAGTTAAATCAAGGATAATACTTGGTTTGGCTGACTCTACTAAATCTCTGCGATCGAAGAAAGTGTAGAAACTTATTTTATATCAAAGACTCTACCAAACAAGAAATAAGACAAATGTCATACTAGTCTTCATCTTTTTAAACTTGTTTGGATCATTATACTAGTTAAATCAAGGATAACACTTGGTTTGGTTGACTCTACTAAATTTCTACTATTTAGGCAAATGTAGAAACTTGTCTTATATCAAAGACTCTACCAAATAATAGATAAGGCAAAAGTCATACTAGTCTTCATCTTTTTCAACTTGTTTGGGTCATTATACAAGTTAAATCAAGAATAACACTTAGTTTGGCTGACTCTACTAAATCTCAGCGATTGAGGCAAGTGTAGAAACTTGTCTTATATCAAAGACTCTAACAGACATAAGATTTGGCATAAATAATACTAGCCTTCATTTCTTTTAATATGTTTGCAACATTCTCACAGTTGAATCAAAAGTTACTTGATTCGACTGGCTCAACCCGCCTCTGCGATTAAAACATGTGTAAAAACTTGTTTTATATCAAAGACCCCACCAGACACAAGATAAAGCAAAGGTCATACTAGCTTTTATCTATTTCAATGTATTTGCGATAGATACAATTTATTTTTCAGGTCAAAGTCATATTACAAGGGATCCTTTCCTGCAGATGAGGTGTCAACAACACTTTCCTCTTCAGCAAGAGGTCGAATTTTTAATTCACATATTACAATAGCTCTGCCCTGCTCTATCAGCTCAGCAGGTCGAGGGCCTAAATGGGTTTCAATAAAGGACATACAGTTTCCCCGATCTATATTCACTCCACAAACGCATCCCTTAACCGACATACTTTTGAATAAGGTATCTCGTTCTAACTCAAGTCTTTTTACTTCCTCTATAAAATATGTAACAATCGACTTTAACAGGTCAGAACTTGATACATTGGATACAATCATCCTTATAAATTTTGATCTCAACTTCTCGAGACGTGCCTCCAAATTTGCGTACCGTGACTTCTGATGGATCAATTCCATGTCTAGCCGAGGATCAATAGTTATATTCTCCTCCAATTTCTTCACATATTTAGCTGATTCAGCCAAATTCTTGGCCTCTAGGTCCACCACCCAAGCACGAAGTCTCTTGATTTCTGTATTCAACTCTTCCCTAACCGGAATATCCTTTAATAAGTCATATTTCTTCTTCATCAGCATCTCCTATGCCCGGATTTCCCCTTCTAGGACTTTCTCCCCGATAGGAGTAACATCCAACTTATGTTGGCTTTCCCTTAAGCTTGCATTACCTCTTTGAACATGTCCTTGTATTCGAGCTAGATCACCTTCAAGCTCTCTAATTCGTCCTGATAAACTCACTGCATCCCCTCAAACTAGAGGAATGTGAACATCCTTTACTCCCCCTCGAACGCTTTCCAGCCTCTACTTTCTTGGCACGTGCGTTGGCTTGCGCCAGTTCGGCCTTTAGTCGAGCCACTCTCATTATGATCATTACATCTTCGTTGCATCTCCCGAAACTCCATATCCTTTGTAGGTAGGGCTAGATTCAAGTGTTCCACTACAGCCTCTGAGGCTGATAGATTCTCTCGAGCTACTTTCAACTCGTTATCTTTTTCCACCAGTATCTGCTTCAGTCGTTCCAATTCACTTCTACAATTTTGGAGATCAATTCAAAATTGACCTTCTGATCTTTCTAGAGCCTAAATGCGATACTGAGCCATTTCAACCAACCTATTCTTTGAAATTAAAGTGTCAATCCGACTCTGGAGCTTTGCGGTATGTTCCTTCGTCTCCGCAAGCTCTTTTGACCCTTTGCCGATTTCAACATCTTTCTCCTCGAGCTTACTAGTGAGGTCAGCAACAGCCAAGTTTACCTCAACATATTTAAAGTATACTTTTATGTGCTGGTCTTCTCTGTCCTTAGTCGCTCCCCTCATCCTATCCAACTCCTCTATAAATTCTCAGTTACATTGAAGCGCTTCATCTCCGCGTGAGCAAACTGAATCCAACTCTACCTGCACAATATAAATATATTAAATACAGTTCGATTATACACACATCAACACGCATATATATGTTAATCATTTCAATAGGGTCTCCAATTTCTAACATCTACTGTGTACAACTACTTTTAGACTTAAGGTCAAAGTGCCTACTCAGCGAAACATTTCATGCCATATATTTCGGTATCTCAGGTACACATTTCCTATATGCAACGGTCTAATTTTTTTTATACCTCTAAGTTCAATGTTTGCTCTCGCTACTTAGTAGTTACATCAAAGATAATGTTTAAGCCAAAAGGCCTTTTTCGATCTAACCTACAGCTCTGCTTGCGAAGACAGCAAGGATGTAGAAATCTCTTTTTCCCTGGCAAGCTCAGTCTCTAGGAATTTTATCCTGAGATTGATTTCTCTACGTGCCTACAAAAGAGTTACGGGCAAACTCAGACTACAAGTCTATTAAAGATACACAATCCAACAATTTACGATACATGTCGAATATGTTCATACAAGTTCATTTCTCTACCCTACCTTCTCAGTCTCACCCTCGAGGTGTTCGATGTCACCCCCTTAAATGTCAATCATTGTCTGACAGGAAACACCATCTAACCCATCGACAACTCCCACCGTGACCTCATTAATATCTTCTTCATCTCCCTCCACAATATAGGTGTCCGCCTTAATGTCATCCACCTCCTCCTCTGAGTAACCCTTTGACATCAGGTGGCGCCCAAGCCTGTTACGCTCCTCAACCATATCCTCTTGCTTGACTCCCACCTCCACCTGTAGCTGCCTAATTGCTACGGCGTGAGCGACCTTTAGAGCCTCTAACTGCTTTGCATCCTTAGCAGCATCAGCTTTTGCTCGAGCTAACTTTTTCTCAAGCTCGATTTTTATCTTTTTCAATTCAGACTTATCTTCTTTAACTCCCAGCCAAAGCCCCTTAACAATCCGAGCAACCTGCATAATACACATCGACCTCAGTATTAGCTCGGCATGCAATAAATATATTTCATATAATCAATATACACTTACCATCTTGCCCGTCACTTCTTCTCCATGAAGGGCCACCAGCACAACAGGTCTCTCTTCAGAGACCTTCTCACCAGACTTCTCCAAAGATTTGACCCGTCTTTTTTTTTCTTTAACGGACTCACCACTTCTAGTGGTACCAAAGGCCGCCACGGACTTTAACATCTGTTTTTTCGGATACTTTTGAGTTATTTCGCTCGACATGATGGATTCAGGCTGGACCAAACTCTCTATTTCAGAGGTCTTGGCCAAGTGGGTTCGACCTTCTACACCAGTTCCTCTTTTTTTTTCTTCGGCGGCACCCACCATTAACCTGGTCAACTGAGCCTTTTGCACCTTTTTCAACCTGCTATCAACTCTCTTCTTTCTACAAAGACCTAGTCCTTCCAATACACATTCGAGCTCAGCCTCCTCCTCGGCAACCTCATCCAATAATAACTATTTCCTCTTGACGTGGGATTTTACACCTGTAATATACGACATCACTTTATTATCAACCACAAGTATCCGTTCAAATATATCAATAAATTATCTATGCATGGCAGTACTTACTTTATTTTACAGCTCTAAACTGAAGATCTAGAGGTTCTTCTTCATCTCTATAAAGGCAATTACCCTTCATCCATATGACGTTGTCATTCCAAGTTCGACTTGTTGAATTCAGATCGAAGAAACGAGGCCGAGATATGCTCGCACAGAAATATGCCCCACCACTAGCACGATAATTTCCCCCCCCCCCATAGAATTGCAGCATATCCTCAGTGTATATCCTCCTCAATTTCCCCTCGTTCTCCCACTTCTCATTCAGATGATCGCAAACATTTATAACCTCCCACATGTTCCCATTCAATTGAACAGGACATGCCTCAATTACATTCATGATCCCCTTTACCAAATTGGTCAAAGGAAGACTCAACCCGTACTCTAATTGAGACAGATAACACAAAAAGCCTTGCTCAAGGTCACTCCGAACACCTTCATCAAAGTATTTTAACGATATCGATTTGTCTATACCCCTATCTCATTTTTCCACTTCTAAATCGGCCAACAAATAAAAATACTCTTCCTACCGGCATACTCAAAATCGGCCGCTACTGTACAACCCCTAAAGTGTCTACCGACATACTCTACACAATTACCCCATGTCCCTCATATAGTGGCCTTGGCCTTATAGAATTCTCTAATGGGATCCGAACCAGGAGGATAAAATATTAATTGACCAAGAAAACCTGAAAATTGTTCCAATCCTACTTCAACCTCACCATCAGACTCCATCGTCCAACCAGAGGTCGACACCTCGTTAGTAGGTACAGAATCCATATTAACAACAATTTCTACAGGTAAAGTTTCAACCTACAAAATTGTCTATCACGCTCGACCTGCATACAGGTTCAGGTATAATGCCCGTACATGAATTTGACCAACACAACCTTCAAGTACTTTACAGATAACATGTCTTTCCAATGCTTTTTAAGTAACATGTCATTCAAAGCATTCTGGCACTTCAAGTCCTTCAGTTCATCCCGCTTCAGTAATTTTTCACCCTGATACAAAGACGATATTGGATACAACAAAAAGTTTCCCTCGCATGAGTCAGGTTAAAGTCCAGTTGAACTTCAAATATAAACTATGCAAGCAGCAGACTCAGTATTGGCCTCCACCTCAAAAAATGAAGGTTTTCTGAGCTCCAAAACATGATGGAAATGCGTCAGCAGACTCCCACTTCTAGTCCTCCTCCTCTACTGCCATCACCACCTCTCCTATAACCACTACCACTGTACAGTTGGTAGAGATGAAGAAGGCCCAACCTTAGAATCCATGGCGATGCAAGAGATCAGCATAACTTCCTCGTAGTTACGCCTACCCCTACATATGAAGCCCGAACATTGTCCTCCGCTAGAATACAGAGACAAGCCCAACGCTCCTTGCATGTCAAGACGAGAACATGAAACCTCCACTTACAGTTAAATTCCTCCTCAGCTTCAACCACTTCCTCTTCCGACAGACCTTGATAAATCGGAGGAACATGAACAGGAATAGACAACTCTAGGGATTTGTTACCAAAGTACTTCAACTTGAACCTCTGCATTTCAGTTGCTATCCTCTCTTTAAGAATCATCCTCCGAGTCTTCACCATTTCAGAAAAAATTACGCAAGCAGGCACTGTTTCAAAGATTTGCCACAGGTATTATTTATATAACCCTACATTTATTGTGCAGGTACATTTTCCCCAAGCGTCATCATTTATTATTGACGCAACTATTTAATCTCAAACGTTACATACATTAGCATCCATATCATCATTTAATACCCATCACTTCCCAATATCGCATAACTTCTATCCAGTCAACGCCATCATTACTCTGTTTTGAATTTCAAAGATTTAATATAAATACACGTTACACTCAGATTCTTTCTCAACCAAAGCCACTAGTGACTTTGGCTATGAGGGGGCAATTGTAGGAACCTATCCCTCAATCTCACCTAAATCGAGTTACTGCTAGTTCAAATTGCCTCCATCTCAGGCTCACGCCTTTTGCAGTATAACATCTCTAATTAATATTTCAACCTACCCCACAAACTAGCGAAGAGCATGGGTCGAGCTTAAATTGGAAAGCCTGAATTAGTCAAAGACACCTGTCTATCACAAACTTGTCAGTTACTCAGTCAATTGCCACTAACCACATTATTTGGAAAATGTGCTCCAGCACGATGAAGAGCTGCGAAGAAGGCCTATATAAAGAAAAAGTTCGAAAAGGGACATGACCAGAAAAATTATAAAAGAAATCACTTGTTTAGATTCTCAAACTATTCAAGCTTCTTTGTTACAAGATTCAAGCATTTCTAAACTTATAAATCACTTGTAATAATATACCTACTTCAATTACTAAAAATATTTTTACTAAAAATATTTTTACCAAAAATCCTCCACTCAAGGTCGTGGTTTTTTACCTATTCTGAGGTTTTCTACGCTAAAATCTACCTGTGTCATTTTCTTATTTGTCATTAGAATATTGTTACAGGTTTATTGGTGTGATACTAAATTTCAAGCTATTTTGAGCTTACAAAATTTGGCAATCACAAGCACCAATACGTTTGACTAGTTCAGAGGTATTAAGCAGAGTAGATAAGCTAGTAACAGAATGGGGAAACATAGGAGAAAAGAGAAAAAGAGTTACAAATAAAGATGACGACCCGACTCCCTGGTCAAAGAAAATAATCCTATTCAGCTTGCCTTATTGGAAGGTATGAAAATACTTATGTAGAATCAATACATATTGGATGTTAAAGTATGCATTCTAATTTTATTTAATATGCACAGTATCTGCCTGTGCCGCATAATCTTGATGTAATGCATGTAGAAAGTAACTTTGCTTCAATCACCATAGCGATGATAATGGGAACTAAAAGAAAAACCAAGGATGGCATTAAAGCTCGTAAGGACCTGGAGAATTTGAAAATAAGGAAATAATTATGGATTCAACGTAAAGGCAATAAAACTTTCATACCTGTAGTAGCATATTTCCCAGATTCGATAAGAAGAAGCCAACATAATTTAGTCGAAGATATTCCATTATTCGAGAAGATATCACATCTGCGACTACAGAGCTCGACCCGCTGCAATAGCTATTATGCTTAGTCAAATAGGGCCATTACAGGGAGATCCGCGATGTTCGCCCACTACCCGCAAAAATAAGAAACTGTTTTGTTTTTGTAATTGCCTGTATTTACTATAAATATAGGCAGAGAATATGTTAATCTGATCCGCAACTCTACTATTCATATATTCTTACGTCCTTACTGTTTAAACAATTGTTATAATTAACAACTATTAGATTTTATACCTAAATCCTCCTCAAGGTCATGGTTTTTCTCAAGTTTTACTGAGTTTCCACGTAAAATTTTGTATACTTAAGTTTATAGTTGCATATTCTTTACTTAAGTATTGGCGAAGTTATCCTTCTGGAAAACGCGCCATTGCAATTGACGCCGTCTGTGGGAAGACCGCACTTTTTCTTTACCACCAGTGATCCTAAATAGTCTGATGACAAATATGAATCTCAGAAGTGCCTCCAATACTTAGAAGAACCACGAGATCAACCCCGTACTAGAAGCAGTCCATCTGCACAATGCTATGATCGAACTTAAAAAAATATGGAGTCTGACCGAGTCCAAAGGCTTGAAGATCAGTAGATCCACGCACAAGCTCTTCAAGTTGAAAGAGACGAGAGGGGAAAATCCTTGGAACAACAGAGTTAAACACATCATAAATAAATACAAATTTTATAAAGATATCAGGACCGACTCACTGGCTGTCAAACATCACCTCCTCAAGCCTGAAGTGATCATCGCTCCAGGGCAATTCAGAGAGAGAACCTGTCAAGGGAGGAACAAGTTTGAACTTCTCAATCCAGATAGAGGAATCCAGATAGAGCTTCTCGATATTTTGGTCACACATCCTCAGCATCGACCATACAAGGAAGTTGACGATACGTCACCAAACTATACCACTACCGGTGAGGCGTCCTGTGAGAGGCATGTTGGGACCTAAAGGATAGGGTGACTTTGATCCTCATATTGCAGCAGCACCAAATACTTTGTTGTAATTTATTACCTTTGACGATCTGAATAATAAGATCGAAGCCATACACTCAGACAATCCAAGTTGAAGATCAATTCTCGATAAGATTAAGATAAACCCCATTTTTCCTCATCTCGAAGTCATGCCCATTCCAGAAAATTTCCTTCATGCTGAAGTTTCATTAATATGTAGGCCTCACTGACCCTCTTACCCACGTCTGACACTTTAAAGCAGCAGTTGGATTTTACTCAAAACTCGATCACATGCTATGCAGATTATTTAACATGAGCCTTAAGGAAGAACCTCTTAGATGGTTTCATACTATTCCTGAAGGCTCCATTACCAGTTTTAGCCAGTTACAATGGCTCTTCGAATCAAACTACGCCCATGCTAAAGAGTGAGAAGTAACAATTAATTCTTTATTCTTTTTCGAGCAAGGTGCGAAAGAGACCTTAGCAAGCTTTCGCAAGCGTTTCCTGCAGGAAACAAGGAACATTGGGATCTCAGATCCCAAAATTGTTGTTCCAACATTCACCCCAACACTCCACATCGATTCTAAAGTTCAAGAAGAACTTACCTTGCTTAAACCCAAAACAATGACAGAAATGATCGATGTTGTTAATAACTACATTGAATTGGAATTGTCTAAAAAGGATAAGATGAAAATCTCCTCACTCATTCATTCCAACAAAGCAATTTCATTGCCACCTCCAAAGTCAGTAAGTAATGTGACTCCCAAACAATGGGAAGGAATATCGATAACGTCATGAAGAAAGACAGGAATCCAGACAGACCCATCCCAGTCTTGCCTCCTATGATAACCACACTCTCCACTATCTTACCAATGATAAAGGAGGACGATTTGTTTTGAGAAGCACATACAATTCCTGATGTACCCAACAAACCCTTGTGTTAGTATCACAACGTGCATAACCATGAGACTGACAACTGTTACTTTCTGATACGAATCTTTCATCATATTCAACTTGTAGGAAAACTTTACGAGGACATAGTCGACATCTAGAAGTTCCTCAAAGAAGAGACTAAAAAAATAAGAAGTCGAACAAGAGCAAGGATAAGGTCAAGCTCGCCATCTTTACATGATCGAAATTGAGAAGGGAAAGAAAAGAATGAAAGAAAGATGATATAATTACATCTTGCTGCAAGATGACGTCATTGAAGAAATCTGTAAAACTTCCTCCCAGCTTCAGCAAGGCTAAACGTTCATATCATATTCCTTTCGAAGACTGCAACACCAACCATGTCAAGTACTTTCATGATGACCTACTGGTCATAATGCTCAAAGTAGGTCAGGACTACTTGCACACACTTCTTATTGATATAAGAAGCGCAGTAGACGCGTTGTTCAAAAGATTTATTGATGTTCTAAGCCTCAAGGATTCAGTCAAAGCTTCGATAGTAGTCATAACAGGGTTTAACGGTTCCAAAGAATCTGTCATGGGATAAATCATACTACCAATTTAAGCAGGACCAGAAACCACTTTCGTCAAATTCATTATCATAAATATTAAATCAAAATATTTAGGGATCTTGGGTCGAAGTTGGTTATATTCTATTAAGGCAGTACCATCGACATATCATCTGGCCTTGCGATTTCCAACATATCACCAAGTCTATGAAATTAAAGGAAGTCAAGTTGTGGCACGAATGTGCAACAATACCACTACTAACTCTCACACAGCAAAACTTTTGAAGCATAACAATTACAGCAAGAGTCACCTTTAACATTTGAGCAACATGATACTGAGGCGGTTGAATCCATCGAACTTGATGGGACCGGAGAAAATGCCTTTATTGGTTTAAAACTGTCATCCAACGAAAGAGAGACTTTGGTGCAACTCTTAAAGAAAAACATCGACATCTTTGCATGGTATTTTCAAGAGATGTCTGACATCGATCCCTCGATAGCATGTCACAAACTCAACCTCCTTCTAGGTAGTAAATCAGCTGTATAAAAGCGTCATAATTTAGTCCCTCGCTTTCGCGAAGCAGTTAATGAAGAAATAGATAAACTCCTTCGAGTAGGATTCATTCGAGAAGCCAAATACCCAAAATGGGTTTCAAATATCGTGGTTGTCCCAAAGAAAAATGGGAAAATCAGAGTCTGTATCAATTTTACTGAGCCAAACAAATTCATACCAAAAGATAACTTCCTACTCCCTCTGATTCTCCAACTCCTCGACTCCGTAGTAGGGCATGAACTTCTCTTAATGATGGATACAGTTTTCAGTTATAATCAGGTTCCTTTTGTCGAGGAAGACCAAGAGAAGATAATATTTTGTATGAAAAGAGGTATCTACTGTTATACAGTTATGCCTTTTGGATTAAAGAATACAGGGGCCACTTATCAACAACTTGTCACTCTAATGTTTAAAGATCATTTAGGCAAAATCATGAAGGCATACATCGACGATATGATTTACAAAAGCTTAAAGAGAGAAGATCATTGCAATAATTTATAGACCATCTTCGACATCCTTCGTACTTACCAAATAAAACTCAACACAGAAAAATACCAATTTGGTGTCGCATCGGTGAAGTTTCTAGGACATCTGGTTAGCAAGAGGGGAATATAAATTGATCTGACACAAATCAAGGTACTCTTGGTTAACAAGTTTGCTGGCAAGATTGTAGCTCTTCACAGGTCTATCTTCAAGTTCTCTGATCGATACAAACTTCTTTACCTTCTTCTTCATGGGAATCCAGCTCCAATATCTAAAAAATAGCCCAAAGAAATTATTTGGACCCGTGACTATGAATTGGCTTTCCAAGACCTCAAAAGATACTTGGGGCATCCTCCCATAATGAGTACTCTATTGATGGTAAAGTGCTAACAATGTACTTGTCAACCACAGATGACTCTATTAGTTTCATCCTTATTCGAGAAGATGATGAGGTAAAAAAACCAATCTGCTTCATCAGCAAAACTCCCATGTCTGCTAAAAAAAGATATACAATAACCGAGAAGCAACTACTCACTTTGATGTACAGTTCTAAAAAACTTCAACCTTATTTCCATGCCCATCCCATCAAAGTCATCACAAAGTTCCTTCTCAAACTTGTGTTCTCTAAGAAAAAAAAATCATGGAGGGCTCAACAATGGTTTGTATTCCTAAGGGAATACGTTATCTCTTTCGAGCCTCAAATATCTGTAAAAGGACAAACAATAGCCAATTTTTTGGCAAATTTTCTAGTCGAATACCCTGAATGGGAGAAACTTAAAGAAGTACTGGCCAATGACTCCATCACAGAACCAGATGCATGGTCCCAAAGCACAGCTGGACCACGAGGTTCAGGGATCGTTATCGTCCTTGTTACACCGTCCAATCATTTAATTGAAAAAATAACCAAACTCAAATTTTATGCCACCAACAATAAAACAGAGTGAAGCTATCTTGCATGGACTGGATCTCGCTATAGCACTTGGAGTTGAAGAAATAAATGTTTACGTCAATTCCTTACTTATAGCCAACCATTACAACAAAACATTCAAAGCATTAGGCAAAATGGTTGATTATGCAGCTCTGGTCGAAGAAAAAATGAGGAATTCAAAACAACATCAATCTCCTATCTCCCTCGAGCCGAGAACATTACTGCAATGCTCGAAGACAGTAAAAAAAGAACTTTGGACATCGAGGTCATCGAACATTCAAGTCTCAGCGTAAGCTACATAATGCTGATCAATGTTACCGAAGATGAAGATCTTGACGATTGGAAAAGACTATTCTATGCATACCTCAATTCTAACATCCTCACGGACAACAAGGAATAAGCTCGATCACTCTTAGCTAAATGTCCACGATTCAAATTCCAAGATGAGGTCTTATATCGAATCAGTGGGGAAGGACCACTTATTGAATGCATATCACAAAAATAAGCATAAGTCAAAATTAGGCAACTTCATGAAGGTATCTCCGCAGCTCACATTTCGGGAAGATCATTGACATAAAGGGTATTTACCCATGGGTTATACTGGCCAAAATGCGGTAAGACTGTGAAGACTTTGTCTAAAAATGCTATAAGTGCCAAATCCATGCTTAAGATATCAAAAGACCAGCCCTCGACTTACACGTTAGCAATATCCTCTGGCCATTCAAAACATGGGCAATGAATATCATTGGTCCTTTCCACCCAGTATCGGGTAACCAAAAGTTTATTCATGTGGCAACAAAATATTTCACCAAGTGGGTCGAGGCAGTACCATTATGTCACACTGGCAAAAATAAAGTCATCAATTTTTGTTGGGAACATATTATAACCAGATTTGGTTATCCGCAAATGATACGATCAGATAACGGCAAACAGTTTATCATCAACAAAGTCCTTAATTTCTTCCACAAATACAAGATTCAACTGTCTACTTTGATCCTATACTATCCTCAAGGTAATGGCCAAGCTGAAGTCATAAATAAGAGCGTCAAGTCGGGGTTACACAAGCGCCTTGAAGAGGAAAAGGGGAAATGGGTTGATGAACTACTTAGTGTATTATAGGCGTACCGGACAACTCCTCGAACATCCATTGGTTGTACACCATTCATGATGGCCTTTGGTACAAAAATAGTAATACCCTCAGGCCTCGATCTCCCAAGTGCCCGAAGAAGAATCGCAGATGAAGAAAATGAACTTGGACTTCTTTGTAATCTCAATTAGATCAAAGAAACTCGGGATCATACCATTGCAAACTTAGGGAGATACCATCACACTCTCAAGAAGGCTTATAACAAGAAGGTAAAGAAATGTACATTCGACATCTGTGATCCTGTCCTGAGATGCATCCAAGATATTACTTGACCCAATAACTCTAGCAAGTTATCTAAAAATTAGGAAGGGCCATATATTATCAGCGACAAGAATGGTAGTAAAACATATTGATTAATGATTGAAGATGAAATACAACTCGAATATCCATGGAATACAGCCCATCTGAAAATGTTCTACAAATAACTGTTGTAACCTCTTTCAACTACTTCAAATAAAGGCATATCTATTGTCAATTACATCATTCAACTTTATATTTCTCAGTATCGATACATACTTGCCCATTATTTACCATAACTAAATTTCTGACAAACATCTATCCAATTACAGGATAACTTTGTTTGCGATTCATTACTTATCGAACAAAACATGTCATGTTTTATTCTTTTTCTCAAAACCCAAATATCCCATAGAGGAACTACATCTGATTATCATTCTTTATTTACAAAGCCCTTATACGACCCTCTTTCTATCGTCTCGGATACTTGCCTAAAAGCAACACTCTGTATATTATCTATATTAGTAAATTATGCTATCAATCTTGTCAAATCAAACACTTAACATACTTTTATACAAAAAATCTATGCATCTTGATCGACTACTTCAGAATTTAAACAATTTTTCGACAATAACTATATCATAAATTAATCATTCAAAAAACAGACAAGAAATTATTTCGGTCCAATCGACCACTTGTATATCAATCATTTAAAAAAATTCAAACAAACTTTATATTCTGCAGGGGGAGAGATCAAAGTATCATCCTCTACTGGGAGACTAGGAGTAAGATCATCCAATACTCCCTCGGGAACAAAACCTCCAGGAATAGCAATAGCAGGTGCATCAAGAGCTTCCTCCTCCGCATCAAAATCAAAAAAGAACTCCCCAGCAGCAGCAGCCAATTCTTTGTATAAATACTTTCTCTATTCCATAGCATCAAATTGCCTAAAGAAATTAGCCTTCATACGCTTGAGGGAGTCAATATTGACTCGATCAACTTTAGCCTTAACCTCGTCAAGGACCTTGGAATCTTCTACCTCCATTACCCTATGGGCAAAAAGAATCTGTTCCAGAACATCTCCCTCAAAATTGGTCTTCTGTAAAGCCAATGCCTCCTCCCTCTCCTTAGCTAGGTCAGCCTATATCTGCTCGACCTCTATTCTCTTCTCCATATCCCAGGCCTTATTCACCTCATGAATGGCCACCTCCTTCACCTTTCCAGTTCCAAGCTTTAACTTATCCAGCTTCGCCTCTAAGTTTTCTTTCTCTTGGTGTAGATCCTCTTTTTCTTTCACCAACTCCTTCTCGATGTTTATGTAAAGAAGAAGTTGGTTTGCCAGAGTGCCAACACCAAGAATGTGAGGCTTACCCTCGACCAACATCTTTTTGATCTGTATTAGAGTCATTATATGAGTTCTCCAGCGAGGAACCAAATTACCTAAACACACACCTAAGTGGAAAGTTTTTTTTTTCAAAGGCTCCCCCTGATTCTTCATGTCGAATTCATAATTACCTAAGACGAGGAGACAATCAACACAATATTGCCCCCCTGTTGATACCATTTCATAGAGGAGGGGTCTCCTCAGGAAACTCACTAAGTACCTGTACCCCAACAATATTGCCCCCCATGTTGATACCATTTCAAAGATTGTCTACAGTAATTAACTTTTCACCTCTATCCTTTAACCGACCATTTATCACCACCACAAAGTGAAAGAGATCATACATATTTGGGTTGAACTGGTCAGGCGCAACATCAAAAAAGTTAAGAAACTTCTTCTGGTCAGCTCGAATAGGCAACTTTAACCCCTTCTTTATCTGTTCTTGATGGACAAGAATACTATCCAAAGGAACGTTTTGATCCGTCATCTCATAATGGTATTCTTCTAACCTAATGTCGTTAGGAATACCATACTTCGCTTTGAAGCTCAAAATTACACTTGTTTCTGGAGCCTCCCCATAGCACTCCCATCCTTCTCCCTCGACATCTTCATCCCCACCAACACTACCCTCTTGATCATTTGCCTATGGCTCGTGATCCATGACTGTCTCGGTCCTCTCCTCATCAAAAACTTCAACCACCCTGGGTATAAACTTAAATTGATCAATGCCCGCCACATTCGCGCTACTCTGCCTAACCCTATACCTACCACTCAACTATTGGACACACATTATTACATCGATTAGAAGTGGTTCTACATCTACGAGGTTTTAAAAGATTCTTTCTTTATCATTGTTTTGGATGGGTTCAACCATTTTATAAACCTAAAAATAAGATTCCCTTTTTCAAGTTAGTATAATATCATATATGATACATTATATACGTTCATATGCTCGTATCGGTATTATTGTCCAGTTTAATCTCCAACCCATCATTCTTTTTATTTCTATCTGACTCAAACGTTACTACATTTAGTTATCGATACATGATTTATTTCATATTTTTACTAAGTCCTAACATCGAGAATTTTCTATATGTCCCTAACATCTCCTACTCGAGTGTACAGGAACTACTACTTATTGAAGACACTGCAGCGGTCCCAAGATTTCCTGCCAAAATGAGCCGAGTTTAAAATTTTAAATTTACGCTCACTCCAACGTAAAATTTGGTCCAATTAGAAGGAAATCTGGCGTTACAACTACAACCATTATGCAATATCAAAATCATGACAAAGAGACCCAAAATCAGGCTGTAATCACAGTGATGACCAAAACACAATCTTTCCCCCACATCATCATCATTCACTTCATGCCTCTCTCGCCCAAATACTTTGTTATCACTTTCGACACCATCCACCATTCAGTACATCCCAATATCACCAACAACAACAGAAATTCATAAGGCTGTCAATGGGCCGGATCGGCCCGAGTTTGGGCCTAGACTTGATCCGACCCGGAGAAATTATTGGGCAAATCCGAACCCAAGCCGAGCTAACCTAAAACCCGAACCAAAACTGAATCAAAATAGTCAGGTCAGGCCGGATCGCAGGTCGGGTCACCCAAAAACAAAAAACAAATCAAGCATCAAGCCATCAACAACTAAAAAAATCCCAAATTAAAACTTCTAAGGGTTTCAAAATTTCAATAAATTCAAAAATGGTTGAAAACAAAAAGGTTACAATAAATCTAAACATGGTTTCAATAAATCCAAACATTGTTCTAATCTCCAACTCCTCTTCTATGCAATTTTAAGGAAGACGAGACAATCTTTGGTGCAATCTTTCAACCGGATATCCAAAAAGAGAGAGCTTTGGTGCAATCTTTCAATCAGATGGCTTGCAGCAATCTTAAGGGTGGAAAGAAAAGAGAGAGCTTGATGCAGACATCGAAGCTTTTCCAGTAAACATAGCCGAAAGAAATGTTTGGGAGCTCCGGTAAGGAGGCAGCAACGTATAGACACCCCACGTTTTTGATATAGAACAGAGATGAGGAGAGAAGTTGGAGAGATAAAGATACCACCAATAAATTTATTAATACCCTAACCGGATCGGGTCGGGTATGTCACAAAACCTGATTTCAGAATCGAAACCGATTCGGTTTTATTCAGGTTTTAAAAACATAACCCGAAACCTATCCGACTGAGATCTAAACCTGACCGAACCGGCTGGTTTGGATCGGTCTGGATCAGGTTCTCAGGTTCGAGTGTGCAGTCTTTGAAATTCATATAAAACCCTAGAACTGTATATTTCAAATTTGTTTCTGCCAAAACAAGTTATTACTCCAATTCCTCCCTACATTCTATCCTCCGTGTTCATATCTATATTGGGTTTCAACATAATCGCATAATATTCCAACAAATATTCAAGTACAAAAGAAAAATCTCGACACAATCACTAACCTTAAAATTATACTGCTTCTAAATTCCTTAGTTTTACGATCATTGCTCTTTGGATCAAAATGTTAATTTTCTCATTACCAATGGTGGACAGCGATGCAAGAGACGAGCACAAAAAGTTGGAACTTAGACAGATTTTTTTAGAATTAGTGATGTGTAAATAGTCGCCAACCATAGGGCTATTTATAAGCCCTACGCGACTGTTCATCGTACCCCTTCGTGACCATTTGAGTACTCGAGCGTAACGCCTTGATCGCCTCTTCTCAAAGTCTTAAACCCTTTGCCTCCTAAACGCCAACAGGCCCATGCACTGCTGCTCCAAACCTTCCATATATCCCTTTAACTCCTCTGTTATATTTATCTTCACCAAATCAACTCTTATGTTAATAAAAAGATACTGCATGTCCAATTCCTTGTGCCTCAAAGCATCACCTACAGAATAACACCTTGCCATTTTTCTACATAACCCTGTACACATATTTCCTTATTTATTCATCTCCTACATTCCCGGGCCAGTTGTAACCACTAGGGCTGTCAATCCAACCCAAACACGCTAACACAGCCCAAACCTGACCTGCTATAAACGTGTTTGGGTTAACCCTTGGCGGGTTTGGGTCACAAACGGGTCGACACCCTAAACACGTTAACGAAGCAGGTTAGGTTAGGGTTTGAAATTTTGACCCACGGGTAGCCCGCTAACCCGTTTATTTATGTAATTTAGTTTATGTTTAAAGGCTTTTTGGTCTTTTAGCATTGGTATAAATTGTTAACCAAAGTAAAGGTCAAAGACCTAACCCTGATTTCATTTCCTCCTCGTCCGTCGCCTCCTATCTTACTTAGTAATTTAGTTTCTCTCAAGTCTCAACGACTCAACTGTGGATGGAGAGATCAGTTGATTCAGTTCACTAATTCACTCAAGAGATCAGTTCACTTCACTAAGATCATCGAGTTGGAGTCTTGGAGATCAGTCTTATATCATATCATCGTTTGGAGTTCATCACTTTACTTCATCAGTTTATATCAATTCATTAGTTTTAGAGTTCATCACTTCACTTCATCAGTTCATCATTTGGAGTTGGAATTGGAGATCATCACTTCATCAGTTCATCACTCTCGATTGATCAATTTGTGGTGAATCTGGTGAGTCTCAATTGTTCACTCTCGATTGATCAATTAATCAGTTTGCCACTTCTACTCTAATTGTAACAACTTCATTCTCGATTTGGACTAAAAATCTCTGAATCAGTCAATCAGATTACTTATGGAGTTGTGGTGCTCAACAATTGGACTTTGGAGATCAATTTGTACCTGTAGTGAGCCTCAAGTCTCAAGACTTTTTATAATTCTTTATGACAACTTGTTACACTTTCTACTTCTCTTTATTTTATTTGTTACCCTTTCTAATTCTCTGTCTAATCAATTTGTGCATGTGGTCAGTTTATTAAGAATTCGAGGTTTTTGGATATCACTGTCTTTGGACTTGGAGATCATTGTCTTTCCTTTTGAGATCACTCTCAAGTCTCAAGACTCTCAAGTCTCAATAGGTTACTCTTTCTAATTCTCTCTGTCTTTACTTTTGAGTTTTGAGGTCAAATTATAGTTTTACCTTTATCATACTATGATATCTCTGATTTTATATTTTTACTGCGTATGATTATGGTATCTCTCTCAATATTAGAATTTAGAGTTACTACGCCTTGTATGATATCTCTGATTTTACTGTGTTGAGAAGTTCGATCACCAAGCCTTGTATGATATAATATCTCTGATTTTACTCTAAGTCCTATTTTTTTCTAGACTATTATAAGATGAAGCTTAGAAAATAGGTAAAAGTGGGGTATTTTCAATTTTGTATACTTTACTTTATACTTTATACTTTATATCAATATAGTGGTTTTGCTTTCTTAATTTCATAACTTTTCTTCATAATCTTAATGAATTCTTGTTGTGTATATTTTTAATGGGTTGATTAGTATGTGAATGAATACTTGTAAGCATGTGGGCAGCAATTGCATGCTTCACTCTTTTGTGCAAACTGGATGTAGGCATTATCAATTGTGTGTAATACTTTTTTATGGAAGCTATATTTTTTTTGTGTTGAAAACTGCAATGAGGTTTTCTTTAACAAGAAAATGGAGTTTTCAATGCCCAAAAAATGTAACTTTCATAAAAAAGAACATGTACAATTTCTAATGCCAAAATATTAGGCTTCAACAAAAAAGTTGCACATGAATTTGTTGGTTGCACTCTGCAATGAGACATTTACTTATAAATCAATCTATGATACAATATTACAATGTACAAGAAGAATGGATTAAGCATTTCATGAAAAAAATTATCTAAACACAAATTTATCAAATTTCTAAAATTTGGTTAGTGATTTGGTGATCTATGTTAGTTAAATGTTAATTTGGTTATTTTTAGGCTTTTTGCAAAAAAATGGTACAAGTTGGACCTCCTTGCACTTGTGGGGCAGTTTACATGAGGCGTTATAGGGCAAACACTGAGAATAACAATGGTCGTTATTTTTATCGTTGTCCCCAATTAAAAAACCAATGCAAGTCATTTATATGGGAGGATGTTCTAGTTGGTGGCCTTCGGGCAGGAGACCTAGGACAAGGGGCAGAACAAATTGATAAATATAAACAAGTTGAGATTATAAGACCTAGGATTAGGGACAACTATCTCACCTATGCTTTTATTGGATATAATCTTGTATGTGCTTTATTTATTTGGGCAACACTTTTAATTGCAATTGCATTACTCTTAGCTAAGTGATTTGTAATTATAATTACTTTCATTAGACTTGGAAGTAATTTGTAATGGCGTTTGCCTTAACATCCACTAATAAATTAGAAGTTAATTTTTACGTGATGAGTTATTTATTTTGTTTGTCATATTCGATAATTATTTATAATTTTGAATCTAATTTTTTTCTAGATGGTTCCAATTGTTGAGTTAGATAATGATAATGACATCAACATTGATCTTGATGGAGATGACATGAAGATGGAGGGGATTGATGGCCCATTGTCAGAGGTTAGAACTGGAGATGAAAGTGTTGGCACACTTGCTAGGAAACCTGGTAATCGTAAGCAAAAACTAACTTCTTATGTTTGGGCTTTTTTTGAAATCTTTGTTGGTAAGGATAAGAAAGAAAGGGCTAAATGTAAGAAATGTGGTACCATTTATTTATCTGCAAGTTCACATGGGACCGGCAATATTTCTTGACATATCAAAACATGTGAGAAGACTACAACACGTGATTTGGGACAAATGTTTTTATCTCAATCCGAGTCTTCCATGTATTTGAGGGCGGCAAAGTTTGACCCTATTGTTTTTCGTGAGATATTGAATCTAGCAATAATTAGGCATCAACTCCCTTTCAAGTTTGTGAAGCATGAGGGGATTTGTGATGCCTTTACTTATGCGGCATTTGCTAATAGGGAGTTGAAGCTAGTGTCTAGAAATACAGTTAGGGCAGATGTTATCAAGATTTATGAAAGGAAGAAAAAGAAGGTTATGACCGTGTTGCGTGGGGTAGCGGGAAGAATTAGTCTAATATTCGATTTATGGAGTTCTATTACAATGGATAGCTTTATTTTAATTACAACACATTTTGTAAATTCCAATTGGACTTTAGAGAAGAAGATTCTTAGTTTTTCTTATATGCCATCTCCTTACACCGGGTTGACCATATGTGAGAAAATCTACACTTTACTTTGTGATTGGGGAATTGAGAAGAAACTCTTTTCTATTACGTTAGATAATGCTTCGTCTAATGATGTCTTTGTTGGGATGCTTAAGAGTAAATTAAAGTTGAGTAATTCTTTGTTGTTTGATGGAAAGCTTTTTCATGCAGGGTATTGTGCTCATGTGATAAATCTAATTGTGCAAGAGGGTTTGATGGACATTGATGTGTCGGTTGGTAAAGTTTGGGAGAGTGTGAGGTATTTTAAGGGTTCTCAACGTTGGAAGCAAATTTTTTAGGATTGTGTTAGGCAAGCGTCATTACCGTTTAACAAGGGTTTGATGCAAGATATGCCAACTCGTTGGAACTCCACTTTTATGATGCTTGATAGTGCTCTTTTCTACTGAAAGACTTTTACTCATTTGGAGTTGAGTGATTCTAACTACAAGTGCTGCCCTTCCGAGGATGAATGGGATAGAGTTAGGAAAATATGCGAGTTTTTGAAGTTATTTTACAATGTGACATGTCTTTTCTCTGGGACAAAGTAGCCCACTTCAAATTTATATTTTCCTCAAGTTTATTCGGTTCAACATCATATTTCAAAGGCTATGAAGGGTAGGGATGAGTTTATGAAATTCATAGCATCGCAAATGAAGACTAAGTTTGAGAAATATTGGTCAAAGCATAACCTTATATTTGTTGTGGCTTGCGTCTTAGATCCTAGGTACAAACTTGCTTTTGTAGAGTTTGCTTACAATGAGATCTATGGGCTGGAAAATCAGGAGTTTAAAGACTTCAAGGAGAAGTTTAATCAACTTTTTTGACATCTATGTGGCTTTGTATTCCAAGGGAACTCCTTCTAGTTCCAAGCCAACTCCTAATTCAAGTTTTAGTTCCATAAAGTCAAATCAGGACATGGAAGTTATGCAGGTATTATTAATTTGTTATACCTTTTAAATTGCCATGTATTTGTGATTATGTTATAGATATTTGCCATGTATGAGACTGTATGACACTATGATTGTGCATGAGACTGTATGACTGTATTATATGAGACATTGAGACTGTATGACTCTATTTTTCTATAGATATTTGCCATGTATGACTGTATGAGACTGTATAACTGTATGACTGATTGACTGTACTATGACTACGACTGTATGATTTTGTTCTGTTATAGATATTTGCCATATGACTATATGAGACTGTATGACTGTATGAGAATGAGACTGTATAACTGTATGATTGAATGGTTGTATGACTGTATGATTTTGTTATAGATATTTGCCATGTATGACTGTATGAGACTGTATGAGTATGACTGTATGAGACTGTATCAGTATGACTGTATGAGAGAAAGTTTAAACTGCATAATTGTAAAGTGTAAAGTCTGTAATAGCATATTACTATATTAGCATGCCTCTAATGTCTAATCTATATTCTAATTTATAGGCTGTATAATTTGTATGAGTATGACTTAGTAGATATATTTGCCATGCCTCTAATGTCTAATGTCTAATTTCTAATGTCTAATCTGAAATTCTGCATGAGTATGACTTAGTAGATATTTTCCATGCCTGATGCCTCTAATGTCTAATGTCTAATATGTGATTCTCTATAAGTAATTGAGTATGACTTAGTAGATATTTTGTAATAGCATGTCTCTAATGTCTAATATATATTGCTAAGTTGATATATTTGCCATGAATTTGCCATATTTGCCCTGAATTAGTAGATATTGCTAAGTTTATATCATTTTAGGTATTTGAGATGTTTGACAAACGAGAGCATTCCCCGATGAAGTCTCAGCTGCAACAATATCTGGAGGAGCCTAAGTTTAGTTTAAGCAGAGATTTCGATATACTTTCCTTTTGGAAGTCATACCAATTTAGATATCCCGAGCTTGCGTTCATGGCTCGTGATGTATTGGCCATCCCGATATCCACTGTAGCTTCCGAGTCTGCTTTTAACATTGGTGGAAGAGTTATAGATCCATTCTGTAGTACTTTAAAACCTGCGTGTTCTGAGGCTATAGTTTGTACTCGTGATTGGTTATATCAGAGAGTGAGAGGTGATCTCATTTTACATTGATTATATGTATTCTTTTGTTGTATTTTAATAATCGTTGTTTATTTGAGAGTGATCTCATAATCTCATTACTTTATAAATAAATTTTGTAGGGGATTTAAATGTTGATGATATTGTGGAATCGGCTATAGAGGAGCTTGGTGAAGAGTTGTCACTTATGGATGTTGGTAAGTAATGAACTCTCTAAGTTGTCACTTTATGATTAGTTTTATTTAACTATAAGGTACTCAACATAACTCATAAGTCTACACTCTACATATAATCATATATTGATATATATATATATATATATATATATATATATATATATATATATATATATGAGTCTATGACTGTGTATATAATAATAAAACATAAAAGAGCATCACTGGAGTCTGGAAGCCTGAATTTGGATTTTGGAACTCCAAAATCCAAATATAAATATCACATTTAGATTAGAGACTTAGAGTGCATATAATTTTTATGACCTAGTCATATTTAGCTTTGTGTTTTAAATATTTTATTTGATAGGTATATACTGTATAGGACAAAATGCTCATGGAGTTGCTAGTGACGACGTGGATAAATTGCCGGAGAGTGTAAGGAATGGCGGCAACAATGGACCAAGTGGAAGTGGTGTTTGAACTTTGAACTGACTGTTTTAATTTGTGTAAGTAATTAACTAATGATAGTATTATACTATTAGTAATGAGTCTAATGACTGCTTGACAGCTTGATAAAGGACCCTGTTAAACTATTCTTCTAGTTATTTGCTTGGATAGACTTTTAACTTTTAGTTTTGCTAAAATTTGCAGGGGTTTGGCACTTTGATCAGATGCTCCTGAGTTGTAGCTTGATGAAGTAACTTCATGACATGAACAAGTTTTCTTCTATGTAGTTTAAAGAATTTTGAGAAATTGTCAACTTTTACTGTCATCTGCACTAGTTGAGACTTGAGATGATGAGACACTATATGAACTTATGAAGTATGACTATGAATCTATGATGCAGATGAACAGATGAAGTATAAATAGTACTATGTAATAGAATTGTGTAGAACTGTAGAAGACTAGAAGTGGTAAACTGGTAATGTAACTCTGACAGTTTGACTGTGTGACTTTCTGAATTTTTGACTATGAATCTATGGACTGATAAGTGATAATGGTAATATGTCTATTTCTGACTATGACTAATTGTCTATGTTAATGATAATGAGTCTAGTGATAATGAATCTATGGACTGATAATGAGTCTATGGACTGAATTTCTGACTATGAATTTATTCTTAATTGTCTATGTTTATGTCTTTCAGTCTTTGTAATTTCTATATGAATTTCTGATAATGAGTCTATGGACTGAATTTTTGACTGTCTATGTCTTTCAGTATTTGTAATTTCTATATGAATTTCTGATAATGAGTCTATGACTATGAATTTTTGATAACTGATAACTAATAAGTGATATACTGAATTTCTATATGAATTTTTGATAACTGATAAGTGAATTTCTATATGAATTTATGATAACTGATAACTGAATTTCTGATAATGAGTCTATGAACTAGAGAATTCATTTCTGTCTTTTATGATGACTGATAACTGGTAAGTGATAAATATAAACTGATAATTATGAACTAGAGAATTCTGATGGGCCGGGTTGACCTGGGTTGCCAGGTTATCGTGATGACCCGATAGTTTCGCGGGTTGAATGGGTCGGGTCGTGTCAACCCGATAATGCGTAGCTCGGGTTCGGGTCAAATTTATTGACCTGTTTAGTAAACAGGTCGGGTTCGGGTTGGCTCTTTATTGACCCGAACCCGTGACGACCCGGCCCGGACCCGACCCGACCCATTGATAGCCCTAGTAACCACAATTCAAATTTTAAATCTTGTTCGACAATACAACTATCCAAACATCGAGATAATATCAACACTCGCATACCCAACATCACAATTTTATATCAATCATAATTTACTTATTCAACATATCACATCATATTCGAGAAAATACTTGAAATATACAAAACTATACTTCGAGAACATTTTATCATTATAGAAGTCGACAACAAAAATCTGACAAAAATAAAGTCATTTATTACAGGCAACAAAAGCCAACAGGTCCGCTTTTTAACCATTTCGTATAACAACAACATCTTCCTTTTTCACCCGCGCCTTGGCTCAAGTCCTTATCTTACCGACATGTTTCGGAGGACTCAGAGATTACAATTGTCAGTGAAACAAGTATTCCTCTTCAGCAACCTTTGCTTCCACTTCATTCATTTTCTCATAGTTGGGATCTACCGGTACCAATGTCTGCCCATTTACACAGAGTTTACTAAAGTATTCAGCAACTCCCAATACTTGGCGTGCACACGGTTGCTGAAATTATAATCCCGCGCCTGCACCCTCGTCCTCACCATCTCACAATCTTGAAAATGACTTTCCCCCACTTCAAGGGGTATTTATATGACAAACTCCAAGTGACACAACTCACAAGAGTCAAAGACGGTAATCACTATCAATTGACACCCCAACTACTCAGTTAATTATACCTCTTAGGGAACCATTTACGGGGACTACACAACTAACACTGACTACTTCAAAATCCTATTGCAAATCGAAACAGATAGCTCAACATTTTTCTTTGAGATACTAATTTACCATTTTCATCGAGAAGACAAGATGTTTAAGTCGATACAAAATCAAAGAATTACATTTTATCTCATAAAAGAACTGTTACATTCGCCATTCATTACTTTGATTACATTACAGACCAATCTACAAGTTATTGTACAATCAATAGTATGATACATTCTCCCACGAAGGAAAAACAACCACACCCTCCTTCTCTATAACCACCACCATCTTATAACCCAAGAGGATTACATAGACGATGGCGTCCGGAGAAGCTACCACAGGTAGTCTTACCCGCCAAAGCATCTTCGTCTTCCACATGGGCAATGGCCAATTCTCAAAGACTGTCGATGCGCTCTAAGGCCGTCAGTAACACAAAATAAAATTGGGACCGAAAGAAAAACTCTGTTTTAGCAATCTTCTCCTCCAATTCTGTTATTCCTTTATATGTCGGCTCCACCGGCTTCGGATAATAGGATGACAGCGACAATCGGCCAAAGTAAAATTCCTTCAACTCATCGTACTTGGCGTCCACACACCCCAAAAACCTATTGTGTAAGGTCTAAAACTGTATCTCCACCATTATTGAGTACCTTACCTTCACAAACTGCCAAACAACCATTCCATCCTTCTTAATCTATTTATAGCAACACCTTCACCTTCACAGTTACTACAGTCTAACGTCCAGCCATTAATACTTATCGGGAACATAAAATGACCAGGTTCAGTTGACCATCAACCTCAGAAATGACAGAGCATAGATTTCATAAAGTATTCGACAACCCTTTCACATTCTGATATTCTTCTCGATGCAACAGCAAGTAATTGTGTCCAGACTTGATAAGAAGAAACCAATGGAATTTAGTTGAAGATATTCCATCATTCGAGAAGATGTCATATCTGTGACTACAGAGCTCGACCCGCTACAGTAGCTGTTATCTTTGGTCAAATAGAGCCGTTGATGGGAGAACCGCAAAGTTCGCCCACTACCCACCAAAATAGGAAACTGTTTTGTTTTTGTAACTGCCTGTATCTACTATATATATAGGCAGAGAATATGTCAATCCAATCCGCAACTCTACTATTAAGATATTCTTACGCCCTTATTATTTAAACAATTATAATAATTAACAACTATTGGATTTCATACCTAAATCCTCCTCGAGGTCGTAGTTTTTTTTTCTTCAGGTTTTACTGAGTTTCCACGTAAAATCATATGTGCTTAAGTTTACAGTTGCATATTTCGTACTTAAGTATTGGTGAAGTTATCCTTCCAAAAAATATGCCATTACAATACCGAGGCCTCCTTAGAATTAGATCAAGCAGAAAAGGAATCTTTTTGTCGTGCCTTGCATTCGTTAAAGGTCCCTATTGGGTATAGTTCTAATTGGAAACATAATGTAGACATGAACCAACATCAATTAAAAGGTCTTAAGTCACACGATTATCATGTCTTGTTACAACAACTCTTATCAGTAGTCCTAATACATGCTTTCAAGAAGCATAAGCCATTACTTGCTGCTTTTCGAACGATATCCTCATTCTTCAATGTGTTATGCTCTAAGGTTATTCATCGAGAAGAATTACAAGTCATGTTTCAACGGGTAGTTGAATCTTTATGTGAGTTTTAAAAGTACTTCCCTCCATCTTTTTTTATTTCCATGGTTTACCTTGTTGTGCACTTAGGGGAGGAGGCATTGCGATGTGGACCCGTCAGAATTAGATGGATGTATGGATTCGAGAGATTTGTTAGTAGTTTAAAGCTTATTTCATCTTTAGCGTACAATTTTCCTAAATTGATATATGATGTACTACATGCATCAGAAAAATGATAGCATACAAAGATTATGTTAAGAATGCAAAGCGTGCAGATGGGTGTATCGCAAACCGTTATGTTTTAGATGAAGCGATATTGTACTGCATATACCTAATGGTAGAAAATGGACCCATAAACATGGATGACCAACATTCATGAATGATGATGCAGATAAGGAACAACCTCTTGACAAAGGCAACATCATTTATCTTGAAACACTTAAGTACGAATAGGTGCGTCGTTGGGTTTTGAGCTCTTATGATGGAATTGAAGAATGGGAAAAGTAAGTATATTTATAGATATCTTTCTATTTGACGCATCTATGTAGGTCATACCTAATACTTGATTAATATGTAGGAAGTATGATATATACTTTAGAGAATACATGAGAGTTTCAAGGCGTAGGGGAAGCACAAACGTAGGAAAACCACTAGATTATATATTATGGTTAAGGGAGCAGGTATAAAAACATGCATTCTTAATGCATTTTATAATAATTATTAATCTCAAAACAACTAATCTTGGATTTATCAATTCTTTCATAGTTTGAGAACTCATAAATGTTAACATTGAAAAGATTAGTCGACGGACCGAGCTTTAAAGCAACATCATATAAAGCATATCGCGTAAATGAATTTGTGTTTTGTACAGTGGACTCTGAATTTTGCAAGACAACACAAAATAGTAGGATTAAGATGAAAGTGATGACCAATTTTGTTGCTAGTGTAAGAGATCAAAATCCACGTGAAGCAGAAACCATATGCTATGGGGTTATAAAGGAAATTATCGAACTAGATTATTATGATTTTCCCCAAACAGTATTCTATTGTGAGTGGGTGTGGGTTGAAGATAAAGTTAATGGATGTACATTTGACGTTTAAGAAAATTTAACTTTTGTGAACTTACAAAAGTTAAAGAGAAACTCAAAGGTCGACGATGAGCCATATTGTCTCGCATCTTAAGCTTCGCAAGTCTTCTATTGTCAAGATCCAACAAGGACTGATTGGTCTGTAATAATTAATGCTCCAAAAAGATTAGATTAGAACATTGACACATATAAAGAGCCATTAGTTTTTGAGACAAGAAATCCTTTTACTTCTTCAATGATGGGATTAATAAATGAGAACGTAGATGGAGATGAAGAAATTACTGAAGGATCATGGATGTAGAAAGTTCTATTTATATCATAGTTGTATTTAAAACATGAACTTTATCTTTCGTCAATTTTCCAAACTTGTATCCAACACATGGAATGGGTTTATTTGTAGTTTTTTAATCAACTTTTTTATATTGCATTTCGTTTTCCCCCCAATATTTATTCTCTCATATAATTGTTTACTAATTCTAGCTTTTCTTTTGGTATTGTACAAATGTTTTATTTGTGGTATTAATTTCTTATCTACTTTTGCTTGGTTTTACGATGATATCACCATCACAATCGATGCTATCATCGCCAAACCCTTCGGAGCCTTTGCCTATATTGGCTGGGAGATCGCATGAGCAATCTACTACATCAAGTAGAGGTAGTTTTATAGCACTTTATTTACTATTTAGGGCTACAAAGACCTTGGTATGTAGATGTAACCTAATGATGATTAGTATGATGTTACTCTTCTTTATTTCTACCTTAAATCATGAAGTTATAAGAATTCCAAAATTTTGCCTTTTTAATACTTGATTTTATCACATGACGGGTGTCTAAATATTAAGTGCCTATACAGAATACTTAAAGGTTTCTCAAGTTTTCTTGGGTTGGATATGGGTAAGCTCCACATCCTTTGGCCTTCATTTCAGTATGAGCAATGGTCTTCGCATGACGGTTTGTCTAAGTATAAAAATGGCATGTGTCTGGTAAACACATGTTGCAGGACACTAATGAAAATGTACCAGCAAATCATTAAGGTGTATATTTGCCATTCACACGCTAAACTTCACCAGTAAAGAAATTATACTTGAAAGATATTGAGGTTGGTAGCCCGATGTCCACACTATGAATTAGGCATGTGTTCAAAGACATAACCAAAATTTATCCGTGAACCGTGTTAGCCATTTTTTTAGCCGTAGAGTGATAGTCAAGTTCGATTTATCATTGCCTTTGACAAATTATCATGTGTAGTTTTAAAAAACAAATGATGGCCATCCGTTTTTTATAAAACCGTGAATCAGGCTAAAAAATATTTTTGTAAAATTAAGTTAGCGCCAGGTAGAAAATTGTTGGATTTTTTGTCTATACCGGCACTACTCAATGTTTTATCTTTTAGTTCACGAGCACACATGTTAATTGGTAATATATGTGTTATTGGTTATGCCCAATTGCTACACCAAGTTAAGGTTGGTGGGACCTAGGTTCAGTTTGGTTCGAGGCAAACTGGATGGAAATGCAAGTTCAATGCATTTGCTAATGCGTTGCAATGCAAATCATGAGATGAAAAAGTAACACTTTGCAATTGTATTTCAACGATTTACCTGGAATTTAATTCCCTTGCATTTACACACCACTTGTATTATAAAACATTAGTTACAATGCAAGACAAATGAATTACATTTACAATGTGTTGCAATTAATGTAATGCAACTTGTTAACATGTTTCTGGTTTACTGTAATATAAGTGAAGTAAAAACAAATACTCGTGTTTGGTTAGAGGCATTGTACGCAAGTGCAAGTTAATTATTTTAAATAAAATTTTTATTCATCATTGATTAACATAATCAATTACATTATTATTACTAACAATGTCCAACTAATAAATAAATAAAATAAAAAATCTAAATGATCAACTTGATCAATTATTTTCACTAATATGTAACTAAACCACCTTGAGCCTCAATCTAAACATCTCCAATACTCTCCATCAATTTATCTAGGCATGTTTTCCGATCTATAGCATCACCAATAAGGAAAAATTGTGTCTCAGTGGGAGAGTTCATTATCTTGTACCATGCACCTCATAAATAGGCGTCACTATATCCTTCTGCCTTAATAATTTCTTCACGTAGGGTTATGAATTTTTTTCTGTGATCAATTGAGGCCTGAAGTCCGCTGAGAGTACCCGAAAGACCTTCAAGTAGTTCCTCCAACTTATCTGTCTTCTTTACCTTAGTTCCATGTTGTCATTTTTCCAATGGAGGAGCAGGAGCCGATATTATCCTAGTTCGGTAAGGAATATTTACGACCGTAACTTACCGGCAAACCTAAGTTTGCAAGGATTGATTTTCAAAAGCTTGAAACTCATGGTTCATCTTCAAGCAAGACCTAATACGATCTTTTAAATTACAATACAGCAAATACTCCAAAACACAAACTCATCCCCTGCACACATCACAACCAAATTCAGCCACTAGAAACGAAACAACAATTATAGCAACCAAACACTCTAAAATTGAACTTCAAACTCTAATCAAATTGCATAATTGTATTTCGAAGACTTCAAACTCATCGAAACCTTAATTATCAGCATTGCTCAACTTAGATCAACCAATTACACTAGTAGAGTGCGAATCTAGTAACAAAAACACAGTAAGGAAGGATTAAAACTAAAGGAAATTGAGCAAAGATCACCATTAATATCAAAAAATTAACCTAAATCGATCGAAAAACTAACTCGTTGTTAGAGCATCTACAAAAGTTTCTCGAACGATCAAGAGAGAGAGAGACTCTTTATTTGACTATAGAGCGAAATAAGGTGTGAGCGGGTGTACAACTACGACTACAACGAACCCGACTTGCGTGAGGGTTTAGGAGAACCAAGAGTTTGGTTTTAAAAGGGTTTTATTTTGTTTTTGATCACGATATTTTTTTTTGCGGGAAGAGAGATTTTTTTGGTGGGAAGAGAGATTTTTTTAGTGGGAAGAAAGAGTCCTCGATGCAAGTCTTGTTGCAGAGATTCTTGGCTGCAATAGAATGCAAAGGAAATGAGTCTATTTTACACCAAATGCAAATTCCTTGCTTTTGCATTGGATAATTAACATTGAAACAAACAGTTGCAAACTACTTGCATTTGCTTTACGAAAATGAACCAAACACATGTAAGTGGTCAAGCTTGCAATTGATTTGCATTTGCAACAAACGAAACACCTACAACTTATTCCCCTTGAATTTAAGTAGAACCAAACACCTATAATCGGTTGAAAATACAAACTGTTGCATTTGCATCCAGTTTACCTTGAACCAAACTGAGCCCTAGTGTTACTCTTTATTAGGGTTTGAGGGTATAATGGGAAGACCATCTAAACCCTATCAGGTTAAATAGAGAGGAAGTACCTCTTTGTTTTCTACTACACAAAAAACCATCCCATCCATTAAGGTCTGCAGCTAATCCAAGGGAAGACTCACTCAAGAATAGGAGATTTTTTAGAAAGCAGGATAAGAGGTTAGTATAATCTCCTTTACTATGCAATTATTGATCATAATTATTGTATAAAATCTCAACCATTGATATCAGTCCCTATGATACAAAATACAATGATTTTCTTCTAGAACACAAGGGTAATATGAAACGACAGTAGTTGTGAGTGTTCCTACATTACGGCAGTTTAAGGGGGTGTTTGTTTTTTGCTCTTACTTAACTTAGAGCTCTTACTCAACTTTAAACCTCTTGCGCCCCTCTTACTCTCGACTTAGAGCTGTTTGTTTTTGCCTCTAAGTTTGCCTCTAACATCTTACTTAAGTTAGTATTCTCTTACTCAGGTAAGCTGGCTGAATGGGCTGGTTTCATGGTCAGAGGCTCGAAGTCCCTTTTTATCTCTTTTATACCCCTCTCTATTCCCCTAATTCCTACCCCTAGTCCTTATCCCCCAAAACCTAAGGCCGTGCTTGTTTTTTGGGCAAGGGTGAGAAGAGGTGTGATTTTTTGGAAACTTCTCACCTTTGGCATGTTTGTTTTTTTTTTAATAAAAGTTGGCATTTTCTCCAAAAAAAATGAAAACTGGAAGTTTGGTTGGAAGTTTGGCCTACTTCCAACTTTAAAACTTCACACCCCCCCCCCCCCTGTGAAGTTTTTTAGGTTGACTTCCAACCAAAAAACTTACAGTTTGGCTTTGACTGATCGTTTTGCCGCAATACCACGGTCTGGTTGTTTCCCACCCTGTCAACGGTTTAAGTGGGGGTATTATAGTCATTTTAAGCCCAAAAATATGAAATCTGCCAAATCAATAACCACCCTTACCTCCCCAAACTTGCCAAATCATTAACTAATGTAAAAAAAAACAAAAACAAAACAAAAATTGACCAAAGGAATACAACGCCTCCCTCGACCCTCTCTTCATCCAACAACACTCTCCCTCGCAGCGCCTTCACTCTCCCATAAGCTCCTCCTTCTCCCTCGCAGCGCCCACCCTCTCTCTCGATCTCCACCCTCTCTCCCTCGCAGCATCAACAGCGCCTCCCAAACAGCTCCACCTTCTCCCCACCCTCTCTCCTAAATAGCACCTCCAACCACCTCTCTCCTGTCCTCCAACAACGCCTCCAACAACGGTATTTTACATTCTCTCTCTATGTTTATTTATGTTATTTTACAAATTACATTGTGATGAATTAAATGTGATTGGTTAAATGAATTAAATGTGATGAATTACATTGTGATGATTGTTGGGTTTTATTTAGAAATTGTGATTGGTTCGTTTGGTTGGTTTGTGGAATTGTGATGAATAAAATGTGGTTTATAGGATGGATCAATATGATGATGAAACATTAGAATTAGAGGCCATTGCTGCGGCTGTAGCCACTGCGGTTAACCTAGTATTGTTGTTGGTTGAGGCTACCCAATATGATAGAGCACCTTCTGTCAATAGGAGGGAACACAGGAATGCAAACTTACGTTGGTTGTATGATGAAAGTGATATTATCTGCCACAATATATTGCGAATGAATAAGGCTTGCTTCATTAGTTTTTGTGATAGGCTGAGAGGGAAGGGTTTGAGAGCTAGCAAACATTTAAATGTTGAAGAACAGGTGGCAATATTCTTGTTGATTGTAGGTCATGACACTAGGTTTAGGCATGCCCAGGCTTCAACCATGAGGTCATTGGAAACTATTTCCAAGTATTTTCATGTTGTTTTGAAGTATGTTTTGAGGTTGGGTAAAGACTTAATCAAACATCCAACTCCTGACTTGTCTCTTGCCAATAGAAACAATCATCATGCTTGGGCCAACACTTACTTCAAGGTATATATATTTACTTCATGGTTGGGTTCATATTTTAAGTACAAGTTGATGGCATGGTTTATGATTTATTTTCTTTAGGATTGTGTTGGAGCAGTGGATGGCACATTCATCCCTGCAACAGTCCCCCTTGAAGATCAACCTAGGTATCGCACTAGGAAGGGGGATAAAAAGCAGAATGTGCTTGTTGCTTGTTCCTTTGACATGAAAATAACTGAGATATTTGCTGGATGGGAAAGTTCAGCTCATGATAGCAGGATCTTGAGAGCTGTAGTTAATGATGACATGTATCCGTTTATAGTGCCAAGAGGTAAATGATAATGTATTTATAATATCATCCTTAATATTTTACTTGTAATTTTTGGTTTACAATCTTAATATGCACAATTTAACTTATTTTAGATCATTACTACTTGGGGGATGCTGGATTTCCCCAACCTCCTGGTTTTTTAGTTCCCTATCGAGGTGTACGCTATTACCTTAAGGAACATCGAGAGAGGAATAGTCCTCAGACTCCACAAGAGTTATACAATTATCGACACTTTCAGCTAATGAATATCATTGAGCGTCTATTTGGGGTCATGAAGAGACGTTTTGCCTGTTTGCGCACAGAACCCCATTATGATGTTGAAACTCAAACCAAGGTTATTGTTGCATGTTGTATCATTCACAATCATATCATAGAGGTAGATCCACATGACAACTTAGAAGATCCAAATACAGAGGGAAATGAATATGGAGAAATGCCTCATGAAGAAATAGGAGCATTAGGGGGAACAGAAGCATGAACCAATTTCAGGGACCACCTGTGTGCAAACATGTAGCTTGAGTATGTCAACTCTGGCCACTATCATCCTGCCTGAGTCATCTATTTTGTACTATTTTTATCTGTTTGTTTACTACTCTTTTACTACATCCTTTATTATGACTATGGTATGAGATCACTTTAATAAGTCTGTTTGGTATTTATATTTTTGGTTTTCACTATTGTTATGACTAAGTATTATGTCTTTAATGTATTGTATAGTGTATGCAGATTAACAAGTTATTATGTGTTATGACATATTCATGATTTATTATTTTGTAGGTGTGATGGCTAGGTATTATGTGGTTTTTGTAAGGCGTGTATCCGAAGTATATGAGACATGGGAGGAGACACACCCCCAAGTCTCAGGTTTTCGAGGAGCTATTCATAGAAGAGTTAATTCAAGGGCAGAGGCTGATCGTTTGTTTGTTGCATTTGTTGAGAAGGAGAGGCATATTCAGGGGGGAGTAGCTTTGGAGGAGGAAGAAGCCCCACCAGTTGCTGAGGTCGAAGAAGCTGAAGACGTAGAGGATCTAGGTGGGATGGCTGTGAGGGATGTGTATGGTTGGATTTTCTGTGTTGCTTTAGTTTGTGTTGGAGTGGTGTGTTGTAAGGTAGGTAATAAGTGAGTATTTTAATTTTAGAGGTGTTGATCGACTGGTATTTTCTTGTATGACTATGAGGAATGTTTTCCTCTATATTTGGTTTTATATGTATTTTTGATATTTTTGTGGAGAAACTTCTAATCTGTGGTCAAATTAGATGGTTCAGCCAAACAGACTAGTGAGAAATTGAAGTTATAAGTATTAAGTACAAGTTCTAACTTTCTGCCAAAAAGCACACGAGTTTTCTCCAAATCTTCTAACCTCGAAATTTCCTACCTCTTCCTACCTCTTCTCACCCCCAAAAATAAACAAACATGGCCTAAAAACAAGTTTTTTCTTTCTTCCATTCTCCCCTCTCTAACCGATCACTCCACAGAAGAAAGAGCTCCAATCCCTCCATAGAGCTCTCTTTCCTACAGAGCTCCGACTGCTCCAACAGAATTCCAACGAATCGTTGTGCTCTCTACTCTCTCTCTCTCTCTTATTCAAGGTAATTCTTCCATTATCTAATAATCTTGATGTTGAATCGATCTTTCAATCTTGCTGTAATTCCTCCATTAAGGTTTGTTTATCTTCAATTTGTTGTTGAATCTTGCTGGTGACTTCTAGCTTGCCTGCAGTATAGCTGTTTAGGGTAATTCCAACGAATCGTTGTGACCCAATCTTGCTGTAATTCCTCTATTAGGGTTTGTTTATCCATACTAAAGAATTGGGAGAGGTGTATTAAGGGGGTGAATGTTTAAGTTCTGATTTGGGGAAGAATCCTTTGTGGGTTTTACTGAAAATAATCTCACCAGAAATGGGTTACAGGAATCCCTAAATCTTTCCCCAACTTGAGTCTGCAAATTTATAGTTAGAAAAGCAAACATTTTCAATCAAATTCAAAATTTCTTTTACCTGATTGAAGAAAAATATGAGTTGAAAAGAGTTTGGAGTTTCCCTATGTTAGGTGAGTTCAAGAGTTTGCAGTATCCTGTGCTAAGGCTCATTTGAGTTCCATAGTTCACAGCAGAGCCTTGTGGTGGATAGTTTCTTTATAGTTCTAATTTGGGGATACCATGGTTGTACTGTTGATTTATTTGAGGGTTTAGGAGAACCAAGAGTTTGGTTTTAAAAGGTTTTTATTTTGTTTTTGATCACGGCACATTTTTTTTGGCGGGAAGAGAGATTTTTTTGGTGGGAAGAGAGAGTCCTCGATGCAAGTCTTGTTACAGAGATTTTTGGCTGCAACAGAATGCAAAGAAAAAAGTCTATTTTACACCAAATGCAAATTCCTTGCTTTTGCATTGGATAATTAACATTGAAACAAACAGTTGCAAACTACTTGTATTTGCTTTACGAAAACAAACCAAACATATGTACTTGCATTTGTAACAAACCAAACACCTACAACTTATTCCTCTTGAATTTAAGTTGAACCAAACACCTATAATCGGTTGAAAATTCAAACTGTTGCATTTGCATCCAGTTTGCCTCGAACCAAACTGGGCCCTAGTGTTACTCTTTATTAGGGTTTGAGGGTATAATGGGAAGACCATCCAAACCTTATTAGGTTAAATAGAGAGGAAGTACCTCTTGGTTTTCTACTACACAGAAAACCATCTCATCCATTAAGTCTGCAGCTAATCCAAGGGAAGACTCACTCAAGAACAAGATATTTTTTAGAAAGTAGGATAAAAGTTAGTTTAATCTCATTTACCTATGCAATTATTGATCATAGTTAATGTATAAATTCTCAACCATTGATATCAGTCCCTAGGATACAAAATGAATGATTTTCTTCGGAATACGACGGTAATATGAAACGACCGTAGTTGTCAGTGTTCCTACATTACGGCAGTTTAACATTTGCATGGGACCTGAAAATTTTCGTCTTCTCTTCAAAAACTCTCCTCTCCTTCTCCGAAAAAAAAAATCTCTTCTCCAAACAAACTTATCCGCCTCCCCCTCTCTCGGCTCCAAATCAGTTCATCTCTATAAGGAATCTTTTTGTTTCACCTCTCTCTCATCATTGTGATTTTGGTGCAATTAGGGCAAAAGAAGATTGGAGGAGCAAAATTGGTAAAATCAACCCGTTCGATCTCGTAAGTTTGAACTAATTTTGTAGATTTAGGGTTACAATCATGAATTATTTGTGTTTGATTTAGGTTTTGTCATCGTGTTAGTGTTTAATTATGCTTGTCAAGACATGTGATTGTTATTTGCCCCCAATTTCAAGCCCTAAATCAGAAACTAGAAAAGGTTGCAAATTTTGGAATGGGAGAGTTGGTAATTGAGTAATTTAGTGATTTAGGAACTTTTAATTGTCCCACAGAGCTGAAATTGGTGAGTTTGAATCCTTTTTTCTATCTTGATATCTTTGTTCTTCACTTTCTTTTAGGGATATTGTGTAAAAGAACCAACTTTCGAAAGGGAATTTTCAAGTTTAGGTGTAAATTGGTTGGAATTGGTTTAAAAGCGTAAATGTTGTTAGTGTTTCTCAAAGGAGGAGACAATCGGGGAAGAACGGTCGTTCCCTACCGTGTTACGATTTACTAGTTAAGGGTATTATAGTCCACTGAGATTCTTTCACGATATATAATTGTCCAAACTTCGAGATCTTCATTCGTTTCACAAACTTGTAACATTCGTCACTGCGAGTACGCTTTCTCGTATTCTTCTAGGGCTTGATTGATTTGATTAGGGTTTCTATTTTCGAGTAATGTTATCTTCGATTTTGTTTGGATGTAATTGTCGTTGTTCTAGGGTTTTAGGTTTATTAGGAACTTAATTGTGAGTTTACATGGATTTAGATTTGAGTTCCTATTGTAATCATTTAGAACCTTAATATAGGTAAAGCCCGTGGCGTAAACTAGAGGGAAAAATATTTAAATTGAGTAAGAAGAAGGGAGGAATCACTGCGTTTGAGTTGATATCTTGTTCAATGCGGAGAGCTCTTGGATTAGGCATACAAGTAGTTTGCAAGCCAGTAACATTTAAAGTTAATTGTTGAGCTCTTGATATTCCTCCTTCTTTAGGTTAGTACGGATGACGATGCTGGAATTTTTTTTTTTTATGTGAAATGTTTCTTGTAATCTTCCTTTTTACATTATGGAGTTTATAACATAGGAGAAGGGAAACTTGGGTTTTATTTGTGAAGTGTCTTTGTTTATGTTGTGTATTAAGTCTAAGATAATTGATTTCATGAAGCTTTGGTAATTGAAATATAAGGATTTAGTTTGAGGTCCTTGGGGATTTAAAATAAAATAAAATAGTAGTGTTTGACAAGTGGTTTTAGAAGCATCTGATTCATAATTTTGGATGCTAGGCTAATGGAGATAAATTATGAACCCGGATCAACCTGGTTTGCAAAAAAAAAAAAGAATAAAAAAAGAGTTAGGGTTTGAGTTAAAGTTGGGTTATCAAACAATGTGTTTTTTGTTAGAAGAATGTGAAGATTAGGTATGGTTCAATTTGATCAAGGAATAACTTACTGATTTTGGGTATTGTAGAGGAAGGAATTGGGAAATTCGGCATTATGGTTTTTGATGTATTTTAGAGATGTGAAAGGGACAAAGAAATCTAAATTTTAGGGTGCTAAAGATTGCTGAACTTGTAAATCAGTTGTACCCTAGACGGCTAGACCATTGTTCCCGTATAAATTGTGGTTTCTAGGTGATAGTTTGCTATTTTACCCAACATGCAGAACACATCCATACACCATAGACCTCAAAATTAGTTTGTGCTAGCCACTGATACATAGTACTGCCTCACACACAAATTCTCCCTAATCCAATAAACGGCCCGACATGTCTGTACAATCTTCTGTCATATGCTGATAGGTCATCTAAGTGAAATTATATTTTCTGGGCAAAAAACTCCGCATCTAGAGCTTCAGCATATTGTTTACTGTTTGTAGTCACTGATTGTTGTTGACAGAAACGTAAGAGGGTGATTTAGTTTTTCCCAATGATATCTATGACCATCAATCTGCTCTGCAGATATCAATTTCTGTTTTTAGGACCCTCAGTAGTCGTCTTTTGCGAGTTTTGACAGTCGGATGATGTTTGAGATATCGTGATAGAATAATCAATTGACTTTAATACTCTTATTTTATTCATTTAATACGATTATACCCTTGGTCTTTTGAGAAATGGTGAAACCCCCCAAATTAGGGATTTATTCTTTTCAGAGAACGATTTGGGTATTTGTTGAGCAACATAAAAGGTATGAAACTGTTTACATCTAATTGTTTTTAGGGTTTTGATTTAACATTTGCTTGTTCTTCTTTGGTTTTGTTCTCTATATTTACATTTATGCACTTTCTCGCCTCATAGGTAAAATTTATAGTAATTTGAGTAATTTGTGATTATGGTGTTAAAGAAAAAAAAAGTTTCATTGATTTTTAGAAATCAGGAAAGAGTGCATCCAGATTAGATCTCTTATGATATAGTCATTGTTTTCCACTCAGGAAATACCATTTTGCTTATTTGAACTTTGTTTTTCAGGTGATAGGGTAAACTGTTTTTTGGCTCCGTTTGGGATAAATTGTACCGTGCTTAGAATAAATTTGTTTTAGCTGTTTGGCATGCATAAATGAAACATTTTTTTTCTTCAATCTTGTGGTGTTTGATAGTACTTCTAAATATAATGCTTACTTTTCTTTGTGTGAAGTTTTCTTGTTTTGTTTCCTTTGTCATCCAAAATTGATTTGGAAATTATGAATAAAAGCATTGAGAATAGGGTGAATTAACTGATTTTAAAGCGGAGTTACGGAAGCTATTTGAACACATGGTCTGCTTTTGGCTATGATTTTTTGGCTAATAAGCTTTTATGAAGTTCCAACAAGTGCTTACGTAATTGAATACACCAGCTTAGTAAGTTTTTTAAGGTATGCCAAATATGCTACTTAGTTAAAAGAAAATTTTCTCTAGAAATGGGTATATTTGTTCTTATATATCCTAAGACGATAGTAACTCTAAATTGCTTGAAATAACAAATAACAATGCATTGGCTACTATAATATGTGATCAAATTTATTTCTTTAACCCTAAAATTATTCTAAATCAATGTAAAATCACTATTAAGTTCCTAATAAACCCCAACCCTAATTAAATCAAAGATAACATTACTCGAAAATAGAAATCTAATCGAATTCATTAAACCCTAGAAGAAGAGAAAATGTACTCACATTGATGAAGCGTGATGCAAGTTCGCGAAAAGGAAGAAAATCTCGAGTTAGAAATTTATGTATCGCAAAAGAATAGGATCTTCAAGTTACCGTAATACTATTATCAAAATTCATAATTTCAATTATACCCTTTTTTCTTTTGAAAAATGGTTGAAAGTTGAAACCCTCAAATTATGGATTTATTTTTATTGTTCTCAGAGAATGATTTGTTGTAAAAAAAGTACGAACATTGTTTACAATCTCGTTCTTTTAGGGTTTTGATTTGACATTTGTTTGTTTTTTTGTGCGGTTTTGTTCTTTGTAAATATAGTAATTTGTGAAGCTTTATTATTTGAGGAAAAGTGATAGTTATGTTTATATATGTATAGCAGAGTAAACTCGTGTAGTAGGTTTCTTTATCTTTGTAAGTACTGTGTTTATTAAAAGGCTAGATGATATGACGCATAACTATCTCTGGCACGGAAAATGATTTCTTGAAATATATTTCGTCGAATGGGAGAGAGTGTGATGTATAAAGAATATTAGGGATTGGGAATTTACAAAATTGAAGTGGTGAACAGGGCCTTGATAACAAATTCACAAAATTGAAGTGGTGAATATGGCCTTGATAGCAAATGTTGTTGGAGATTTGGGTTACTTTGAAGCATGGGGAAGGTGAATATGATTCAGGAAGCTTGGGAAGAAATCTAGATGGTGAAAAAAGGCAGTCTAGGAAGTCGTACAAATAAGTAGTCTCAATATGCATTTTGGGGTTTAGAGAAACTTTAAATAGGGTTATGGATTTAGATTTGAGTTCCTATTGTAATCAGTTATATCAAGCAATTTAGGCAGTTTGTATTAAGCAATTTAGTGTTAATACTATCTTAGGATTTAGAACCTTAATATAGGTAAAACCCGTGGCGGAAACTAGAGGGAAAAATATTTAAATTGAGTAAGAAGAAGGGAGGAATCACTGCATTTGAGTTGATATTTTGTTCAATGCGGAGAGCTCTTGGATTAGGCATTCAAGTAGTTTGCAAGCCAGTAACATTTAAAGTTAATTGTTGAGCTCTTCATATTCCTCCTTCCTTAGGTTAGTACGGATGATGATGCTGGAATTTTTTATTTTTTATGTTAAGTGTTTCTAGTAAATCTCCTTTTTTCATCATAAAGTTTTTCCCAAACTTCCTAAATCTTATACACCTTTCATGCTTCAAAGCAACCCAAATCTCCAAAACCAATTGCTTTCAAGGCCATGTTCACCACTTCAATTTAGTGAATTTGCTATCAAGGCCCTGTTCACCACTTCAATTTTGTGAATTCCCTATCCCTAATATTCTTTATACATCCCACCCTCTCCCATTCGACCAAATATATTTTAAGAAATTATTTTCTGTGCCAGAGATAGTTATGCGTCATATCATCTAGCCTCTCAATAAACACAGTGCTTACAAAGATGAAGAAACCTACTACACGAGTTTACTCTGCTATATATATATATACGCCCAAGTATCACTTTTCTTCAAATAATGAAACTTCACAAATTACTGTATTTACAAAGAACAAAACCACACAAGAATAAACAAATGTCAAATCAAACCCCTTGAACAACGAGATTGTAAACAATTTTCGTACCATTTTTGCTGCCCAAATTGTTATCTGACAACAATAAAAATAAATCCCTAATTTGAGGGTTTCAACCATTTATCAAAAAAGAAAAGGTATAATTAAAATTATGGATTTTAATAAGGGTATTACGGTAACTTGAATATGCCATTCTTTTTCGATACATAAGTTTTTAACTTGAGATTTTTTCCGTTTCGCGAACTTGCAACACTCATCATTGTGAGTGTCCTTTCTCTTATTCTAGGGTTTGATGAATTCGATTAGGTTTCTATTTTCGGGTAATGTTATCTTTGATTCGATTAGGGTTAGGGTTTATTAGGAACTTAATTGTGATTTTACATTGATTTAGAATATTTCTAGGCTTAAGAGGATATAAATTTGAGCTCATATTATAGTAGTCAATGCATTGTTATTAGTTATTTCAAGCAATTTAGGGTTAATATTATCTTAGGATTTAGAACCCTAATTCATAAACCCACGGCGTGAACTAGTGAGAAAAATATTGAAATTGAGTAAAGAGGAATCACTACGTTTGAGTTGATAAAGATCCCGAAACAAGAAAACACCTTTTTAATTGTCTCAATAACTGTATTAGAATGATCAACAAAACAATAATAAAATCTAAACGAGATAAAAAAGGGTTAGAGACATCTCAATAAATAAAATGGCTAGGCCTAAGGATTTTCCTTAGAACTCTTTGAGAATTATCCAACTTGAGTTATGAGTATGAGTAATTTTGATTTATTCTTTTTTTGAGGAGAAAAAAGAATAAATCAAAAATGATCAAATCACTTAGAATATTATTTGATGATTTTATGGATCTATTTGCTACTAGATAGACATAAATTAGAATCATTCTTTCTTGAGCCGTACGAGGATAAAACCTCCTATACGTTTCTAGGGGGGGCGTTGTTCATCTACACCTATCCCAATGAGCCATCTATCAAATCGTTGCAATTGATGTTCGATCCCGAAGAGAAGGAAGAGATCTTCGTAAAGTGGGTTTTTACGATCCGATAAAGAATCAAACTTATTTAAATGTTCCCGCTATTCTATATTTCCTTGAAAAAGGTGCTCAACCTACAGGAATCGTTCATGATATTTCAAAGAAGGCAGAGGTATTTAAAGAACTTCGCGTTAATCAAACAAAATTCAATTAAAAAGAAAGGGGGGCCTCTGCTAGCTTGGTGTCATTTTTTCTTCCCTTTTTCTTTTTCTGTTCATATTTACTTATTTACTATTTTTTTGTTACCATACGATCCTATATTATTCTTTTCTATAAATTAGAAATAGAAATCACGAGAAAATTATTTTCTATTTTCTATGTTATATGGGACGGATATAAAAAGGATTCAGCGAATAGATGGACTAATAGGATCTATAAAATTTTGGGATTATCCTATTGAGGGTAGTTTTTATTAAGATTCCACCAAAAAAAGGGGGTCAAACTTGCTTATTTTACTTTTAATAAACCTGAGATTCCCTTCTTCCTTATATTTTTTCTCTATTCACACTTTTATATTATCTATATAGATTATATAGATTATTCATGTAGTGCCAATCCAACACAAGTTTTTTCAGTGTTCATATTGACAATTGTGTATTGAACAAATATAATTCGGTCGTGGATAAAAAGCTCTATTTATCTCTGTCTCATAAGTTTAGTTTTTTATTTGTTATCTTGTCAGTTCAATGTTTTAATGGGGTGGTGTAATCCAATTTCATTATTTTGATTCCGATCGTATTTACACACATTATTACATAATGTAATTACGTTATTAGGGTTGCTAACTCAACGGTAGAGTACTCGGCTTTTAAGTGCGGCTAGAATCTTTTACACATTTGGATGAAGCAACGGATTCGTCCATACCATTGGTAGAGTTTGTAAGACCACGACTGATCTTGAAAGGGAATGAATGGAAAAAATAGCATGTCGCATCAATCAAGAACTCTTAGAATCCTTTATCTTTTCCAGATCAGGACAAAATATTGTTTGAATTCTTAGAGCGGGACAAAATTCATGGTTGGGTCAAGTGAATAAATGGATAGAGCCCTATGGCTCTAATTATAGGGAAATAAAGAAAGCAACGAGCTTTTGTTTGTAATTCGAATGATTACCCCATCTAATTAGACGTTAAAAATATATTAGTGCCTGATGCGGAAAAAGGGTATCCTATAAATAAGTGGATTATCCATTTTTTTTTATAAATCCTAACTATTAACTCTATTTCTATAGAGACGAATGTGTAGAAGAAACAGTATATTGATAAAGATTATTTATTCCAAAGTCAAAAGAGCGATCGGGTTGCAAAAATAAAGGATTTCTAATGATCTAGGTATCTTATAACCAAATTGCCTGGAAAAATTGAGAATCCGTTGATTAGCTTATCTGTCTCCGAGGTATTCATTTTTTTCTTACTATATACCTTTGTTTTGACTGTATCGCACTATGTATCATTTGATAACCCAAGAAATCCCCCTTTTTACTTTGGTTCAAATATAATTTCTAATGGAGAAATTACAAAGATATTTAGAAATGGATAGATCTCGACAAAAAGACTTCCTATATCCACTTCTTTTTCAAGAGTATATTTATGCACTTGCTCATGATCATGGTTTAACTAGAGCGGTTCTTTATGAATCCATGGAAAATTTTGGTAATGACAATAAATCCAGTTCACTAATTGTGAAACGTTTAATTACTCGAACCTATAAACAGAATCATTTTTTTTTTTCGGCTAATCATTTTAAACAAAATAAATTTGTTGGGCATAAGAATAATTTGAATTATCAAATGATATCAGAGGGGTTTGCAGTCATTGTGGAAATTCCACTCTTACTACGATTAGTATCTTCCTTAGAAAGGAAAGAAATAGCAACATCTTATAATTTACGATCAATTCATTCAATATTTACTTTTTTAGAAGATAAATTATCACATTTAAATAATGTATTAGATATACTAATACCCTACCCCATCCATCTGGAACTCTTGGTTCAAACTCTTCGATCTTGGATACAGGATGCCCCCTCTTTGCATTTATTGCGATTCTTTCTCTATGAGTATCGTAATTGGAA